>NMRA01000066.1:722467-803135 GCA_002633005.1 Phoronis australis | reverse complement strand
AGACCACTCTTACATGTATACTGAGACCACTCTTACATGTATACTGAGACCACTCTTACAAGTATACTGAGACCACTCTTACATGTATACTGAGACCACTCTTACATGTATACTGAGACCACTCTTACATGTATACTGAGACCACTCTTACATGTATACTGAGACCACTCTTTGTATATTTTGGCAGTGCGGTGGCGCCTCTCGGATGCAGATTAATGTATTGTTCTTATTTATTTTGCGTGTAAAGTAGCAAAATGGTTGTGTGTGTTTAATTACATGGAACTTTAGGCAATTCTCTAAGGCATGCGCACAAAAACTTGACCACATCCGGCAGAGCATGGGAGAAGGGGAATCCAAAAAAATCTGGTTTATTCCACTGAGCACATGAATCCGTTCGACTTGTACACTTTAGGCCTTCACGGTCATCAAAAATACCCGACAGTCTAATTGACACGCGCGATTGTCCTACCAATATTCCCTTTTCGTGAAAAATCGAGGCAGCTGTACATTTGTGGTTGCTTGAATCACGCGTTTTGATGTTGTTGCTAGTGTTTTGCTAGAAATTGTATGTACAAGGGCTCATCCTCAGAGTGCGAGGCTCGGGGGAGGGGATGGGGGTGCGCGCATGCTTCACGTGGTGCACAATCGACAGAGCCTGGTTTGTGAGGGGTGAACCTTCAAGAGGTGACCTTCGTTAATATAAAATGTTGCAAGGTTTAACAAAAGCAGCAGAAAAAGAGAATCGATTGATTCCATCATTAACCCCCTCTGCGAATGGGAAAAGGGTGGTTATGGATCAAGGGACCCTCTGAATATGGAAACAAAAAAGTAAGAGTCAGGTGCGATCACCTGGTAACCAATTTATATTGTATTGAAATACAGTTTTAATAAAACGGAAGAGAAAGTGGTCGGCTCCAGAATACCTCGCCAGAGAGGTGTCCTGGATAAATGCACTTTTTACTCTCTAACATGTCAATTCTTAATCAATTTGCTCCAGAAAATATGTGCATATCAAGTTTTCATGATTAAGAGTACGTTTTTAAGTATGTTTAGTATGTCCTGCCCAAGGCCCAGCATTCGTAGTCGACGCATTTTCTGTCTTTAACATGGTTGCTTGTGTTTTTCTTTTTTCGACTGTCCCCGGCCCTACATGTACGCCTGTGCTGGTCGCAGTGGTTTCACCCTGATTGTTGAAGAGCACTGATACGCCGAAAAATGTAAAAAATTTCGTAAAATGTAACAACTGTTACATTTTACGTCATTGTTACATTTTACGTTGCTCTTGAAATGTTACATTTTACATAATTGTTACATTTCACGTCGAACGCACATGCGAGAAATGTACCATTATTACATTTTACGAAACCCATGTCATATTAGAAGGAAAGTGACCAAAATCACGAACAAGTGGTATCTGAACGACCAGGGGGTACTGAAGTATTTTTGTACGAGAGGTGCCGCCCGAAAATTTTAAATAGGTACCCGTTTAGAGAGTGGGCTCGGACAAAAAGTGACCCATTTAGAGACCGTCTAATTTGTGTAAAAATCCACATTTTCGCACACCTTTGTTCCAGAAATTCAGGAACGGCACCTATGAGATACTGTATAATTTTGTTGAATATACCACCATTTTGGAGACTATTTTTTCTGTTAAAAAAACACCCTTTTGGGCGGCATTTTTCGTATACCTCTTCTACAGAATGCTCCGGGCTGACACGACATGGGGCTACCTATTATCATTTTCATTAGTATTACATTACTATTACTACTGTTATTCAATTTACTATTACTGTTACTGCTATTACTACTATCACTTATGTTACTCGTTATCGTTATCGTTATTGTTGTTATTGTGAATATTTTAAAATTTATTTAATGAGGACACAATCCATGTTTAGTAAAGTGATAGTTCAATGTTTTCATCGGGCTTTCCATAGTGGACTGCGAGTGCTGTTCCAAAGTACAGGGGTTCCCATGTTCAGCCTTAACGATATTGTGAGGCACTTCTGGACAGCTGTTGATGCAGAGTAGGCATACTTCTCTGAAACGAGGAGGTTGAGATTTAAAATCTTGTTTGGAAGTGCAACAACTTCAAAAATTGTTTATTTCTGACCTATCGGCAAACACTGTATTGTTTGTAAATATAACTATATCCACCTGTAGTTTGCTAAGAAGAAATGAACTTGATTCAGACGGCACAGTTTTACTCGTGACTTTCATCTAAATATGAGGATACCCACCGTGTAGTCATTTTTGTCTCTTGTTGAAAATATGCCTTGTCAAAGAACTGGGGATTGTTCCACGATGATTTGTAAGTTCAAATTTGCGTTAAGTTGAACTCTGGAGGCAGAGATTTTCCGAGAACTAACGATTAGTCGGCTGCAGTCACTGGGTCATTAGGGTAGCTGGTAATGGACAACTTGCAGCTATGTAGAACGGGCCCCAGAAATTCTTAGAAAAACACTGTCAGTGATTAAACAAAGTGATTTGAACTAGGTTTCATTGAAAGTGGCTTAACAGTGATTTGAACAATGATGTAACTTGTTACATTTTTTACGGCGTATCAGCTAGAGCACGCGCCTCCGCCAATATTCATGAGTTAAGGCATTGTAAGTTAGTGCTCCACGCTTTGCGATACGGGTAAACTTCCCTGCAAGATACAGGCAGTTTAGATTTTATGGTTAAGATAGAGTTGGATTGTTTAAATTCTAAGTAAACAATCATCGATTACGAATTGTGCCGAGTGACCCAAAGTACAAGGTCATAATTTTGGGTCGAGTTCCGTAGACGCAAGAATCTCGCAAAGAAACCTAGTGTCATCACGTGCTTTGTATGTAATACACGACGATATATCGCGAGGTCTTGCGTGTACTTGGTGTTTAGCAAAACTCTAGCCTCTACGGAATGGACGCCATGCATGTCATTCCCTTATGACTAGACAACCGCAGTGAGTACTGGCGAACGACAAGGAGTAAACAGAGAAAACCAAGGTGAGAACTTTTTGCAATGTCTGAACAGTTCAAACATAGATTCAAGTGTCGAAATATGTTACTGCAATGTATCCTGTTTCTGTAATTAGGTCTCGTTACTGCTACTGACCAAGGCTTTAG
This sequence comes from Phoronis australis, assembly GCA_002633005.1. Lineage (NCBI taxonomy): Eukaryota > Metazoa > Phoronida > Phoronidae > Phoronis > Phoronis australis. The sequence goes on along the minus strand of NMRA01000066.1, from coordinate 800,025 downwards.
AGGTAGCAAAAACATGAAATGTGTTTCACAATTCAAAATGGCGGCTAAGCAAGACGGGTTATTTTTCACGTAGCGAGCGAAGTACATGTTCTGCGGGCATTATTACTGCAAGACGACCATTCCTTCAATCCCCAAACATTTCATTATTCCGGGTTTTACTTGAGGTAGTAACGACGTTAAATTTAAGTTTCCAAGACAACGTAGAAGTCTTAGTTTCATGCAAGAATTACTGTCACGTTGAGTTAACGTTATATTTGTAACTTAAAATTCTTGTTTTTCTGTTAGTAGTCCATAAGTTTTAACATAACAGCAAAATTAAAATGACATTAATTTCAAAAAGTTGTTTACTGTTATGAACGTGGTAAAGCCCATCGTCGTTTATTAGCTTCCTCAGTCCATAATCAATTTTGGAAAGAAAATTTTTGAAATGTTGAAGAATTGGCAGGCGTTTCACTGTTAACAAAGCAATGAGTCCCTACCACTAAATTTGGTTTAATTTCAAAATTGCTGTTAACAAGAAGTTCACACTTTACGAAGATTGGTATGCCAAGGGCAGTGTATGTGTTTATGGTCTGTTAGATTTTAATGGTGACTTGATATTTTACGAGTACGTTTTTGTTCATTACCGATTATTTCCACCATGGTATTCGTGGGCGTGAGGTGTGTTGTTCGTAAATTACTTAAAAATGTGGATTCGTTCAAAATCATACTTCCTCACGGCCCAGAGTGTATAACTGTTTTAGTGTATACGCAAAAGCGAGAACACTAATACTAATAATAAGTTTTTAACTTATTTACATCAAACAATTCGTTTGAAGTAAGTGAGACTATTTTCTTAATGCAGTTGTTTCAGGCGAATAATGGAGAAGTTTCTACTGAATAAACTCTCCATTGCCTAGTGACACCAATTTCAAATGGCTTCAAATAAGACTTTCCCACATAATCCTCAGTATTTTGCTTCCTATACGAAATAAGCATAAGTTGCCGACTGATCTGTATATTTTGTACAAAACACTGCACACCTTTGTCATTTTTAGGAGTGCGCTGTTATACAGAAGTTGTAGAGGTTAGTGAACAATTGCGTAACACCAAAAAACAGGACCTATTCTTAGTTTAAGCTTGGCAGATCATCTTCGGGAAAGTGGGAGCTGACATTATTAAATTACACTGTATACATGTAGAAAGCCAGCTTGAAGTCCAGGCCCCCTTGTATGCAATGGTTGTCGTTCTTGCATAGTACAAAATAGAAAAGGATGTCATCATTAGAACTTTGGTTACGACTAATTAAGAAAAAATGGATACCTGTAGAAAGTCTGATAATGTGGTAATTATTCATACGGCTACATACGAATTCAAGTCTCAATGTACTATGATGTCATCATCCACTAAAACCGATGTCACCACTATTTCAACTTTATCTCTTCACTGAACTTCTGAATGTATATAATCTGCGAGTCAAATAAACTCGACAGTTCTCGATTTCAGGCACTATCAGTTATCTAGATTATTTGTGTCATATTCTGCCCTCATTTTATAATGTCAATTCCAATGTATGGGCATTAGCGGATATGTACTAGAGGGTAACCTACGTGTTAACCCATCCACACCAGCGGCTGCCAGTCGTGTTGGGGCTGCTTTCCGTAGACACGAAACACCCACAAAAAGTGAAACCAAGGAAGTCTTCGTGAGATATCTCGGTTAGCATTACCACCGATGCACGTGATCACACTATTTTCACTCGCAAGTGCCTCGTGTCGGCGGAACGGTTTCATATAAAGCGCCAAAGTGATTTTAAACGAGTAGCTTTCTGCGCGTTGAAGTGTGCTTAATTAAAGCGCAGCTTTGCTTAACGCACAGTTTTGCTTAATCAATGCGCTGAATTAGTTTTTAAACAATCACCATGCTGCTCTTATTCAACGGTCACTTACAGTGTATGCTTAATTAACGCGTATTTATACTAAATCAACGCCGCTATTGCTTATTCAATCTCTGCTTTTAATCAGTTCATATAGTAAAATCATGCCCGTTATCTCAAAATCCAAAACGGCAAAAGTCTCCGAGTCCCTTTCCTCAGGGTACAAGGCAAATTTTGAAGACTGTTGCAGATTCTTATCAAGTGGCCACGTAAATGATGGCGCCGTTACGTACTGAATATAAACTTGTTTTTGGTTGGACATAACAAATAAATAATTCAGTGCGTTAAAAAGGTACGCTTAGGCGAATTTCAACGCCAACAAAGATATTCATTTAAGAGCACTTTGGCGCTTCATACTCTCCCTGCTTTGCCAAACACCATTCAGTGAACATTGAACGTATTTTTGAGATAAAGTTACGTCTGCGCAGGTCACATAGTCGCTGATGATTTGAATTAAACAACCCATTGAAGAACTGCCTCCCGGTCCACATTCATAACATAATCTTGGTAATACTGAAACATATAGGTGTGTAAGTCGAACCCAAGCTATCTATCAAAAGCTTCATTTTGTTCAATTCGTTTGGGATAGATTAAAAGCAGGGAGTTCCGACCATAGGTTAAACGATAAACACAGGTCGTCCGATAACACTATTGGACATTGGTGACCGACAACACACTGTAGCGGTGTAGGGTGAACGACACAGACAAGTTAGCTGAGTGTCACAACGACATGTCATAAACTTATCATTGATTATTGTCTTCACAGTTTTGGGAAACAATGAGATGGTATGCTCGGAGTCAACTATGATGTGGACAATGGCGTCCTCTTAAATCTTGATCAGCGCTAGTGCTACAAGCCTATCTCACTCAAAATGATTAGAAATTTGTGATGTGGCTTCTTTGTAGCGTATAGTGAAAATTTGGCGAATGTTGGTGTGACATAGACCGTGTGCGACCCCTTCGGAATGTGAAACCGTCAGCCTGTACTTCAATATCCACGTCTTCTAGTTGTTGTTGTTCTTGCTGATGTGAATGTCATTACTGTTGAAAGATAAATATTAAACAAAATAAAACACAACTTTCAGAAAAACCTCCACTGTACAGCAATTGAAGATCATCAGAACGCATCCATAATTCGCTATGAGGAACCTTGCTTTGGCCGCCATGATGGCGCTGGCTTATGCAGCAAGTGCAATCAACTGTAAGTGTTGTGAATAAGTTGCGGATTTTGGTGCTGGTGTTTGTATTAGTCACAACTAAAAACAATCAGTACTTAAGTGCCATCACAAAGTACTCCACACTACGTGTATTTGCATCGATGACAAACAGAAAACATCCTCTTTACCAATAGTCCCGAAGGACGTGCCACGATATTACAGAATGTTGATAGCTTTTCTTACACAATTCACGTTCTCAATGGAAATAGCATAAGACTACTTTGATCCAATTTTTATTCAGACATCTGAGAGTTCCTATATCAGCTGAATGCTTTTGGGACACCTGATATTACCACCACATTCTTATCTTTTGCTCGATTGATTGCTGTTGGAAGTGAAACTGCTATTCCTACACAAATCTAAAAACACTCGTATTGCTCAGCAATTTCTTATACTGTGTTATACATTCCTTCAAACATACCTTGGAAAGAAACAAGGAAGTATTGTTATGGTAATCCTCTAAGTCAAATGTCATGCCTCCCTTTATTAAAGGCATCTCTACTTAATGTTTTATGTTCAAACGCACGACATGTTTTAGTGTTCTCCCAAATCCCTACACTCATTTCCCTGTATGAAGGCTGTTACCGACGTAAGGTAGTAATTAAACAGAAAAACACGGTAAAACGCGTTAAAATGATGCTGTGGTCGGTAAAATTCATTAAAAGAATTCTTTCACTGACCATTTTAATGCGTTTTACAGCAATTTAGTTTTTAGTACTTCAAAGAACAAACAATAACACGCCACCACTTTCTCAAAAAAAAACAACTTGAAGCATACCCTGTCGTCACTGGGCATTTGACACAAAGAAAAATATAAAAATGGCCAGCACTGCGTCGTATAAAAACACAACTTACACAATAGCCTATCTCCACTGAGAAAGACTGTAATACCTACTGGTACATCTTCAGTGGTCAATCAAATAGAACCTACAACTGTTGGCACAGTACTGTGAAAATCACCGTGACTCCAAGGTCACAGTCATCCAGTCCTCGTGCCTCGTTTATTTGGATAGCCTTTCGTTTATAACAATTTGACATTGCATGCTATTCTAACGCAGAAGCCACTGTTGCATTTTGCTGGACGCTACATTCCACAGAGGTGGATTATGAATCATTTAATTGATATGAGTTAATGTAATTTATCCCTTATTCGTCAAATGCAAAGTGGGATGGTTAATGACCTTTTAGGTTAGTCAAATATCATGTCAGTTGGGGTGTAAACTGACTGACATCGAGGCATAGGTCATTGCTGACCAAATGACAACGTCTTATTGGTCCAACAGTAATGGGGCGGTATCTTGACACTCTTGGGAAGTACATTTCGTTCAATGTGTCTTTAAACTTTGTTCATCATTTCCAAAATCGACAGTTTTGCAAGACAATTTTCACTAGTGTAAAGCTGAGGCAAAATATTTTTGGTCAGCAATTAAGATTTTCTCTTCAGCTGTATGTTACATAAAGCGTCAAGGTGCAATATGGCAGTAAGGAGGTCACAAAATGGCCACTTTTCTGCGGATTATCTCTCCTGTCTAGCGCAAATCAGTCAAATTTTGACTAAATGCCAAATAATTATTTTCAGTATGCATGGTTATTCCAGCCACTAATGTCCATCTTTCAATCTGTCTTGCAAGTTAGTTATTTTCGATGCTGAAAACACACAGTTTTGGAAACGAACAATTTGGCCAATTGCAGTCTAGTGCTTCAGTGGCGAACTTTGAAATTTGGTCACTGAGCCCACAAAATGTGACCTTTAGATTTTTCTAGGATACCTCCATGTAAAAAACGTTGTTGTTCATTTTTGACGTATTGACTGATCTTTGAAAATCTACTGGTTTTTTATATAGGCTGCCTCTTAATTCGCTTTGTTTGTAAATGTTTGACTAACTGCTTAGACATGACGACAAAGTTCTGCTCAACCTTACTTTACTTCCTGCTGCCTGGTTGCCACATGCGCATGTTCTTGTGCAGCTCAACTGAAAGTCTCATTGATCAACGTCTGTAGCAGATGAGAATTTTTCAGACGAACTCGATTCCGTAATCGAATGCATCAGTGTGAGCAGCTACGAAGTTGAAGACTGGGAGACCGTACACGTCTACATGGGACGGGCGCATACCGATGTCATATCTCCAAACGATAGGTGTGCAATAAAACTTTACGCAGGTACTGTATTCTGTCCACGGTATAAAAATATGCTTATCTCTGTCTTTGTGATTTCTCACTAAACGGCCGCTATCACGGGCTATTTCACAATGCCCCATAGTACCTCCATGAAAGACAAAACGCTATTGAGATAAGACATGTTTATTGCCAATAGGAGCCGCCAACTCTGTGCATAAAGATCGGTGATCTTAGGCACAAGCCACAACCAGCAATGTTCTCACAATTTGCCCCTACGTCACTACTCATTACCTGCCCTTGTGTGATGACATGGCTAAATTCCGGCCGGGAAGTCGTCTGCTCACCAACTGGAAGCAGACATGTACACTGTATATTGCAAGAGTATGGTGCTTCCTCTGGAAATATACAAGCCTGTAGGAAGGCGAAAATTACTGGGGAGGGGGGGGGGGGGAACCAATTAGTCTTCGCCAAACTACCCTCCCGCTACCACCATCTCCACCTCAACCCCCAACCCGGCTGTAGATGGCGCCACATTTGTACCTAATCTCTCACGTCCGCCATGGGTGGGGGGGCGGCAATCCCGGGGATGCAGCCATCAGGAGTTGAGTTACTGCGAACCAGTAAAGTTGACAAAGAGTAAGAACTGGCCTAAGGCTATCGCACTGACATGCAGCTGGGACCTGCGTCAAGTAACCGTAGCTGAGATCTACTGGCAGAGTGAAAATACAAAATTCGATGAATTAAAGCTCGTCGCTGCGCAGCTAAGGTAAAGATACGTTTTATTGTGATCCAGTTTCGGGTGAACTTCACTTTATCATAGTCACTCTTTGAGGAATATTTGAAAAGGTAAGGTCCCGAGGTCCCAAGTATAGTGCCTTTAGGGATGTTTCAAAATCCCTTGTTGAAATACAGTCCGTCGTCCAGTTTCTGGTGGCTGGGGAAAATGATACAGATTATGTCTCAAACATGTACACACTTCATCGCCTGGAATTCAAATTCAGTTCCCGTGGATCACTAAGATTTTGCGCTGGCTTACTGCATGGTTAAATCTTATTTTTATCGTGGGTGCTTTAGTCATGACGTGCTTCATTTGTGTAGTATGCACGGGAATGGCAAGCAAACGATTCAGTTTTTACGAACAAAAATTATCTGCACAATACTACTGGAAACTACATGTAAAAAATCAAGGAGGAGTAATTAAAGACAACCTTTCCAAGTTAATGAGCGGTGAGCTTAAAACTTTTTTCGATATACAATTTGTGAATTTAAACCATTATTCTAGTTCGATAAACAATTCATTGTCATTTGATTTGTGAGAACATTTTGGCACATTTTGTAGACCTGTCTGACATTTATCAATATCTTTGAGACTGATTTCAGGTAGACGAAAATAATTTAGTTCACTTTGCTATTTGGGTATCTGATGATAGATTGAATTTTCCCAAAGTCTGCCTGCAGCTAAGTTCTCCGAGGCATCGTCATTGCCAAATAAAAAATAATCAGTCGATTTTCGTAGATACATAAACATGTCAAATGTTCTCTTGAATTGTCTCTTCCGTATTTTGCTGTTTTTTTTTCTTTTTGTCCACGGCCTCACGCCTACGTTGGTTGGCACTGTTTAACCCTAACGCCTGCAATGTTTTTGGAGGCTCGTGCCCCTCTGTCCCCCGTTTCCTTTGGCCTTGCATCACAGTGAAGGAGCGAAGTCGCAAATCTGTTGTCTATGACCTACATGTATATTGCCGCAATAATCAATTTCCTCGGAAAAACATTAGTCATGCCTGTCGATTTAACATCTTTGTTAAGTGATTTTGATTTTTCCAAATAGTATATCCGAGTACTATATTGAAAAAGACCTGATCAATATTTGGTTACAAATTTTTAAATATTAACATACATACACTTTGTTGACTTTCTGTACTTGTGACGTGTCCATGCAACGGAACGCTGGACACAGTGTAGATCTCAGTGTTAGCATTCTGAAACCGGGTTTAAACCCATATTAAATATTTCAGTTGCAACGATAATCATTGGTAATCTTTAAAAATAATCATCGGGCTTATCCAAAAATTTTTTTACGGTGCAACACCCTGTGGCAAATGCTTGTTTACGTTTTCCACGCAACGTCCATCCATCACGTTTGCCTTCTGTTCACTCTTTCAGAATACGGGAGCAAACTGAAAATTGAAGCGGAAAGATCAACATTCGACAACAGCAACATAAAAGTTAAAATTCTCGATGGATCGTATTCCTACTCTAGTACACTGGTAAGAAACTTATTTTAGAGTATCTAGTTGATACTGTACCTCAACTTCGGGGCAAGTGTCCATTTGTCTAACAAATACATAATAAATGCATGACAAAATTATAACAATTAGTTAAAAGCTTAGACCTGAAATTTCTTGAGCTGTAGACCATTTTAAGGGGACCAAAAGCGTATCCACCAATTCCCGATCTTACGGTCACATCAATACGTTAGTACCCGCTTTTTATCGGGAGGGTCCTCTTTAATCCAGGTGTCCAATTTTTTATTCTCAAACATTGACCGTGACCACTATGCAACACGTGCTCAAAATATCAAAGACTCTCAGCTATGAATTGGTTATTTTCCAGAGTTCACTTTCTTTATTAGTAACACCATTTTCGTAAGATATGCCCCGATGTCTATTGCTTACGGTAACTCACCCTTCATATATCAGGATCACTAAATCTACTTTCTGAAGAAATGACTTTTCAACTAAACATCTATGAAAAGATCTACACTGCAACCAATATACATGCAGTGAGCTATTCGCAGTATATTCAAAAGCTATGCAATAGATGTTTGCCCATTTTTGCCCATCAAAAACCCGTGTCAGCAAATTTCGCATCGGTATTAACAGTGATGGTGGTAATCATTTCTTGGCTTATGTTAACATGGTATTATTGTCAAAGTGAAAATCATACCAAGTGTTGCATATACGGTAAAAACAATCAACCGAGGACTTTAGCAAACCAATTGTGGATTAATCTTTGACCTCAGTCCTGTTCTTGTATTTGTCTTCCCCGAATACAGTTGACATACTTGTTGACATCAATGGTCGTTGTTTTATTCATCTCTCGCTATAATTTCCACTCCAATTTTGTAAAAAATTAATGAAAAATTGTCAAAACTTACAAGCTGCAAATTGAATATTTTATTTGTGGAACAGCGACATTTCAACGGTTTCTGAAACATTCCCTGGGCTGTATTAGCGTTCAAGTGGTGTGTCATCATGTGGATATATTTTAATATGATTGTAAGCTTTCGAAATTATTATACTTTGTCTAGACAGCTTTACGTTACGCGTAACAGCTAGGCAGTGAAAGTAACCTCGGCCGGCTTCCCGAATCGCGAAATCGCAAGCTGATGATCCTCCGTTCTACAATTGTTTGGGGCCATTAGATATAAAAAATATAACATTAATATAGATGAACGTTTTTTGAAAAGGGTCTCCAGTGATAACAGTTTTAAACTCACTTCGTTGCTACCAAAACACATTCCAACCTGAGTCCTATATTCCATAGCAAGAACCAACACCGGAACAAATGCAAACAAATCACACGCCTGCGCCGCGCTAGCTCAGCAACGTTACGTCCAAATTTACAGGTCTACAGTTCCACGGTTTTTGAAGGTTTTCATTGAGGAAGTAAGGATGTATAACTGTGAAGGTTGAATATAGAAAGGCGAATGAATATAAACAAATAGAAACGAAACATAGATTATCGTGACTGCAGTTCAATGTATTATCAGGCTGAAAAAAACTTTGGAAGCGGACGATGTATTTTATAAAGTTGGATGACATTATCTTTCATCATCTTTCTGGAAACTCATTAAACTATTATGTAAGTTCAAATTGCCAGAAGATTTTTTCAGATATGAGCAACATGATCTGTGTTTACTAATGTCCGTTCTGGAGAAAAGATGACACACCAGTAACCATTGTTATTATTCTTCTTGACACCAAATTTCTCTTACAAGTGTCACACTACATGAACATACACAAAGCATCTGTTTTGAAATTATAATTTTATCATTTTCATTTTAGGCAACACTGGACAGGTATAATGGTGGTTGGTCAACATACTACTCGACTCAGCGATACGTGTACATCGTAGTCGACAAGACATCGTGTCTTACAACCACTTGCAGGAACGGGCTGAACGTTGACTTGAAGGTCACTATTTACGGTAAACATTTAAGTCCATTCCGTAACACAGTGACTATGTGTATTTAAGTTAATCCTGCTTGTATCATTTAAGTGAGAAGCCAATGGTGCATTAACGGAGTCAAGAATGAGTATCTTTACGGTCATGTTTGATTTAACGACTTAATAATTAACGAGATCACGGAGCATAAAAGCCGTTCTCTGACTTTTGAAAACTCGCTTTCGTGTATTTCAGACGACTATCTTTCTACTGGTTCGATAATCGGCATCGTAATTGGTGCACTTATCGGTCTCGGACTATTGATTGGCGTTCCAATCTGCATTTGCTGCTGCTGTTGTGCCGCGGCGGCCTCTGGTGGCTCCAGGCGCCATGGGCCAAACATAACCACGGTCACCACAACAGGTTTATGTTTACTATTATTTCTTGCCTGTTTGTCTTTGAAAATTGATGCGACGACGCAATTTATCCCTTTGTTCATTTTAAAATATCACACCAAAGGGAAGTAACGGCGCTGGAGACATCCAAATAGCAACTTGGCGACTGGTCATGTGGGACTGGATACCAGTGGCCTTTGGAGGACATGGAGGCATTTTATAAGAGAGAGAAAGAGAGATTGTATATTTGTACTTGTTACATTACAATAGTTAGCATAGGCGTCATTTTATAAATTTTGTTTAAAACAAGCTTCATATAATCACATATACTGTAAACGGCTCTTTTCACGAAGTCAAATTTTTTTCCCTGTACCAACCGCTGTGAAGACAATGTCACTTCTGGCTCAGCTAGGTGGCAATTGCATGAGTCACCGCGGTCCCACGTGGCCTCTTTGCTTCCTTAAAGACTCCCAAAATCACTTTAAGGTCAGTTCGAGAGGATTGTGGATGAGATGTCACTGCAGTTGCTTCAAAAGTGATAGGTTTTGGATGCGTTTATTTGACTTTTGAAAAAAATCGATTATTTTTCTAGAAATGATGGGGATGGACTCCTTTTTCTTAAACAGTGTAGCAGGGGTTTCAAAAAGATTCATGCACTGTGGTGTACTTTGTATTTAGTGCATTCGATCACTGTGGTTAGTATGTTAGAGTTATGTTCAACTGTGCAAAATTATAGCATTGCAGATGGGGCAGAATTTAGTCGCTTGTTTTAGTTTTGATTTTATGTAAAATGCATGTAAACGGCGAGCCGAGGATATATAATATCTGCCTCATTTACGAGTTTACGGTTCAACCAGCATTGTTGAACAGGTGCCGTTGAACCACCAGCCGATATAACAATGCACCTTAGTTAAAATTTTTATTTGAGTGCCAGTACAAGTGCATTTCAGCCCAGAGAGAGACCACAACACCAATATAGCACCACATACACCACATATTAATTCAAACTTCCATTCTTCAGTGGTTTTCCGTAAAAATTTACAAAGCATGAATTATGGATTAAGCCATTTAAGCTCACAAAACTGGTTTACTGATACTCCTTACGGTTGCCCTTAACAACAAGAGCAGCTAAACCATCATCGACTAGCTCCAGTGTGCCTGACCCTAAAATTGCGAATTCGAATATGGCGCGCATGTACGCATTGTTGTATCTCAGTTGTGTGGCCCGCTCATTCGGCGACTATAACTATTCGTGATCGCTTGAGCGTGGTTACGTTTTCAAAATCACGAAGTGCTTCAATCGGTTAAGAAATTGGCACTCACCGAGCAACATTTTAGAGATGATCCTTTCGATGCAATATTACAAAACCTGTGCATAGACATTGGATAAATAGCTGGAATAAAACACATTTTCTCTCATTACCGAACGATAATACTCTGACTGCTTCTACTGTATCTAGATACTAATTACTGCCTTGGAATACATATTTTACAAAAGGATTTTGACAAGGAAACTTCCTATATTTAAAAAAAAACAATGCCAAGGGCCTGCATGATTGTTCCACGCTCACTCACATTTACAGGGCAACAATATCAAACAAGGCGCTTTTCGGTGTCCACATTAAGTCCAATGAAGAGATGTGTTTTGAAACTGGCGGTGGAATGTTCGCCTGTTATGAAAATTAGATCTAAATTTGTTGGATTAGGTCTCGCGTGAACTTGGAACTTTTTGAATACAGATAGTTGTTGTTTGAGTGAGGAATACCGAGGTATAATACTGATAAAAAGTAAAACTAGGTGGCAGATAGCGGTTTCTCCTGATGTAGAAACACACTCATTGACAAAGCCATCTCATTTCAGCTGGCGCAGTTAACCAGCCTTACCTGCCGGCGACCACGGCCTATCCTCAGCAGCAATACGTATTTCAAGGACAAAATGCTGCAGGTTATCAACAGCAGCCCCTGTACAATCCGCAGGCCGCTCCCCCTGCCTACCCTGGGGTCGACCAGTACCCACAACAGCAGTATGGCTTTGCTAACGAGGCAAAAGAGGGCACGCCGGCTCTGTAGTTAAACTACTTGTTCAATTCATTCCAGACCGGAGGAAGAGGGGAGTAACTGTAGTGAATGTTTAACAATGCGACAGAAAAACAAATACTCTTAAAAACTCTACATTCATGAAATGTCCTCGTGATCAAAAGTGAGCTGGGCACTTTCATCAAACATGACTGTTTCTAATTGAAGCTATCATTTAAGTTTCAGTTAGGTGAAGGTATACAATCTGACCACAGAAGTCATTCTACTTAAACCTCTGTAAAAACGGTCAAAAATAAAAATCCGTGATAAATTTGTAATGTGTACATGTTATATGTCTTATTGATAATCCGAAGTGTATATGGATTGTATATGAATAAGTGGATTTTAAGCCACCGTGGAGATATGGATCGCAAACACGTCAAGCCTGATTTTCCCGCCAGCTGTTGGCCGCATCACCGATAATCCCTATTGGTAGTTCAGAACGACTCCAAGCATTCGCGTCCCGGACACGTCAGAAATATTTTCAGACTAATACATTAGGTCACGTGACGCGTCCAACAGGTGTCTTTGCATGTGGATATTGATTGGAAAACAAAGGTTTAACGACTTCGTACTATTTTTGAGGAAACCTAAGGTCCTGCACGACTCGTTTTGAACCAAAGTGTACGATTGTTTGCTGTGACTTTTTCACGATTGTTGTTTTGAAATGGAATTAAATAGTGCTTTTGAGCTTAAATCACACAAACGCCTTGTTCTTACATGGATGTAATGCGAGTTGAACGTGCGCACGGTTTGCGTACTGCTGAACAATTCTCAGTTGGAATTCGTTCGTGACATATCAAAAAACCTTTATGCTGTCGACTGTTAATCTTAAATTAAAATGTAAATTTTCTGGTTCCTTAATGGTCAAGATCTGAATTCATACCTTTAAACTGCACTTCTATTCATTTTGAATCTTGCGCCTTAGATGGATTAATTACTGTTCAGTTTATTTGAGTTTTAAAACAAGGACCATTGCAATAAATCGGGGCAAACATTGCAATTTTTGTAATACGTGGCGCTGTTGAAGATAATCTGTGGCAGTGTTGAAAATCACGATTTATTACGAATCCAACTCGGTCCTCCTTGGGTGAACTACTAAGGCAAATTACTCTTTCAGATACCTCGATTGTAATGTTATCACAATATTTTATATTAATATAAATTTCGTCTGCGTCAGGGGACATTTGATGGGATTCTAACTTACACTGATTCTGCCAGCTCTCGTATTTCTTGTTTCGTTTTCTCAAACTAAGATTACGTGCGTTTCTCATGATAATACATGTCGCTAAGTCTGCCAAGCATAATCACGTGACAGGTCTTCTAATCCCTAGTTTATACACTCACAAATCTACAACCGAGGGTAAATATACATGCCTTTTTGTTTCGCATCTAGCTTCTAATTGAATTGGGGTCTGGTGAACAACTTTGGCACCTGGTTCTTTTTTGCTTAATAGGCAAGTAGCCATTCGTGTTTTTAAATCAAGTGAACATGAAAACAAGATTTCACAGCCTTAACCAGAATCCTTAAAATTCATCAGGTGTGGTTGGTGAACCAAGGAACCTTCTCATAGAAACGCCAATATCATAAACAGGCGAACTCGCTTATGTACCTTATCACAGGAATGACCTTTCTACTGCCAATCTATTCGGTTGTCAAAAAGAAGGAATTTTATTTAAGATACAACCTCGTGAACATCATTGATGTAATCTGATGTCCATTGCTCACAGTACCAATGGAGCAGAACACTGTTTTGATTTATAGCACATCTGACAGCGTGCTACTACATTCGTATCACATTAAGGTAATCCAAAACAAGAACAGTGTATAATTGAAATCACTGAGCAGAAATTGAATGAAAATTCTAAAGTGCAGCAGGATTGTTCTAAAACCCCGTTGACCCCCACACCCGACGATACTCTCGGCCGTCGACAGCCTCGACTTGCCACCCCTCCGATCCAGTCTACACAAGCTCGATCCGATCTGAACATAGAACAAGCGCGGATTTGCAGGACAAACGATACGATCCGGGAGCTCGGTTGGCTTTTCCATGTTTTTCGCAATCAAGTAGAGTCGATTCCAACGTTACAAATGCCATTCCAAGCAAAGTCTGATCGGCTCGTCTGCTCTTCATTGAATGGCAGATTCAAGCTGTTTTGGGAGAGTACAAGAAGCCGACGAATATGTTACACGGTATTTTTTCTCACTTTAGTAAATACAATTTAAAAGACAAACTCTTAACTAAATAAGTATCTCCATGTTACATGAAGTATATTGTAAACGAGTATACAACAGAAAGAAAATAACAGAAATGTGAAAATACGTCCATTCACGTTAACGTAATCTCAGGACTATTGGTAGCCCCTCGTGGAACTATTTCCGTGGCAACAACTGCACGCTCACAGTTCGCTATTTCCGAGCATGTTCTTGAGCCACTTTCTGTTTTAAACCATCAGACTTGAGCCAGATTATTTTCACATGTAAGTCTCATGGGAAAGTCATTCAGCGAAGTACATGCAGTATGATTACAAATTCTTGGCTCAGGACGTGGGTCGAGGGGATTGTTGGGGTTGTGATTCGAGGGGATGTGGGTTGTGGGGTTTGGGGGTCGAGCTGTTCAAGAACAATCCCAGCATTACTGTTTCATTTGACGGTTAGAAAAAAATGGCAAGCCCCGTCTAAAAAGCGAACCCGGGGTCTCCCGAGGTGGGGTCAGGTGAATTTTATCAGACTCGGAAATAAACCCTGCGCAACAGGCAAAGCATACTGTGCTTCGCTGTAACAACTTTCATCTTTCCATTCTTTTGCAGTCTGTAAATAAATTTCTCATCTGATGACATTTCTTATTTTGCTTGAAAAATTAGTTGTTTCGGGTATAATTAACACATGACTATAAGATGCACCCATGTATGACATATTGAAATGATTGTGAGTGCTTAAACCGTTGTTGCCTGTCATATTCTGGTCCAAGTTTGCCTCACGTACCCGTTAAAAAGATAATGTCTGAAAGCGTGGTGCGATATGCAAGTTATATCACGTTTTTCAATCGATCCCCTTGTCAGGGTGCACACAGGAATTCAAAGGTCCCGTTAAGCACAAACGTCTACGAAGAAAGCTGTTATTATTGACACAGTAACATGATACACAGCAGGTTAACAAGAACTTTTCAAAGAAACGCGCAACATTTTTAAACTCATTTTATATCTGTGCTATCACCATTTACAAATGTCCATTAATCTTGAAGGCAGACAGATCTCGCAGCAGACTATTGGTGTCACTTGCTTTTTCTGAAAAATGAATGGATTAATCTCAAGTGAGTCATGTAGCTTGACGGCGGCCTTCTTAGTCGTTAATATGTTGGTCGTTCTTCCCAATTAACAATAATTTTAACGTATTAATTTACCCAAGTCTATGACAGGTAGACGAGGGTAAGATACCATTATCTTGTTTCAGGATTTGTGTTATGTGGTCGAAATTTGTCGTTTTGAGTGTGATGGTTTTTATTTATTGTGCATGTAAAATTGTAAGATGGTTGTCGACATGAAACTGCATAGAGATTTAGGTGGAGCTCTAAGGCGTGCAGATACCTGGCGAACACTGCACGAGCGCGAGAAACGGGGCATCGGAAGATTTTTCAGAATTTATTCATTTTAACACGAGTTTTGGTCCATTCCAGTGATAACCTGTAACAATTTATGAATTGCACTTGCACTCCAAAATCATAGAAATCTTTGTTTACGTTTGCCAGTACACGTGATTTGAGCATCTTAATCCGTTAGTCTTGTGCACTCTACACGGTCATCAAAAATACATGACAGTCTAATCGACATGCGCGATTTTCCTACAACCCCATTCTTTTTCGACAATCGCTGCCTTTTCATTAATGATCTTCAAAAACTACTCGGTTCTTACAAGTTTTCTTAGGAAAAATATTGATACTTTTAATTTTTATTCACAAATAGTTGTCTTCAAGATCTTCAAACTTCCATTCTCAAACGACGGTCAATGTTACTAGTTTTTGATAAAATATTACTTTAATGGTTGTTGGAATCGCGTTTTTGATACTGCTGCTGTCTACATGAACATGAAGTATTTTGCTCGAAATTTGATGTAATTCCAGGGGCAGATCCAGGATTTTGAGTGATGGGGTGGGCAGGACAAGGTATTAGCCAGGATTTTGTTCGTCACCCCCAAACTGCCAAATGCAATCTGGAAGAATTTTAGGAAAGGGGGCATGGCCCCTTTGGCCACCCTAAGTCTGCCACTGACCTTACTTCGTGAAAAGTTGACAGAACCTGATTTGTGACTGGTGAACCTCCAAGAGGTGACTTTGACCTTAGAATAAACGGTTCCTCGTAAGATTTAACAAAAACAGAAAATGAGAATCATTGGAATCCATCATTAACCTCCCAGTGAGTTGAAAAAGGTAGTTATAGATCAACGGGTTCCCTTAATATGAAAACGGAAAAAGAGCAAACTGGTGTTGTCATCATCCCCCTCGTCGTCCAGGAAACCAATTTATATTGTAGTTTTTTTAAAGTGATATATATCTATTGAATACACAGAACATACAATGAAAGAATGACAAACCCAGAAATCGCGAAGCATTATATCTGGGTTGTATACAATTTATAAATAAAACTAACATACATAGAGGTATATACATTTAAGTAGTATCTAATATTAGTATTCCAATACTTAGATATGCTATTACGAATATATAAAAAACAAAAATATGTACAGATTCATGTATGGAAATCAGACGCAACAATATTGATAAACGGTACATAAAAATTTACTAACGTTGCATAGGAGAAATTCATTGAAAACGAGGTCAAGGTTAGGACTACCATTCAATAATAATGTAACTCTAGTAGGGATAGTATTACAAGAATTGAAAGCGTTAACAATTGATTGGTTTTCATTGAGTGCACGAAAGAGTGAGTCTTTCAGGTATTCGATGAAGGGACATTTGAAGAAAATATGAGGATAAGATGGATGGTCACCACATTTACAGTTTGGAGAGACATTACTAAAGTTATGCCTAAACTTGTCGGGAGTTGAGGAAAAGACCACACCTTGATCTGTACAATGCTATTTCGTTATCGCAGGGAAGGGAGAATTGAGTCAAGGTTGTGGAGTTACCAAAATTATGAAAAATAGTTCTAAAATTATTTTTTATACTCGTAAAAGAGTTGCTTTCCTTAACAGAGACTGGAAGAGAATTCCAGTTGTTGATGCACATCATAACTGTAGACCTCCTGAATGCCTGACTGAATGACGGAGGAATTGCAGTGGGTTGGAGGATCTCAAATCACTACGATGGCCTTGTCTAGTGTATAGATTAAATATTTTTTGACAGAGACGTTGTTGACATTGTTCATTACTTTGAAAGTAAATGTGGTCATGTGAAGATTGCGTCGAGTAGACAGTTTGGGCCACTTGAGACTATTCAAAACTATAACACTATTGAATTCCCTGTATGCTCCGGTTATGAGTAAGGCAGCTTGATACAGTAACTTCTCCAAATATTGGAGTGCACCGTATTGGCAAACTGACATGTAATATCACAATAATCGATGTGTGGAAGTATAAAGGATTTGAACAAAACTTCTAAATGTGTAGAATTCATTATAGTGAAATACTGAGTTTCAATAAAACGACACGTTCAGCAAAAATAGTGGCCTCCTAACAACCCCTTGCAATATGGATCAATTCACATGCAAGATACTGGCACTGTAGGTTATGGTTTTGAAAAATAGTCATTGTTTAGAAACTGCTACAGGATACCTCAAACCTTATTCTCATAAATTGACACATTTCACATATGTCTAGCAAAATACTTTATCCTCATTTTCGGGGAACTTCAAATACGAGACACGTATCGTGTAGTGAGAAAATTGGATTTGACAGAATCACCTTGGAACTGCGTGGACATTCATTTACATGTACTACTTATCCGCGTGGTCAAAAGTAAGGGGTCTGTCACTCAAATCGCCAGGCACAGGGCAGCTCCGTATATACATGTACCCTCAGTCCTTTTATTGACCGAGTAACCATAATATTGCTTCAACGACATGTACATATGACAGAATATGCCGGGAAAAATAAAGACATAAGGTAGCTTTGATCCTGAGAGGTTTGTGAGTCTGCATGCATACGAGCGTTGAGAACGAATGTTAAGAATTGCCTCACGCCTCTGTGTCTTAGTGTTCAGGAACACAGCAAGATGTGGAAATAAATAAATCCTCATCCAAATTCCTTAATTCAGGTAATTTGCCATTTCGCTATTTCGATCTCTTGCCACGACGTGCTTTAACCACCGACACGAGTTATCAAACCATTTCGTACTTGGTTTCCACATCAGTCTCCCAGCCCTTGGTATCATGTCTAACAATGAACCATTGACCTACATTAAAGCTGACCAGAATGCACCAGCTTTACCTAATTCATACGCTGGCTCTGCCAGTGACAAAATCGACTTGATTTGAATGAAAAGTTTTCGTGATCATTAGCTTAATTACGCACTACAAGTTCAGATGACATGAACGCGGATAAGAGGTGTATAGGTTATAAAGACCACAAACGAGTTTTCACCGAATAATTAACAGACGTTCTTGACTTGGCCTTGAAATATTCACGTCTTCCCACTTAATCGTTTTTTTCTCGGCTTCGGAAAATCGACTAACTTTGAACTTTGGAACGCGAGTTCTTAAAAACGTCTAGGAGGATTTCGCTGAAACTTTCCAAATTATTCATCAATCTCAAAACCTCTTTTAGGATTTTGATATAAAGGCCTAGTTTTTGCTTAATGTAACAAAGACGAATACGATATCAATTTTTTACAAAAATACCATTCGCTTTTCTAGTTGATTTGTCATCGAAATCAAACGAAAAGGCTAATAGAAAATTCCTAACAGCGTTGTCGAGGTAACTGGTGAAGTTTTCATTTCAAAAGGTTTCATTAAAATCGACCGAGGGGTTATTTTGCTATGAATGTACCTTTCTTAAACATGGAGTTTTGACTTAAAAGAGGTTAATGAAATAATAATAATGACGTATTTTTATATTCCCCGATCTATTTTTTCAAAAAATACATGCTGATAAAGACTAGATATTTATATACCAGTTAGAATGTAGGCCACTAAATAAGGTTGGAGATAACCTTAAGTACACAATTCCTGATTACGAGTTTAAACATTGGTGCTGCGTGACCCAATGCGAAAGGTAGTGATTCTGGTTAGAGTTCCGCAGACGAAAAAGTCTCACGAAGAAAGCCGGTGTCATCACGTGGTTTACTTGAAATACACACTGAGATCTCGCGGAGTCTTGCGTGTTCTCGCTGTTTCGCGAGATTATCACCTCTACAAAACGCACGTCCGGTACGTCAATCCCTATTGACTGGACTGGACAACTGATTGGCAAACGACGAGGAGGAAACAGGGCAAACCAGGGTAAGAATTTTTAACAACGTCTGAACAAACCAAACTATGATAAATTCAAGTATCATCACATGGTATTGCAATGTGCGATGTTTCTGTAATGCAATCTTTGAGATGGTTTCCTATTTCGCGTTACTCGTGCTCACTAAGATTTTAGAGGTAATAAAAAACATAAAATGTGTTTCGCAAATCAAAATGGCGACTACTTAAGAGATTGTACTTTCTCATAGCGAGCGAAGTACACATTCTCTGAGCATTATTACCACAAGACGACCATGGTCGCATCCCTGCAAACGCAAAACACCATGTTATGGCAGGTTTTGGATGACGTAGTAACAAAGTTAAAATTAAGTTTCCGTCATAATCCTTAAATTTGAACATTACGGCAAAAATAAAATGATGTTAATTTCAACAAATTGCTTACTTGCACGAACGTGTTTCATTTTTGTATAGCCTATTGTCGTTCACTAGCTTCCTCGGTACCATGGAATCAGTTTTGGGAAGTTTTTGTGAAATGTTAGAGAATTGACTGGCTTTTTCAGTGGTAACAAGGCAACAAACCAGAATTGCTCTTACTGCTCGATTTTGATAAAGCATTTGGTTCATTGTATTGAAAATTATATACAAAAAATTAGCTGTCCTCAATTTGGTTGGTCGACCAGAAGGTGGGTAAAAGTCTTTTATAGTAATATTTTCGTAAATGGCCACCCATCTTCCTGGTTCAATATTTCACGTAACTGCAGATAAGGTGACCTCCTGGCTCCCTGCATTCATATTCTGCTCGGAGACTTTAGGCGTATTTAATCAAGAATAATAGAAATATCGCAGGTGTAGTTGCAGGAAATGAGGAATATTCATTTTCGCAATATACAGACGACACATCAATTACTTTGGATGGGTAGAATTTGTCATTGACTACCACATTGAATATACTAAATTCGTTTGTCTCCGGTCTCCAAGTGCATGTGGATAAAACAAAAGCCGTGTGATTTGGAAGTAAAAATGGTAGTGATGACGTGATTCCTACAAAAGAAAGTCTGTCTTGGACAAAAAATTCTTTTAGATTTTTGGGGGTGGATTTTGACACTCATTTAGATAGTATGACGCTTAAAGACTTCACTACAAGAGTGACTGAGATATGTATCAACAAGCATTACCATCAAATCACGTGATCACACTATCCTCTCTCCCGAGTGTCGTGTGTCTACGGAGCGGTTTCCCAGCTTTGACAAAGTGGCAATGTGCTAGATATCCTTCAGTGAACGAGATAAAAACGTCGGTCATGTTGCGGAGTCGCTGTAGATTCGTATTAAGTACACTTTTGCAGAACTTTCTGCTTAACCGCTTGACCTTGGGAATGCTGAACACATCGTGATTTCAATGTACACTTGGGGGATTTAAGTCGAACCATCTATGAAAAGTGTCATTTTTTCAGCTCGTTTGGGATAGGTTAAAAACCGAGATTTCCGACCAAAGGTTAAACGATAAGCACAGGAGTCGTGCGATAACACTGTTGTACCTTGTCGACTGACAATAGAAGTCTAGGGTGAACGTCAGGTGCAGTGCTCAACAAAAACAACGTGACGCCTGATAATGCAACGTCGTTGTTGCCATACGGCGTATAACTTTTATGTACATGTAGTGTGAAGTTAACCTGGTTCTGCACATTGTGTGTAAATGTACTTTCTTATACACGTCTTCTAGTTGTACTTCTTGATGTCCTGATGATGTCATCATTTCTAAGACATACACATGTAAATAATTAACCAAATTTAAAACATTTTTCAGAACAACCTCAACTGAACAGCACTTACGACATCGCCAGAACACATCTGTTATTCGCCATGAAGAATCTTGCATTCGCCGTTATTATGTCGCTGACTACTGCAGTGCGTGCAACCAGCTGTAAGTATTGCGCATGCGTAGCGCATTTTGACTTTTGATAACAAAGCTTCATTCATTTCTGTTGGTTCCCCTATTCGTAAATATTTTTAATGGTCAAGCTATTTTGAAGAGACTCGTGAAATTGTTCTTCAGCAATTCTTGGTGGGCTGGAGCCGACTTCGCCACCCACCTGGTGACCGCCTGAATGCGTTTTTTTACATAGTACCGTTGTCACTTATGAGTCAGGCTTTCTACAAGCTTTATATTAAAGAAAATACACACTTTTACCGATTTAATTCATTAGTGGTTTGTTTAGGTTTGACGGTAAAATTATGTATCATCTTAATTTACTCCTTGGCTTCCCAGCAGCCGCCAACACATGTTCGTGTGCAGCACAACGCCTACATTTAATGGTTATTTTCCAGACGACCTCGATGCCTCCATAGAGTGCGTCGTTACGGCGAGCAGCGAAAAAGTTTCGGACTGGGAGACGGTACACGTCTACATGGGAAGAGCACATACTTACAGTATATCTACAAGCAATATGTGTGCCATAAAACTGTACGCAGGTACTGCATTCTATCCATGGTTTAAATATAAAGAGATGCTTTTACCTTCGTTTGTGATTTTTCTTAAAACAAACTCTATACCGTGCTATTTCACAATTACCAGTAGAATCTCCACGAAAGACGAATATAGAGATGAAACATTTCCACTGCTACCTCACAGTAAGGAATTGGACCGCCAACTCTGAATATTCTCAATGCATAATAACATTGGTGATTTTTGGTCAAAAGCCACAACCAAAAATCTTCTCTATTCGCTATTAGCCGCAACGTCACATTTCACTTGCAGCCTCTAGTGTGATTACACGGCTCAATTCTGGCGTTTGCGCCGTCTGCTCACTAAACGGAAGTACAATGGTAGAGTGTAGCGCCTCCTCTGGAAATATCACAGTGAAATAGCAGAGTTTGGAATATGTTGTCTGTGATCTGTGTTGCCACAACTGTCAACTACCTCGAATAAACGTTAGTCACGCCTGTCGTGTGTCCTGGCGTGCGTTCAGTAGACGCTAGGACCTACGATAGGACCTAGCTAAAATCTAGTCAAAGTCACGTGTTCTCATTTAAAATACACGTCAATATCTCACGTAATCTCGCGAAGTCTTGCTTTTTAGTGAGGTCCTCGCGTTACTGGATGGGAGGCTGGTCACCATTTTGTTCTAAAGTTTTAATTATTCACAGAAATACACTTAGTTGAATTTCTATATTTGTGACGGTTCCATGCAACCACGCTCTCGTCGAATTGTATACCTGTTAGTAATCTAAAACCTGGTTTAGAATCTACTCAAATCTTTCAGTTGCAGCAATAAGCATTGTATTTATCCAAAAATGTCTTCTGGTTCAACAAAAATACACTTTAAGAATTTGCGTATCCCGAGGCGGCGTCAGAAGGGGTTGTCAAATCTGTGACAAATGCTTGTATACGTTTATTTTGCTCGCAAAGTTGATCTATCACGTTTGTCGCCTTGCTCACTTTTTCAGAATACGGGAACAAATTGAAAGTTGAAGTTGAGACAGCTATATTCGACAATAGCAACATACATGTTGAAATTCGCGATGGGTCCTATTCCTATTCCAGTTCACTGGTAAGAACCTCATGTTATAGGTTCTAATAGATATCCCAACTTCAGGACAAATAAAGCATTGCTTAACAAATATATAGAATAAATGCATTTGCTCTAATTTCGGCGTACATGTACATATACATGTATGCTGAAATTAGAGCAAATACTTTAAAGGTATAGTTTTGTAATTTTCGATAGGATCGAAAGCATAACTGAATTTCGGGCATTCCGATTCCTTGGAAAAAAACAATCAAACATTCTGATTGCTTGATGTTGAAAAAATCCGTATTATTGTTGTTCCATCTATTGAAAAATATTCCTTTGTGGATTGCGGTTGCTGCAACCAGAATCACAGTCTATACCCCGATGCATTCCATTCACGTTCGTGTTTTTGGCACTTACACGATTACAACAAAAATACCAAATGATTCACTAACACCTTTCCGGCTCATTCCTGTACCAATGTATGCATACAATAAATGTGCATATCAAGCCACGGTCACTTATGCCTACAAACGGATGTCTAGGTGTAGCACAAAGGTGGCGTTTTGACGGAGTCAACAAACCCGATAATTTCATTGGCCAATATTTATACGAGCCTACCTGTGGTCCTGGCTGGATGCTGGCAATATTCTAGCCTCTAATATGTTTTCAGCTACTGTCTTGGAGCCACTTCCGACAACCTATGAATTTATTGCATGTTAAGAGTCTTTTCAACAAGACACTTTGCGGTGTTGAAATCATGTTACAATATTTTACGGAAAAATGTGACATTTGGTTTTGTTTTTGAGTGTTTGTTTTGCAGTTGTAAATGAAAAGTTTGGATCTTACTAACTACATGAAGGTGGGCTTTCAAATGATATGACTCTTATGCAATTCAGTTAAAAACTGGGGGAGCTGCAGAAAATTTAGTGACCGTAAAGAAAGTGGCATTTCCCATTGGCCTAGCGATAAAATATATATTTGTTTTTATTTGTCTGAGGTACACGCTTTTAGTATAGTATTATAGATGATCCTTTTTGACGATGTTTGGGGAATTAAGACCGCAAAATATTCCAAAAATATAGATTAAATTTGTTCAGAAGAAGTTTTCGATGGTGACAGTTCTAAACTTACTGCGTTTCAAATAAACAAACACTTCACCCCAAGTCCTATATTCCATAGTTAGACTCAACAATCGAATGCAAAAAAATCCCACCCATGCACGGCGCTACCTCAGCAGCGGGAGATCGAAGTTGGCTTTCCAGGTCTACAGTTCTATACTTTGAAGAGGTTTTTATGTAAAAAAGAACGTTTAACTTTGAGAATTTAAAATAAAAAGGGTAATTAATATAAACAGATAGCGAACGTAACCTGAATATTGTGGTTGCGGCTAATTGTATTTTTAGTCCGCCAGATACTTTGAAAGCATCAATATCAACGGCGACAGAGTGATGCATTTTGCATAAATGGATGGCATTATCATTCATCCAAATGAACTATTCAAGGCGCAAACTACTGAACAAAACCAAATGGAAGCTGGTCATACACCATACATGTACCTTTCAAAAGGATGACACCCCAGTAACATAATTGTTATTATTCTTTTTGACAAAGACTACACTGCACTAATGTACATAGACAAAGCATACACACTGTACATGCAGACTAATTACAGAGGATCTTTTGAAACGTATCATTTTTTACCATTATCATTTTAGGCAAAACTGGACAGATATAATAGTGGTTGGACATACTACACGACTCAACGTTATGTTTACATCGTAGTCGACAAGACATTGTGTATTACATCCACTTGCAGGAACGGGCTCAACGTAGACTTGAAGGTCACTAACTACGGTGAGCAGTTGAATTAAATACACGTAGTCACTGTTCAACAGAATCGATCATTCATTTCGTGGCACAATGACCCCGTGTCTTTATCTAATATTGCTTTTATCATTCACATGAGACGCCAATTGTGCATTAGCAGGAAACAAAAATGAGTAGCTTTCATTTTACGACTTACGAAGCGTAAATGCCGTTCTCTGACTGTTGGAAACTCGCTTTCTTGTATTTCAGACGACTACATTTCTACTGGTGCAATCATCGGCATTGTGATTGGTGCACTTATCGGTCTCGGACTATTGATTGGCGTTCCAATCTGCATTTGCTGCTGCTGTTGTGCAGCAGCGGCCTCTGGTGGCAGCAGACGTCATGGACCAAACGTAGCCACAGTCACCACAACAGGTTTATGTTTACTAATATTTCCTGCCTATGTGCGATGATGCAATATATCCCGTTGTTCATTTATAACAAAAACACACCAAGGGGAAGCAACGGTTTTGATTCAATTTAGGTAGCTGTCATAACATATCATTTAAGGTCAGCAGGAGAGGATTGTGGATGAGCCGAAACGATATTTCCTTCAAAACTTTTTCGTTTGTTTGGCTTTAGTAAAGAGATCGATTATTTTGCTAGAAATGATGGTGATGGGTGCCTTTTTTAAAACAAAGAAGCACAGGTTTCAAAAAGATTCATGTAATTGTGGTATACTTTGTGTTTATTCGAGCACTGTGTTAGTATGTTAAAGTTTTGTTCAACGGTACACATTCATAACTTTGCAGATCTGGCAGAATTTAAGTCGCATGTAATTGTCTTAACGTGTGTGCACTCAGAGGGGGTGGGCTCAGGGGATCATTTGGCGAAGTGGGCAAAAAGGTCGGCCTCAGAGAAACAAAAAGTCCAAAAATGTAGAAAACGAGACAAAAGTCCACAAAAGAGGCGGAAACTAAGATAATTCAGCGAATGCACAATTCATAGCTCTGAACGTACCTCCTTTTTTCTTTTTTTCAGCGAAAGGTTTAATTTTTCTTTTTATTTGTTTAGAAAAAGGTTCACATTCTCAAAAATTTGACCTGCCTATTTTAAGCTAGGTGCGCCCATGCTTAAATTTGTACAGCGAAGTATTTAATACCTGCCTCATTTACGAATTCATGATTCAACCCTAAGACCGGCATTATTCGACTGGTGCCATTGAACCATCAGCCAAAATAACAATGCAACTTGTTAAAATATTTATTTGAATGCCAGACTGTAACAAGCACCCGTGTAAGCCCCGAAAGTGATCAAAACACCCATGTACAATGTAGCAACACGTAAAGTTCAAAATTCCTTTCAACTCCAAAGCATGGCCATTTAAGGTCATAAAACTGGTTTACTGATATTCCTTACCGTTGCCCTTAGCAACAAGAGCAGCTAAACCATCATCTTCTAGCTCCAGTGTACCTGACCCTAAAATTGCGAATTCGAATATGGCGTGCATACATGTACGCATTGACCTTTCTTGTGTGTCCGGCTCATTCGGCGACTATAAATATTCGAGACCGCTTGAGATTGGTTATGTTTTTAAAACCACAAAGTGCTTCAATTGGTTAGCATTGACAGCGCAGCATCGTCGAGATGACCCTTTCGATACAATATTAAAGCCTGTACATGTACATTAGAAGGATAGCTGGAATGAAATACAATTGTTCTCATTATCGAGCGATTTTTAATTGAACTGACTACTGCTACTGTATCTAGATACATGTACCAGTTACTGTCTTGGAATCCATATTTTACAAAACAGTTTTAACAATGAAACTTCCTCTATTGTTTAAAATGTCATTGTTATTGCCAAAGGCCTGCATGAGTGTTGCAGGCTCATTCGCATTTAGGGGACAATAGAATAAAAAATGAGCTTAACTGTCAATTTGGTGACCACATTTAAATCCACTGAGGAGATGTGTATTGAAACTGGTGGTGGAAGTCCGCATGTTGACTGTGAAAATTAGATTTAAATTTTTTGGATTAGATCTAGCCTGGATGTAGAATGTTTTGGTTACAGATAGTTGTTGTGATAAAAACTCAGGTATGATACCGATATGAAAGTAAAATTAGGTGTCAGATAGCGGTTTCCTTTGATGTACAAACACACTCATTGACAAAACCATCTTATTTCAGCTGCCGCAGTTAACCAGACTTACATGCCGGCGACCACGGGCTACCCTCAGCAGCAATACGGTTTTCAAGGACAAAATTTTGCAGGTTATCAACAACAGCCCCTGTACAATCCGCAGGCCGCACCCTCTACGTACCCTGGGGTCGACCAGTACCCACAACAGCAGTTCGGTCTTGCTAACGAGGCAAAAGAGGGCACACCGGCTCTGTAGTTAAACTTCTTGTTCAATAGCGGATTTGCAGCGACGCCATATTGAAATTAGTTAAAATGGTGCATTGTGGGTGCTGTGGTCAGGATTCCGAAAGCGGCCATGGTAACAAGCTTAAAACGCGGTATGAGCGCGAAGAAAACTTACGGCGAATACACTTGTGTTCCTGGCTGCTTCAAAAACAACAAGAGAGATAAAAATCTGAGTTTGTATGTGTTCCCTGCAAACCAAGAACTTTGTGAAAAATGGATAAACAACATTAGGAGACCTGGGAGTAAGGGGAAATTTAGCGCATTCAAACGAACGCGGGGCCATCTAGTAGGCAACACGTAGCCCCTCGGTTGGCCATGTAGGGGCTACAATACTTCCATTCGCTTTCTGTACTCATTTCGTTACTCCAGTGTATTTTAAACGGGCCGTGACCGGATTTGGGTTACCGATTTCGAGTTTTCACCTCGTCAAAAATACACTCTACACTTAAAACTATCATTTAAAAAACGCTTACTTTCATCATTGGTCCTTTCTACTTCTATACATATCTTTAATGAAGCTTAGTTGTGAGAATTAAGTTGACTTTGGCGAAGAATTACAACTCCACTTTTTTGGTTGCCGTTAATTTTATCACCGCGTGCGCGATAACTACAAAGCATGTCAACTGAATCCCGTGAGTTAGGCGCAAGGTTAGACTGAGCGAAGCGCGTGACGCTAGCGCGCGACACTTGTAAAATAGCATGAGAAGGTATCGGGTGAAACTTGTAAGATGTGTGTCCCTTGGACTTTTTATTCGTCAACATGCGTAATTTCACGTAACTTCCTCAAAATGGCACCCGGTAACCGTGACTGAGAGAAACTCGAACAAACCGCGACAGATTTTCATCGATTCGTTCAAGTTTTGCTGACTAAATTGTATCCAGAGTCGTGGTATGTGTTAATTATAACTCCGTGTTCCTATATGTATGCCGGGTTCATTTGATTTTATTTGCTGTATTTTGAAATGAGTAACTTTTTGTGAGGATGTACTATCGCCCCTGAATGCCTGCGGCATCCAGTGCGATGTAATTGCCTAGGGGCCATCGTGTGTGCAGCGAACATTTTCCTGGTGGAAAAAAGACTTATGAGAACAACATTCCGACGGAGTTTCCACTTAAAATTAACGTCTCTAGCATATCCACGACGAAAGCTACAAAAGTTAAGCAACCCAAGAACTCTCAACTTGTCTGAAATAGGAGGAGATTTCGAAATCAACGCCGATAACCCCAATACTGAACACGGCGACAGTCGTGCTCTCGGTCACACGGTCACTGATCATAGCTACGCTGTGTTTACAAACGAGAGAGAGGCCTTGCTTGGTATTATAAAGCAAAAAATGAAACATGGTTTTTAGTTTGCAAATCACTCCAAATGCACACACTATCCAGCCTGCTCAAGACATGCCTGACCACAAGCTATCCCATGAGCCTTCGCGAAGGAAGTAACTCGCACATGCGCAATGCGTAGTTCGTCTGCGCTGCAAATCCGCTATTCATACTTTACCGGAGGAAGAGCGGAGTAACTGTAGTGAATGTTTAACAATGCGACAGAAAAACAAGGAGTGTAAAACTATTCTTAAAAACTTTATATTTGAGAGATGAGTTGTGATCAAAAATGAGTTGGGCACTTTTATCAAACATGACTGCTTTTTGAAGCTATCATTTCAATGAAGCTAATTGAACCTCGGTCATAAGCGGTCAAAATAAAGCCAGATTATAAAAATCCGTGATAAATTTGTAATTTGCACATTTTATTGGTTTTATTAATGATTCGAAGTGTATATGGCTATTGTATATGAATATGTAAATTTTAAGCCAGCGTGGAGATATGAATCGCAAACATTTTAAGCCTGGTATGCACATCACCTGTTGGCCGCATCACCGGTCATCCCAATGGCTGAGTAGATTAGAACGTCTGCACGGATAGCTGAAAGTCCAGGATTCGAGTACCGGTTGCGTCAGAAATTTTTCAGATTTAATTTTATTAGGTCACGTGATGTGTCCAACAGCTGGCTGAACACACCAGACTTAAATATGTTTGCGACATACGGATATTGATTGCAAAAACAAAGGTTAAACGAATTTGTACTATTTTTGAGGAAACCTAAAGTTCTGCACGACTTGTTCTGAACGACGGTGAATGTACATTGTTT
Organism: Phoronis australis; assembly: GCA_002633005.1. Lineage (NCBI taxonomy): Eukaryota > Metazoa > Phoronida > Phoronidae > Phoronis > Phoronis australis. The sequence continues at coordinate 770,811 of NMRA01000066.1, read as the reverse complement.
GCTGTAAATTTTTCACGTTTGTTATTTTGAATTGGAACTAAATAACACTTTTGAGCTTAAATCACACAAATGCCTTGTAGTTGTATGTAATGCGAGTTGAACGTGCTCACGGATTGCGTATAGCTGGACATTGCTCAGTCTGAATCGGTTCATGACTTATCAAAGCCCCTTTAACCTGTCGACAGTAAATTTACAGATTCCTTAACGGTTAAAATCTGAATTCATGCCTTAAAACGACAAAATAGTACATTGGTATAAGCACAGTTGCACACCGACTCCTTTTGAATCTTGCACCTTTGATGGGTGTATGGCCTGTGCAGTTTACTTGATTTAAAAAAAACCGGACCACTGCAATAAATCGGAGCAAACGTTGCGGTCCCTGTTGTTGCAATTTTTGTCATAAGTGGCGCTTTTAAAGAGAGTTGGTGGCAGTATTGTGCGTATAAATCACGATTTATTACGAATCCAACTTGGTCTGCGTTGGATGTACATGTACTACTAAGGCTAACTTTCTCTTTCACACAACTCGAGGGTAATGTTATCTCAAGACTAAAAATTTTGTGTGTGTGACGGGACATTTGACGGGAATCTATTGCAATGATCGTGTGTATTTGCTAAAGTGGCAGCCATAGACTGCTCTCTTATTTTCTTTTTTCTCAGACTAAGTTTACATGTACTTTGGATTTATTAAATATGTCGTTATCTAAAAGTTGACGTCGACTGATTTGATCACCATAGAAACTTATTTGCAAAAATTAATGAAGCCCCTTCATGAGGTTAATGAGATATACATGTAGCTACATGTACAGGCACCACAAAAGAAGCCCATGTTTGTATTTTTAATTTTCTTAGTCAGATGAAAAATATCATTAGAAATCACCAACACCGCGAAAACTGGCCTCAGAGCACCTCAGAAATGGCTAAAAATCCAAGACAAAATGTGACAAGATTTCCCGAAATTTGACACATCATTGAAGGTTAGCAGAAACCCCTTTGAAAAGTCAAAGACTGTCTTCTGATAGAGAGCTTCAAGTTCTGCATGAGCAGTGTAAATATTTTTTTCTTTCCCGTTACTTGAAGCCGTTTTAAAACAACTTCATCGAATGAACCGTTTGAACCAAAAAGTGAGCTATTTTGGGCCAAAATAATCGGGATGCTCTAACTTAAAAATAATGGCCCAAAATTTTCAAATAAGCATTTTGAACATATCCCACCAGGATGTACAGAACACACAATTTTTTCAAGATCTGAGTCGGTGGCCCTAGAGTCGACCTATTGGTATTCTCGTGGAATGACAGTTACATCCGTTTTGTTTTGGTGTTTTTATTACAGATTGCCAATTCTGCCAGTTACTCACTGAAGACAAGGCGGGTAATTTTACCAGTCTAATAGGGGTGCTATATTTTCCCATAGATTAACTGTGGTTTAGCTACGCCAGCAGAGAGTTTGACTGAGACTGCGGGCCTGCAAGTTCCGATTCCACGCTCTTACCTATATAAACGATTCCACTATGTTGGTAAAGTATAACTTACATGATGAAATTATTTTTCTATCTAGGAATTGCTTAGTTACTCCACAAAACATTTCGACATACCTACCTTCCTCAGTGCTTATCAGGTGGCGTTGCGAATTGTAAGGTGATATATATTTATTGGATACTTCACAGAACAGAATAGAAATATGTAAATAAAGTACGACAGTGATACACAACAAGCAGCAGAAACGTAGGGAATATTTTGATATATTTTAGTATGGACGCTGGCCGTTTACTTTCTGTTTCATATTCTTATTCATCGGTAACTGCATGGGGTTCCCGTATCTATTTTGTTCATTTACGGTTTCAGACAAATTCCTAATTCCGTTTTTAAACATCAGATTCTCCCTCCCAAAAATCACAAATGACGTAAACAATTGTGTAATTACTGACCATGCAGTTACAGATAATCATGTGATCGGCTGATATCATTTATGAGGGATCTAGTTTTATCATACACAGGTATGTTATCACTTATTGAAATACGCCAAAACCACTTTTCGGTATTTTCTCTAGATAAGGTAACCGTTATCATCTCTAGAGAAAATAACCCTGGGAAAGCTGTAAAGATTACGGTATTTGGTGGGCTAAGAACATAAAAATTTCGGTAGTTGTTGTACCTCGAGTTGTTATTGATTCATGTTTCACCTACTGGCGTTAGTGCCACTATATTCAATAATTGAAAAACACCTGACAAATGACAACTGAACCAAATATACTGTAGCACAAATCATAATACCGTCATATACCGTCTAAAATTTAAAGTTCAACAAACTTGGTGAAAATCTAGGCGAAAACAGCTAAAGCTAAACGATCCTGCGACTTCATTTTGCCAACTGGCTATGGATGAGGTGTTGCTATAGTAAACATATTACTACGCCAAACACGGAAATCATAATCTCCGGGTCCTAGCCGTGCTGTATTAAAGCCCTCGTAGAAAGGGGAAAATGAATTTTAGGCATGGCCGAAACAACCTATTTATGTTCCTTAGTTTATTAAAGAAAATTACATTCATAAGTCAAATTTGTTTTTAAGTTATTTTTTGCCAAACATCGCACAAGTGAGAAAAACTTCAGGTGGCGCTGTGCTGTTAACCGGATATGTGACGTCAACGAAGATTTGTTTAAATGCGCGTCTTAAAATACTTCACTCGATTTGTATGATAGATTCTTCGCCCGAGTTTAAATTGGCTTGCATACCACGTATCTAGATATAATAACACACATAACGTACATGTATATATCAAGAGGATAGTATGGTAATCTGTCTGGATCCACCAACAGCACTATGCCTTCAAACGTGATGAGTGTGGTGACAAAGAACCGTACCATGCGCCACACAACCTGTTGGGCACTGAGGAATGCATCAGCCGTATGCAAAAACTTTCTATGAGGAAATATATACATTTTTGAATACATAGCGAGTTTTATCATTTCAGCTTACACTCCTCTTGTCTCGTCTTCAGCTCTAAATGGCTTATTGACTGCGGAACTTTTGGATAAGATACGGGAATGGCTCCCTGACAAGCACTTCAACTTAGACTTTAACATGTCTGTGAGGGTAAGCAATGTAGAAGACGGTTTCGAAGGAATAAATCACACACTACTTGTTTTAGTAGGCGGTGACGACGACAATTTATATGGTGTATACATCAATAAAAACTGGTCCGAGGATGTAGCAAATGATCAAGATGCATTTGTATTTACTATTTCCGCATATTGCACTACAAGTGACTGTACAGGACAACGACTTGTGGCACACGCCGGGTAGCTCCACCGGAACCAGCAAGACTGCATCTAACTCATCGCCAGTGCTCTTGCCTACGCTGACACAATGTCCTTCACTTTCTGAATTTGGTTTTCCTGCAAGCTTGGGATATTCTGGCTACTGGGTTGCTGGCGAAGCTTACAAAGTGTCTTAAAGCTTATGTAAATGCATGTTGAAACAGTCGATTTCATCAAGGTGTTTTATCAAAACCAGGTTAACGACTCAAACCTGGTATTCCAAAACCTGGTGTAATTTTAGGCCTCGCTTTCATGGAGCCTTGATAAAGTGAGTGTAATCGACACACAGTAATAGAACCAGTGCAGACTTTTACTGGTGAGTATGTTATCAATAATTGGGTAGAAAGAGGTCAGATTTTCTTAAATGACGAGAACGTCTCCTCACACAATTGGTTGTAGATATCTGGAAAATTGACCCCAAATCAAGTCAACGTAAGCAGGAGACCTGGGGGGATACTGGTCCAGTTTAGACTGACTGGACAATTCCTGCATTCCGAAAAAATGCAACAACAAATAGATCAAGGGCATTTAGAAACCCTTTGCAAAGAAAAACGCTGATTGACCCAGTAGTAGATCTACGATATCATGAAATGGACCAGCCTTTTATATTTTAAGATAAGTGTGACCTGATACACCGTAAAATGTAACAATTTCGTAAAGTGTAGCAATTGTTACATTTATGTTAATGTTACATTTTACTTTGCTAGGCCTCTCCTAAAATGTTACAAGTTGTTACATTTTATGAAATTGTTACAATTTACGTCGAATGTACATGCGGGAAATGTACCATTGTTACATTTTACGAAAGCGATGTCATATTTCATGAGTTTGCATGGTATTTGTCACACGGAGGAAAACCGTTGACACACTTAAAGCCTTCTGTCTCGGATTGTGTGAATGAAATTCTATCAAAAGTGCCAGGTAGACTTTACACATGTGTCCCTATGTACTTTTTAACATGAGTAGTTTTATGGTATGGTCAAAAATGTACAGCGTACAGTTAACTCCTCACGAAATGAGTTTGCAATCTTTTGTTAGCGCTCTTAAACCAATTGTGTATCCGACCTTACAGTAAACACACTTCCCTTGGTAAGAACAACAATGACATCGTATTTGGCTAATATTTATCGTACTTCTTCGGGAGCGAATGACAATAACAACATTTTTCATGGAGAATTCATTTTCGGAAGCCTATTTCAAGGAAAAAGACATCAGTTTTAGTCCACGATAGTTTGGCTTATTTCGGCCTTGGAGTCATCACTAATGCAGTAATTGCCCTGCTTCACACAAAATTAACAAAAAAACCAAAGTTTCTGTTGCAGGCGGGTGCTTTCTATTACCTTAGATACTAATGACAATTTCTTAAAGACGTTGCCGTGGAAGGAAATAAAAGCACGCATTTGTTTGCCGGCAGGTTGACAGATTTTGCCAAAGCAACAGCAAAATATCGCCTTTGAGAAGGGCGTGCCATTAGCTTAAAAAAGTGGCGGCATAATGACGTAAGAAATATCATTGTTCCTATGATGTCAATCTTGTTTGAAATAGTGGTGGTAACAACATGTCAAATCGTGACGTGTATACGTAAAAATGGGATGCCTAGCTGGGGAAATAGAAAATATTTTGCCCTCTGATGGGACATGATCATTTTGCTCAAACCTGGTCTAGGTCGATAGTTTAAAGGGGCAATAGTCTAAAAAGCTGACTGTCGGCCTTTCGGACTAAAAACATGCACTTTCTCTTTCCATTATCTCTTAGGATAAAATTTGAATTAAATTGCTATTTAGTCATTGGTCGTTAGTTCGAAGTATATATAAATAAGGACAAAGATTGGATATTCTATTATTAATGGACGTGAAGTCACGTGACTCATGAGGCGCCACTTTTTTGCGTTGCAGCTCGCAGATAAGGGAATTTGGTATATTAATCCTTTTGATGCATTGCAATAAATGTTCAAATTAAAAATCTCTGACTTCTACGTTGGCAGTTTTTGTTCCATGCAATCCACTTTCAATAAAACCTTATTCAAATTATTGTGCTTACTTATTAGGCTTTTCTAAGAATATTTGGGGACCCATTCCACATAAAATGATTGCGTGTTTTGTATGTCCGTAACCCGCTATTCTAATGACCCTGTGACCGCAGCCGAGTAGTCGTTAGTTCTTGAAAAATGTTTGCCTCCAGAGTTTAACTTAACACAATTTTTCAACTTACATGTACACGTCATCGTGGAACGATCCCCAGTTCTTTGACAAGGAATGTTTTCAACACGCCAGTAACAATATTGCGATCTGAATTTATTTCTTCGTGGCAAACCACATATGGAAGTAGTTATATTTACAAATAATACAGTGCTTGCCGATAGTTTAGAAATAACCAATTTTTGAAGTTGGTGCACTCCTAAACAAGATTTTAAATCTCAGCCTGTTCGCTTCCAAAAAGTAGACCTATTCTGCATCCACAGCTGTCAAGACTTTCCTCACAATGTCGTTAAAGCTAAACATAGGAGCCCCTTTAAAATTCTTTTGGAACATAACTCGACGCCCACTATGGAAAGCCCGATGAAAACATTGAAGCATAAATGACATGATTTTAAAATCTTTAAGGATTACGATGTATTAGCACTTTGCTAAACATCTATTGTGTCCTCAATAAATAAATTTAAAAATATTAATAACAATAATGATAACGATAACTAAAACGAAAACCAGTAATACTAGTGATAGTAGTAATAGTATTAATAGTAGTAACAATAGTGATGTTAATGCAATACTAATAAAAATTATAATAGGTAGCCAAATTCATGTCGTGTCCAGGGGCAGATCCAGGATTCTAAGTTGGGGGTAGGGCAGAGTATTAGCCAGGATTTCACTCGTCAACTATTCGCACCCCCAACTGCCAAATGGCATCTGGGATAATTTTAGGGCGGACCATGGCCGAAAAGGGTGTTTATTCACAGAACAAAATACTCTCTAAAATGGTGCCATTTTCGATAAAACTATATCTAAAAGGTGGCTTTACTGAATGTCTGAAACAGAAGTTTGTGAAAATGTAAATTTTTACCCAAATTAGTCTCTGAATGGGTCATTTTTTGTTCGAGCCCACTCTCTAAACGGGTACGTATTCAAATTTTTCGGGCGTCACTCCTCGTCTAAAATACTCAAGTAGCCATCGGCCGTGTCAGATAACACTTGTTCGGGATTTTGGTCATTTTTTGCTATATGACGTGGGTTTCGTAAAATGTAACAATGGTACATTTCTCGCATGGGCGTTCGACGTGAAGTGTTACAACTACGTAAAATGTAACAACTTGTTACATTTTAGGAAAGGCTTATCAACGTAAAATGTAACAATGACGTAAAATATAACAGTTGTTACGTTATACGAAATTTTTACATTTTACGGCGTATCAGTGCCCAACGCACGAGCACACCTTAACGTGCATACTTAGCCCCGATTTAGGGGGAACACAGCCGTGCCCGTAAAGTTTACGAAGATGTCGCCAAGCTCGATCAGTCGTATTCTTAGTAGTCCGAAGGACACCTTGCAAAACGTAGCAGTCTAAGTTTGTGTCCATGTCGGTGTAAACCTGAAAATTTCATATGTTCGAGCTAAAAGTGGTGATGCATACTGCGGCGTCTTTCTGCTGCAAGGTTTATCACATGCGTATAGCGCAAGTCTGCATCTTCACCAGTGTTAAACCTGGTTGCAGCTCTTAATTGACCCACCCCAAAAGAAAATCGAAAGAAATCAAAACATCACACGTGTCTTATTTCAGAATCACCTTAAAATTCGTGTATGTGATCAGGGTGTGGCTCTGATACAAAAATTACCAATCTTAAGTTTATACACTTAATGACTTTTTAATGTTTTTCTTAAAGGCCTGCAAATGGTCACGAAAAAAGTGACACGTTCTTGCATACCAAAAAACAAATTTCTATCATCAAAAACAGGCAGATCTCATGCAATAGGAGAAAACGCATAACGGGATAAGGGACTCATACATAAGGACTTCCAAGTAAAAAACATACACTGTACAAATGGTTTAATGGCATCTATTTCGTGAAAGAGGAGATAAATCTGGAGGACGTTTTTTGTAGTGTTGAAAGTGATTGTCAATCAAGTACTTGTACAAGCCAGACTGCACCGTTTTGGCAATGGAATATACGTTTAAGGATAGATCTTGGACGTGTGAACAAATATCTCTAATGGGCTTTCTTACTTTAGTCTTAAATAAGGTCCAACTGAATATTGCGTATTCTACACTTTTTAAACGAATGATTATCATAACTTAATTACACTTTTAAGTGTAATTTAAAAATTGACTCCATCCAGAAAAATAATGATGATCAACATTTTAGTGACCATAATGCTGGCTGACATATACATACACCACTTCGTCTATCGAGCGTTAACAACAGTTTTAGAGAGTGGGGCAGAGATTATACATGTACATACAGACGCAGGTGATGAAACAGTTGCCTGTTGCCAGTACCCAAAACGGGTAACGCCCATAGAGACACTCTTAAGGCTGAATACGAATAATTCATGTGATTTTTATGAAATTGTCTGACACGTGCTATTTAAAGCGAGTTATATCTTATTTATAAGTAATTCTTTTGAATTAAGGATTCAATAATGTATGAAACGGACAAATCGAAATTTATTAATTTAGCTTGGAATAAAACCTGTATCGCGGAAAAGCTGTCGTATATAGTACAAAATGGAAAACAATCAAAATTGCACGGTGCAAGCAAAGTGTCAATCATCAAATTTGTTCCTCCCCCAACAGATTTCTTCACTTGTCAATATCCAATAAGAGACAAAAATGTCATGTCTTTTAAGACATGACATTTTTTTTTACTGGACACTTGGGTTTCAAACTTTTGAGAAAGTTCAGGATTACATCCAGCAAATTTTAACTTAACAGTAGCAATTTCTGGGAGCACCTACGGGTAGTTCTACAACGACCGTCACATACTTTCCTGAAACCTTATAGGGGCTTGGTCTACCCCTAGATATGCACTAAATCACTTTATATTTTTCTGATACAGACCTCGCTTTCATTTTCACGCTGATCTTGGAAAATGGATTTTTGACAATCATTTCAGTAAAAAAGCTGTCAGTAATCTTTTTTCTCTGAATATACCTGACCTTAAGGTCCAGAAACATGTTTGATCTTTAGGACCGACATTTTAGAATGTAAGTATTTTCTTTTCAAAAATTGAGAATTTTTGCGAATTTTCAACGTGCTGAATTTGAACATTTTCAATGAAAAAGTGAAGAAAATTATACTTTTGGCTCATCTATGCATATTATACTTGCCTACACAGAATTGCATGTCAGTCAATAATCTACAGGGTGTTGTGCTCTTGCCAAAAGAGGTCATTGTTATCCTAAAATGTTTGCACGTTTCAAGTAAAATTTTTATGGGTGTATAAAAAATAGACGGAAAAGTTAATGAGTGTATTTTGGTGGTTGGTGTCGTTTGAGGTGGGTACGAATCGACTGATAATAAAAGTTTCAGCCAACTTTGTGACGAGTCATGTTGAATATTTTTTTGATTTCATACTTTAGGTGCTCTCAGAAATTGCCAAACTTTTTTTCAACACATTCAATGAGAATAAACTAGGAGGTCTTTGGGTAGGAACGTTTTTGGGGGTTTCTCTAGAGTTAGACATAAAGAGAATAATACGTTGACACAATCTCCGATGGAGTAAGGGCAACTCGACCGGTTGACTAATTAAAATCTGCCTTTATCTTCAAACAAACCTCTCAGTTTCTGCTTCTGATTATTTTGAGCAATCAGGGGCGAAATTGACCGTCATCAATATGGTGGTAATCAACGAGGGAAACAATAATGTTTTTCAAATTCTCACTTTGAAAGTTTTAGATAGCATATTCCAATTCTTCCCGAAAATTAGCAGTTCAATATTGAGGAAAGCTATAGTAGTTGAAGCAAAAAAACTTGCTACAGTGTACAGAGGAAATTGTACAACAGAGCCATCTCGTGGAAGATTCTAAAGAGGATCTTGCCAACGACAAATGTTAAAAAACAGGAAGTTAAGTAAGACCTTGTCACTGCATCGTGGGTAGTAAGATACTGCCTGAAGTGTGTCATCACCAGAGATTGTGACCAGCAAGAAGAATCGTGATTAGAAGAAACTGCCTGCAAGTGTTGCGTCACCAGAGACTGTGACCAGCAAGTACAGTGTTCGAAGATTCACCAACAGGACTGTCATTCAACAAGTGGAGAGTCCTACAGCTTGGATAGCAGATAAGACATTTGATTATTTTGATTGATTGATTGAAGTAATCTTTAAAGAGGACGCTAGCTTAATAACTCTTCTTTGTAATTTATTACTTAATTAACAGCAGGGTTCACTTGTCTAATTAGTGGTTATCATACAATAAATTAATTACTGGATTTAATTATTTTCTGTCCAACTACGCACAATCTCAAAGCATAGCTACCTTTTAAACAAACCCACAGTCAATCTCTGACACACCACAAAAAGAAACCTGCTGTCGTTCTTATAATAAAAATGTATAAAGGAACTCTGAAGTAACATATGCAAGTGTAGAAAAATAAACTGTACACTAGGCAGCGCAGCTGTAACTGGATTGGTATAAAACTGGCAGTTATCTATTGGCAGCTCCATAGGAACACATCTGCTACATTTCAGAAAGATCTTGCAAAGGGTACGGGAGATATAGTCGTGGGCGCCAATAAAATTGTCACGGTGGGGCAGAGTAGTTGAACAAGTCCGAAAACCAAAGTCAGCCTCGGTCTGCTGATCAGGAACACATCCCAAATACTAATAATGTCCTTCAAGCAGTTTAAAATGGATGGCACTAATTCGAACATAATACGTCAAATCCGCGCAGAAATGAGAAGGCGTTTTTTCTTAATAGAATGCTACCTGCAAAATTTCGTGATCATAAAAACAACTGCTATCATCGAATCTATCCTAAAACAGGAACCTGTCACCTCTTAATTAGAAATCTAATTGCCAAGGAGCTTCAAAGATACAGAGGACAACGAAAAATGCCACTAAGGGGCACAGTGGTAATCAGATCCTTCAAAATGTCGTCGGTGTGCGATACAGAGGTCAACCCAAAAACTAAAATTGCCATGCCAATAGTCCAATCAGTTCTAAAGTCGTCGTCGACCGTTGTCAATTTCATATAAATACACTGGCTAAGTTAATTCACCAGAGCGTATAGTAAATACAGCCATGGAGGCAAAAACAAACACAAGTACCACTAGGAGTCCCCACAAAACTTTTAGTCGTCGAAAATTCATCGTTAGCCGCAATCTTCACTGGAAGAACATCTGTGACAATTTTAACAATCTTCATATGATTGGTTTGGTTGATAGATGGAAACTAGAGACGCCAAAAACACACAAAACAGTAATTATGGCAACTAGGTGACGTAAATTATCTCAAATATCATCTGTAAATGGGAGGAGAGCGTAGCCCCGCGCGAAGGGGTCAAAAGAGGGGAACTTTCTTTGTTAATATAGAGGGCCCCGCCCGAAAGGATCCGAAGAACAAAGCCTCACCCCTCAAATTCCTGCCTATGTCATTTTGCTAACATTAAAAGTTTTTTTCAATAATAAACTGTTTTCACTAGTGATGCAATGCGAACCTGCCTACCCTTATGAGTGTTGTTTCAGTTCCATGGTGTGATAGTTTGGCAGCTGAGGTTTTACCAAATCTACAAGACTCCTGTATTCAGTTGGTGGTGTTAAGGAATTAAGCCCCCGTTTGCTTGAGAGTAGTTCAAAACAGTTCAGGGTGTCTTTAGACTAGGGGTCTTGCGTGAGAACCAGAATAAATACACTTATTTAAGCAGAATTTTTTTGATAGTTAGCACGAACTAGGAATTTTAACAGCCACCCATTATGCGGAGCTGTTCAAGTTTTTACGATTTTCCATTTAACTTCCATACATTTAGTCACGATTGGGGAAAAACATTACATGTATGTTGGATAATCCATTATCTATTTGTTTTTTGCCTTTGGTTTTGCGATGGAACATCAGTGATATTGTGCCAAGTGTAAAAGTTTGTGCGGAAGTTTTGAGAAATAACAATAATTCCTTTGTCTTATCCAGTAGCGTAACGCTTGCATAAGCACCGTATATCCAGTACGATTTTCGTTTAAGTCGAAGAAATTTCCGCGGAGGTGCCGCTCTAATTTCTGGTCGTGGCCCTTCAAATAAGTCATAGTTCAACTTAAAATGCCAGAATTTAATTCTAGCACATTCCTGTTTTACTGCATGCCACAGTCTTGGCAAAGAGTCGGAGAAGAATTGATTACAGCTTACATGATGAATTTATCGAATTGTTTTGTAACTTGTCGCAGACGTTTTCCAATTCCAACATTATGTTTTTCCTGTGGTGATCAGGCAATTTTGGCATGGGTTGGTTTTGATTGTACTGTATAATACGTTTGGTGTTCTTGGACATTACATTTTCAGCCTGATTATCTAAAACATTGGGCCACTTGTAGGATACATTACAAAACGGCACTGAGAACCTTTCCCCTGAGGACATTGGCGTGAACATAAAAGAGGTTAATTTGAGCCTTTGATTTCGAAGTTTTCATGAACTTTTATATTTTTACTTAGTTGGTTCACGTCTGCACTACTCAGGTATAAATGTTGCTCTGACACTGCAGTTCGAACACAAACAAAATCAGGGTATCCATACTCAATATGCGACTTACAGAGACAGCACACAAGATACCACCGATCTTCAGGGGTAGGTCAAACTTTCTCTATCATTAAGTTATGAGAGCAACGTAATTTAGTCCTAGCTGACACAAAAATATGCAAGCAACAAATAGGATTCCATTTCTACAATCAATTTCAGGAGTCAGCACTGGGTTCTGAGCTCAAAATTGACCTATCGCAAGCTCCGCCCCTATGCGAAAAGTCACGTGATATCCGACATTCGAACAAGATGACAGAGGCAAATACACTGTCGCTAAACGACGTTCCTAGTGGAATCGATGAGTGTTTTTGTACTATTTGAAAACGCGTCGACAGAGACAAGAAGCGGTGCCTTTCAACAGTGAATCGTACGTTCATGATATGGGAATTTGTAAAGGTGACGATGAAAAAATAAGTGCTCGAGGAACCAGCGAAAATCCGAAGAATCCCTCGGCCTCGGGGCCACCTTCACCTGACAAATGACAAGGCTACTGATACGATATGTTTATGTAAAGCTGGGTATGTACCTTAAAGTCGAATTATCTGTACGATTCCATAGATTTCATGATCTTTCGAATAAAATCAGGGAAGATTCACCGATATTTTTCTTCTGTCGTCTGCTAAATTTCGCCAAATGAAAAGTAAGTCACAACTGGTTGGACTCCTGGAGTCAAGTAGGTCATAGACTACAGACAACACATGCACTATAGTGTCTGACTAGGTCGACTCGATAGCACTGTTTACGCTTTTCTAATCTTGTAACGAAATATTTTGATAAAAAAATTCAGGTTCATAGCTCAGGTACATACTCATCTCGTCCTGCCCAAACAGTTAGCTCCTGTAGGTCTAGGGCTGTCGGTGTCTAAGTAAAATTAATGCCTGGAATTCAGTGGCGGATCTAGGGTACCACAGGGGGGCCAACATATGTTGCCTCGTGGAATTGGGCAAAGTGTTATTGTATGTGCACAGGCGGCCCGAAAGTTGCAGGGGCCAGGGATGTAGACCGTTGGACCTTCTGTTCAGAAAATCTATCGGTGGACTAAAAAATCAGGAACACGATTCTCCCGCGATCTGGGGTCTGAGCCCCCCTCTTCCGCTACCGGTCCTAGTTACTGAACTTAATATTTCCTCACGCTCTTGCTGTTTCATTTTGCTTGCGGCAACCAAGGGNCCTCCCCCCCCCCCCTAAATCCGCCTATGGAATTGTCCGTTTGCACCATTAAGACGTTTATATTAGGCCTGCCTTCTTATTAACTTGGCATTTTTTATAGTTTCATTCCATAAAGGTAGCTTTTATTTAATTTTGAAGGTAGCATGATCACTAAGTCGTGGTATGGTTACAAAAGATTACAAGTCTGGTGTGGTAGTTGCAAAAATAGGGTATTTACAAAAATAATTCAAATTCTTTTTTAAAGCTTCATAAATCTAAATATCATGTTTGAACAACTTCAAAATGAGCTCTCTATAACTCTACAGAAATAGTGTATACTAGAGGTACACGTCAAGAAGTAATTCAACAGTTTGTTTTTAGTGACAACAGTTCAACCAAGGCTTTGAGATCCGGCAGTAATCCAGTGCCCTTCCCTGCTCCGATCGAATCTCTGAACTTTGACCGCGGGAGAGAAGTTCAGTTGAACGCCAGCTTACGGTTTATGAATAACAAAAATGCACCCCTGACACGAAACAAAATAATGTCCATTAGGTTGAAATAAATAAGAAAAACATAAAATAAAATGTCCTTGAAAACAACAATTTCTGGGGACTACCGCTAGATTGCTGAGATCCAGCAGGTGCCGAGACAAAGGCTGCTAGACGTAGTCAACTCGGGAGTCAAAATCTGAGATAGCCCTGCACCATAGCTACCAAGCTGAAAAATGCGGATCTTGGAAGTAATATATTTGTGTTTATAATAGCCTTCGAGTTATCAAGCTAAGTTTAGCTGTTCGTGTGGCCGTACAGTTTGATCCATAGTTAACGCTTTCAACATCATTTTTCGGGATATTATTCTGGAGCAGCATAAGGGCTGTCGGTTCTACACACGCCATATCAACACCGTTTCCCCATTCTTAGCGGACAATTTCTTGAGCTATAGACTAACATAAGTTTTACTCGACTGCGTGTGGTTTGTCGGGTGAAATGGCGGTTTGGAAACGCTGCATTCTGATTGGTCACTTAAGCCGTCCGTCATAATCCTGGCGATAGGTCAATTCCCAGCAAAGTTCAAGTCTGGCAAAAAAAAAATTAATTTGCTGCTAAAAAAATTCGCAGCCATTTCCCAGATTGTACCATTCCAATCCAAAGCCATAACAGTTTAACAACCAATTTGACATGAATTGGATATCATCCCAGTTTTCCCAAGACAACATGATTTGAACAGTTATTTCCAACTCTCAACTGCTGCTTTCAGAATTCCAATTGCACACACTCGATTCTAGAATATCCTTTAAATGTCCAAACCTTTTTGCCATAACCATTGGGCATACCCGTTTAACAAAGATTTCAAGAGCAATCTTCGATAACAATCGGCCACATTTTGAACGAATTCATTTGATTTTAAAACTAGATTTTTGTGCTTGATGAGGCAATTTTTTTGTTGTTTGCGTCCAGATTAACGTAGTGGCATATTAAATACTTTGATTTTGTCATTAAAAAAAAAAACAAAATAATAACTTTATAAACTTTCATACGCCAACCAGCACAGTATTCATATAAAACGACAATTTCGGTAAACTTCATCAGGATGTTATGTGTATGCAATCGTTAGTGCGTTACAAACCATCCAATAGAAAATGAGAAATATCCCGAGAAGTGTCTGACGATTTTTGCTGGGTTCAATATTCCTCGGTAGGGATTACCTCAAGGTGGAGCTCTTGAAAATAGTACGTTGCAGATAGGCGGCGAAGGGAGGACTCATGATGTGGTATTTTTATGATCTATTTGATGCCTTGTAAGAAAGTAACGGTAACAAAATGTTAATGTGTTGCTTTAAATTGGGTGCTAAAATACCCACTCAACCATGTCACAGGCAAAGAGCAACATTTCAGGTAATAAGTTCTCATTTACATCAAAGTAGATATTTAAAAATGTAAGTAATCAACAAACGCGTCCACACACATTTTGAATAAAACAGAGCTGTGTGCACATCACTGTATAACATTATTACAGAAGAAGTCTCTTAATCCATTTTGAGTTGTTATGCCCGTTTTCTGTTCCTCAAATTCATGTTTTTCATCAATACTTGAATTCCAGTTTTTGTAAATTAGTTGACAGAGCATTATACGAAATGTTGCCATAGGCACGAGGATAATCCGCATGTATAGCATGCAACTTTCCCCTACGCATGCGTAAATACATGCGTTTATAAACAAGTCCTAGCACAGTAAGTGATTACACAACGGAAACAAGTCATTATATAAATGTACATGTATCACCGATCGTAACTAGTACATCTAGAGCTGACTGAGACATATTCATACGTTTCACGCACACGCACACACGAAACCTGCGTATATCGTATACTAAATATTGTGCTAGAATATGGTTGTGAAGATTTGCCATTCTTTTTCAAAATATTCTAACCATCCATTTTTGTTAAATTATATTATCATTCGCCTAACTTGTTGATAAGTATTGAACGCGCTTTTCAGCCTTGCATTTAATAGCCTAATCATATTCATGCGTATCATAATTTGCCCTATTATCAATATAATCATCTTACTACGAAACTGCCAAATGTATGCATATTTGCAACTATGCTAATACATGTATATAACAAGAACTATATAAACGACACTGCTGTTTGAATATCATCTACCCTACACAAAGAGCAGTTCTCTTCATTGACAACGTGTAAATGTGAAAACAAAAAATCTGCAAATAGGTGACCTTTGCACTAATGACGTACATGTACCTTGGGGGCTTACATAACCCACATCACTGTGCTTTTATTTCCCAACACCGCGTCACGACACTTACTGAATACGATTGAATGATTTACAACGGATGATTTTCGACACAAAACTCGTTCTTAAAACCTTTGGCAATTTTCAACCTACTTCATATTCACATTGTCGCTATGTGTTTTGTTTCTAGTAACTTATTTTACCCAGCAATGCGAAAATTAGCTTGCACGTTCCACGTTAAAGTCTCACACAAAATCAAATGAATCAGATGACGATAGAAGATAATCCACAGCACGACCTTCACGCATCATTAGACGAAGAGTAGAACTCATCTGCTTCGTCTGAAGCACTACTGTTACATACCTAAACGTTGATCTCGCAACACATTTGTGACTGTGATTTTTAAACTAATTTTTATCATTCATTATCTTTACTTCGCCTTCAGATGACAAGTTATAGTTACTTGTATCTGAATCACACCAGTCATCTAAGGGTAAAAACTGATGAGTCGTTTTGAATGTAATGGAAAGTGTTACCAGTTACAGCGTTAAGATCGTTTGCAATCAAAAGAAATGCATCACCGTGAACATTTAAAACTGATATCTTTAACATCATTTCTCAAGATTTCTACAGCATTTTTCTAATTTTGGTGTTCATGTACTTTAACGCTATCACGCAGAAAGCAAACACAACCGATTATTATGTCCTTGTTAATAAATAATAATTTTTACTGCCTAACAGGAAAATATCAAACTAACAGCCGGGTCTAGTTACATAGGGAACTAAGCATTTTTTAAACGCGCGTTCTCCACCAGATTTTCTATCAAGCAACATTTAAATCCCGACGACCCTCTTGTCGACCTCCTAATCGTGAAAACGTGACAATTTCCAGTTAAATTGTCATGGTAATGAGGGAGAGTCGTCGTCTCAGAGACGTTGAATCAAAATACGTGCACATTTGCAGGTTTTGAGAGGATGCAGTACACTCGACTCATCTGGTACACCCCTGAGACATCGCCGAGTTGATGCTACGGAAGTATTCGAGATATTCCGATTGGGCACAAATTAAAATGTATTTGATGCTTTTTGATTATTGGTATGACCACATGAAGTGAGGACTTTCATCCCTGTCTGTAATGTAGCACAGTTCACGTTGAGACGGAGACTTCAATTTCACAGATAAAATAAATTTTAAAATGAAAAATAAAATTAATATTAAAAAACCGTATGAACAAAGAAATGTTTTAAGATGCAAGATTTGTTAAATTACCTGTTTGCTCATTTTGTGGATTGCTTTTCAAATTGAAGTACGAACGACATGAACAAGTATTTTTTGGATAACAGTTTTCTGTGGCATTTTTCATTCACCTGACAGGGGACGCTAACATTAAAGTCATAAAAATCGGTTGCTACCAGGCAAAGCACATTAACGATTTAAATTGCACCTCAAAATTTTTTATGCTACACGATCAATGTATGAATGTTCAATTTTTACACCTGAATGAGTATGATGAAAAGAACAAACTTTTTAGCACGTTAAAGTGACAATGTCGATGAGAAACGTGATTTTACGAGACCAGTCAAAACGTGACATCGAATACAGGCCCTCAGCGGGCGTACTTAAACACTGTTGGATTCCAGTATCACGTGATGAATGGTAGATTACTTTATTCTCGTGTCTTGTATTTTGTACGTCAGGTGGTTACCATTAATGCTTGTTTTTATCTTTATTATAAAAAAAGAACTTTGGAGACGCTTATCTACCGACATCTACTGTATGAGATCTCCTGATAGGTTTCCCGTATGGGAAGCTAATTTAACTGGGGCCCTTGACTTCAGCGAATGTCTTGCAGAAAGCTGTGGGATTGGCGAACACGAAAATACACCGAAGCTTTTTGTTTTGTAGCTCTGGTCAGAAAACAATAATTTCATGAAGTCTTTCCCGTCCAACAATAACCCAAATATTTCCAGGTTTTCGTTCGTAAAACTGATCTTGTCTATTTAAATTACACATGTTGTCAAGAACGCATTAAGATTAAAGGCAATGGGAATTCTATTTGCGTTAAAATTTACAGTAAAAATCCATCATGTTAAAGTACATGTATAATGGCAGTCGAGTGAAATTACATTTATTGTGCCTGTAAATTTATTGCTGTGGCAGATTTGAGATGCCCTTAAAGATGTGGGTCATTTGTTTACGTCATGCTTATGTCGCATGAAAATTATATAAATACCAACACTTTATCACTTTGCCCAAATCTTCTACTCAGAGCAACACAACAGTTTACGAATTGACGCTCCATCTTTCCACAAATTCGCCATGAAACATATGGTAAGTGCGAAAGCACAAAAAGTAGGTTTTTTTTGTTTCTCAAAGTAACGTTTTTGCAAGTAACTAGAAATTTATGTGACTTTTTGGTCGGCATTACACTTCGTTAGTTGCATGAATGGTTAACATTTTAATCTCAGTCGCTTTGCATTCTTGTACATCGGTTGAATTTATTTTGGCGCCACGGTTAAGACAGTGTTTTACAGCAGACAAATCACAGTTTGATGTTTAATAATTTCTTTTGAAAAAGTTTGCATCAGTTTTTCTAATCATAGCATGCATTTGAAAATATGGGGTTTTATAATGGCTTGTATCGAAACAGTGCTACATGTGTAATTAGGTGAAGCCAAAATCGCAAAACACAAACTGCAATAAATCCCGTTGACATAATTTATGATGCATTCATTTTTTGTAACAAGGAAGCATACTCGGCTGATTAAAGAGTGTACCGCCAGAAAAATGAACCAAAACAGAGGTTTTCCAAAGTTGTTTTTGACCGTGATGTACTTTACTTCCAGTGGCTGCTGCTCTCTGTGGGTCTGCTGCTGGTAGTTCACGTGCACGCAGACGACATGGAAATTCAACCAGAGGAAGCACCGCAAGTAGCAGACGATGAGAGAGAAATGTTGGAGGTTGAAAGAGGAGTAGACGAGCCTGTGGATGACGATGAAACGCTGGAGGTCGAGAAAGGAGTGGAGAAGGCTAACGATGAAGGCCAATACGATGGCACCGAAGAGGAGGTTGACGAGAGTAAACGTGGTCCTCGACGACTTAAACATGATTTCTGCAACAATTGCTTCACAGTGGTACGCCGATTTCGGAATGGCCCCTATTCAGCCTCTTCAGGTTACAGCCAATGCTACATCTCTTCTCCAAACGTGTTGCTGACGACCAGATGCCGATATACGGGGTAAGAAAAATAACAACTAGTACATATACGGTCAAAAATATAGTAAATGGAAGGTTTTGGTCTGCGTCCGACTCATTTTGAAATTTGCGTTACACAGCGAAAACCCAGTAACACTTGATAAAAAGAAGCTCGACTGATTTCAGCTGTTATCAGATGACGCTGGATTGAAAAAAGAATCAACCAAATTCTTTTCAGCTAGCAATCAATTGACTTTTCCTTGAGAAATATGGTTGGAACGTGCTGACCAGAATTAATTATGCTAGTTGTTTTGCGTAATCTTATGTTTTAAGATATCATCTGATTACGTATGGTGTCAAAGCGTTGCAGTTCAACCCATTTTCTATTTGATATTCATCTTTTGGTTTGACTTTTTACACATTTCTCGGTAATGAAACGATAAAACCAGCTCTATAGTTACAGATAATTACTAGAAAACGTTGTTTCCAGAGATGTGCCTCGATTTTTTGTATTTTAGTGTTGTCTAGGGTCCGTTCAGTAAGGTTAGTATTTTGATTGGCAAGTCTTCGCGGGAAAACGGCATTCATTACACGCGAAGCACGTGATCTCCTAGCAAGCATCCACACTCGAGTGACGCTCCCTAGTCTGTGAATCGCCCTACCGAGCCTTTAATTTATGTTTCAGACGTCGTTGCCTTGCCTATTGCACCCGATACAAATTCGGCACATGCAGAACGGTGACTAAGGCAGTTCGAGTTCGCGTCCGCTGCCACCGCCTCTACAACAAGCCGATAAAACCACCGGTCTTCAGGTGGAAATGGTTCAAAGTTCAGTGCTGCAGCTGTAGTTATCATTGATTTCCAACGAGGTTCCAGCTGTCTAATGATCAAATGGCAATAAAACATTTGCTTTCTGCTTGAACTTGGTGTTTGACTTTCATTTTCAAATTAAAATGATGCTAAGTCTTGCATCAGTCGCCTGCCAGTGGGAAATTAGTACTTCCTTGAACAGCACTTGCTTATCCCTCGCGTGATTTTGCGAGTTCTTTCCATCTTGCTTTTCTGGCAGGAGCCTCAGTCTACGGAACGCTACCCCAAATGTCCTTACTTCTTGACCCGTCGGAACCAGTATGAACACGATGAAAGTGACACTGATATTGCATTTTTCACCCAATTCATTTGTTTTGAGTTTCACAGTACTTCCATACCTTTTTATTATTCTCTGAGATACAGCACTCTCCAGACTTGTTGATGACACCCTGAAAATACATTTTGAAAAATTTGAACGAATTCTGTTGGTCAATTACTTGTTAAAAAGTAGCTAACCTTTTTGCACACCTGATATACAATATAGGCAATTATGTGAAAATACGCACGCATTTTCATTGTGACAATAGATTCGCGCCTTTCTTTAGATTTCAATTTTTAAATTGAAAAAACAGTACAAAAGAAACCAGTGTAAATTTAAAGATTCTTACGGCTTTCTTTTGTACTGTTTGTTATCATTATATTAACAGTACATTTCTGAAGGTGTTTTCGGCGACGACCGTTGTATAAAGGACACAGTAATGAAACATCAATTCATTTTCAACATTTCAGTAACAACAATTGCACACCCTTTGTGAACGTACAGCACCCATTCATACTAGTGACATTAAACTGGATTGAGTACATCTGAATCTTGTCAAGTTCAATAACAGAAAAACGTTTTCAAACATAAGATAACTAATAATCAATTACTAGATCACTTTTAGCAATCGATATACATACTACTATATCGGACCTTACGGTTCAGTGAAAATGGGAGTAGAACACATGACAGCTACCAAATGTTGTTACACAACAGCCGCTGCATAAAAAGAGACTGATTTGTATAGTACTGTAAGATCAGGATCACACCAAGCTCACTAGGTGTATGCATAAACCAGCATGATACAAACAACTACATGGAGCATTTACAATGATATACAATATCAGCATCACATTTTTAAAATGCGAATAATAACAAGGGGAAAGTTTTCATAAGAGCATCTCCAATTGTGGAGGATCCATATGACAGTCACGAGACCAAATAACTGTGAACCAACACAAAAATGTTAATTAGTAACATGTATTCTGAGCTATACAGTCATTTATCTCGAAGCAAAGGTGATCAACAGCGAGGATGGATTAGGTTTGGTGCTAGAAATGTGCCGGTACAAAATGGAGAGAGGTTGTACAAAAGAGTATGGGACGAAACTTAAGGATGTTGTCGGGTCGGACACTCAAAATATTGGGACAAGAAGGTTTAATAAAAGACGCATGAATTTGCCATAGAAGTAATCGTTTACAATGATGAGAGAAAGGCTGCGAAAACGTTACGCAAAGGTTGCAGCAACTGCATCGAACGCATCCGTCGTTTGGTGGAATAACGTATTGCACGTGGCGTCAAGGAACAGCCAGGGAAGAGTTCAATAACGCTAAGACCTTGCTAGGACCCCGCTAAAAAGCAAGAGTTTGTGAGAGTACGCCTGATATTACCGCGTACATGTGTTTTAAATGTGAACACGTGACTTTCGCTAGATTTTCCCAGCTGCCTGAGAGCCACTGAGCTCTACCAGGTGTACGGAACTTTCTGTAGGTGCGGGACACGTGTAATGCTAATGTGATCACGTGCCTCGCTTGAATGCATGGGGATATGTGGAGAGTATCAGGGAAATTCGAACATTACAAATTTAGGTGACTGATAACTAAAGGGGAATCTGTTTTGGAATAAAATTAATTTTTAAGCTGGTCTCACCGCATGACCGTAAAAAAACGATAAACGGTGACTCCCACTAATTTACAGGGTTAGAATGCCTTGGGTTATCGTGGCGCGGGGTAAATCGCCAACGACCGGAATGTTGGAATTTGCGACTATGTAAAGCTAGGGAAAAGGAGCTTGAGAGGGGTTACCATCGATTTTGACGACGTAGAACTTTTCTGTTTTTCCAATCACTAATTTCCTTTTTACAGACTTGTAGTTACAGCTAGTAAATAATTTCATTCATACCATACTACATGTGCGAGTACATGTAGGTAGCGGTTTTGACATGCAGATTTGATGTGGCGTGTTTATAGCGTGGTCATCAATACAATGTCATAAAAACTGTCGCGACAGCAAATACTTAGATTTACCCAAAATAATGCCACCAGAGACATAGAAATCGTACTTTTATCTGCGTCATTCCTTAACACCATCGCAAATGTTGTCTTTCAAAAAGCCAATGAAATGTGCAGCCTCGACCGGTCATGGCATTTATTAAAAACAGGGTCTGATTTACATATGCCTACAGTACCTTATTACAGGAACGACCTCATATTTGTCAACTGCTTTCCGCTTTCAATGTATTTCAGTTGTCAAAAAGAAGCACCTCCTGGTGGAAACAAAGTTTTCCATAGGTGTAATCTGGTGACAAATGCGGGTTTCGATTACCTTATCCACTCAGTATTGTGAATAATTTTCCTTCTTAGACAGACTTTTTTAACCATTGCATCGGCAAGTTGAATAGGAGTTTAAAATCGACTTTAATTTTTGGAAGATTTGCCTCTTATCACTCAAAGCTGATCTTTGATGGTGTAAACCATGAACTGATACTCGACTTGGAGAGGAAAATGTACACCAACTGTAGAATTATTAGCATTCATGTTTTAAAGCACAAAATAAATGCCCACTTTGTGAGACCAGCTTTGTTTCTATCAAGCTCCTGACTAGTTTAGATTACTAGACAGCGCACAACAAGAGACGTTCTGCACTGACACCTGTCCTTCGTTCACTTTACAATTATTGGGGACAAATAAAATAATAAGAATAATATATATTTTAAGCTGTATTGGAAATTTCAGGGTCACAGCTCTACAAGTAAATATCTCACGGAAGGAACCAGATGGGTTCCTTAATTACAAGAGATAACACACACATTTACGATACCCAGATACTAAGTGGCACAGGTTGGCATAGTACCAAATGGGTACATAATACCAAATGGGTTTTGGCCGATTGCCTACCAAGTGGGTCGAGCAAAACGGCAAATTCAATTATGGGTACAAACTGCCAAATGGGCAAATATCATATACAGTACCAAGTGGGTACACCTGAGGTTCCGGACAAGCTGAGTGAGCAGACAAGCCGGAGTGACAAAAAGAGATATTTTAAGGGACGTGGTGTTGTGGCTCGGTATGTGCCGAGAGCTGTGACCGGGGTGGAGAGAAGCAAGCTGCAGGGACGGACGCTCGAGTACAGGTCGGGTCGCTAGCCAATGACGTCGGTTCTTGCTGGACGGTAACACACTCCGGGTTTGAAGGAGGTACCAGCAGTGATTGTAAAAACAACAAAAACCAACAGCAGATTTTGTTCGACAAAAGGGAGAGAGCGTGGGAAAGGTATAAATCGATTGACTTGAGATTTTGCGGGACCCAGAGTAGGGAGGGTGGGAGAGGTACAAAATTGTCTAATTACGAAAACTTACGAGTGAATGTGCTGTTGCTTGAGGCTGTACCAACAGGAAGCTGGAGAGAAAGAACAAGCAGCGCTACCATCGGGCTTGGTAAGAACTAACTAGTAGTTGGATATGACGGATGAAGGGCTGTTTAATGGTATTTGCCCAAATAATAGGATTTATGTCAGAGTTCCATGAATCTCATTATTTGCTACAATTGACGGAATGCTAAAGTTTAATTACTTTCAATTCCAGGTCATGAGACAGTACACTATAGAGAAACTTTCATTATACCAGACGTTCACTCATTTGGGATTCATTTATTCATGAATGCCCTTTGCTATTTCGCAAACTACGTTCCCTTGTATTTTTGATTATTAAATATGTCGTTTAGTTTTCAAGCATATTCATATGACGGGTCTTGTAATTCCTAGTTTTTATCCCATACGTGTTGAATCTGTCGAACGAAATACGGCCATGTAATAAAGTCTTCCGTATTCACCTCCCGCACTACTTCAACAGTGACCTGTGACATGGAAAGTTCAAAAGGTAGGTCTGTGTCGTCTCGACGTCGTTAGCCGGTTCGATCACCAAACTTTCGGAAAATAGTTTAAAGTAATAAAATTATAGCAGTGTACAACTGTAAATAACGCTCAACATACAATCAGGTCTTAATCGTAACAGGAATGTTCATTCTATGACAGATCTGTCTCAGTTTTCAATTGCTAAATATTTTATCGTCTGCAACTCAGGCGCCGATTCCTCGGTAACTGCAATAACAAAATATTGTTGTTATTTAACTATTTTCAGGAGATTTTACAAGTTCAATGAAATGTAACCCTTGCTTTCATCTTTGATATCTCTTTTCAAGTAATGAATTGTCACATTTAAAACGTTACCGTTTCTTTTACTAAAGAAAACGTGCAGCCTAACGCGCAAGTACACACATATAGGATGTGATCCGCCACGTGAACAGTTTGTGAAGTATTTAAAAAAATTGTGGAAAAAATGAAAGAAACTTAGGAATTTGATGCGTGTGGGATAAATACGAAACGTACCTCGATTGGCGTAGATGAAGAAATATCCCACTGGACATTATTCCGCTTATCGACAGAGACCGAAGGTCGAGGTCGATACGCGTACATGTAATTTAATGTCTCGTGGGATATTACTTCTTGTACATGTACTTCACTCTCGTTACGCGTTTACATGAAAGAATACAAAACGCATGCAAATCTACAATAGAGTGTGATTATACACTACTTTGTGAAAACAGCATCACCATCACGGTGCTACATGGGCGGCGCATCACGGGGGATGGGGGCTATAGCCCCCCACTTTGTTTAGTGCCACGCCGCTCATTGTCTATGGGCGGTGCACCACAGGGGGCTGGGGGCTATGGCCTCCACTTTTTTCAGGGCTGCTCCGCCCATGCTCTAAAACTTGTGTTTATGCAAAATAAATTATTTTACATGTGGTTTTAAATTATCTCGCATCCAGCCTCTAATTACATTGGTGTCTGGTGAACAACTTTAGTATCTGGTTCTTCATTGGTTAAGTAGGCATGTAACCAAGTGGTTATTTAAACTGGTGAGAACTTAAAAGTCATTTGGTGTCTAACATGCAAGTGAAGCAAGGGATCCTCTCATATAAATGCCGATATCAAAAAACAGGCTAATCGCTTGTGTACCTTATCACAGGAACGAAATCATACTGGTCAACTGCTTTCTGCTCTCAATCTATTCAGTTGCCAAAAAGAAGGGTATCAAGACGTTCAATGACGTAATTTGGTGACAAACGCGGGTTACGATTTCCATGTTTACTACTCACAGTGGCAATGGAGAAGAACACTGTTTTGATATGAAGTACAGGTGTGTTTCTACATTCGTATCACATAAAGGTAGCCCACAAAGGAACAGCGTGTAATTGAAATCACTCGGTAGAAAATGAATGAAAGTACAGCAGTATTGTTTAATTTGACAGCTAGAAAAAATGGTTCGCCGACTTAAAAATTGAACCCAGGATCTTCCGAGGTCGGGTCAGGGCAATTTATCGACTCGGAAATGAACACTGTGTACCAGACAAAACGTGCGATTCTCTCCTGGGGCAATATTTATCTTTTTGTTCTTTCGTATCTGATGACATTTCTTATTTTGTTTGAAAACGGGATGTTTTGGATATGATTAACAAATGACTGTAAAATGCGCTCATATATGACAAATTCAAATGTTTGTGAGTTTTTAATATATAATATGAAAATCATTATTAGATCTACATGTACGTGACGAGTCACACGACAATGCGATGAGTGTTAGTTTACGGTTCGCGAAATTCATTTAAACTCATGGACCTTACCTTGGTCAAACAGCGTGGCTCATTGTTCATTTTCATGCAGACAGCATATATTGTAATAGTTTTTTTTTTCACTTTCAAGGCCAGAAAACAAATTGGAATTGAAATTTAATTTCAAGTCGCAGTAAGAGTATTTTGTTCTGGTGTGAACTCAACAATTTGCGCGTTAACGGCGTCATCGATTAGAAAATAAACTCGCTGAGTTTTTTTCTGTGCAATGATGTCAATTTTTAACATTGTCAGGTAAACCCTGTATTAAGTGATTATGAAATGTCTAGTAATTAATAAATCAGTTGTAATGAATTGGTTTGATCTGGCCCACACAACTGTGTTAAAGTGGTCGAAGCTTTTTTGCAGGTTTCCACAGTCTTTACAAATAATTAGATCGGCCCATTATTTGCTAGAGTAATGACTTGTTGTAACATATTGTGAACACTGAATTTAAAGATGATTTGTCTCACTAAAACTGAGAAAATATAAATTTGTAGCAAGCGCCATCTAGTGACTTAATTAAATCAGTTGTTGGCCACAATAACATTAAAAATCGGACAATCGCCGCACGAATAAAAAAGTTCATATCCAATTCAACGTTTCGTCTTGTCATTAGACATCATTAGGATCATACTTACAAGAATTTAGGACAACAAGTGCCAACATACAGCTCAGGTAACATCCATAGAGTGAAGTGAGAGATACGTAGAATATAGTAGCTAGTCATCACCATAGTTGCAGGGTCATTGATTTTCCAGTTATTGAGTGCCAATGGTTACCAACTGAATTTTTGAATAGCTGTAAAAGGCACTTTCTTTCAAAAATGAATGAGGCAGATGAGGTAGCAGTTACTGGACCCGAGAAAAAGAAAGTTTTCTTCTCTCTTGGATACACCGGGCCAAGTAGTATAAAATTGAAACGTCAATTATCTCGCCTTATTCATTGCATAGACCCAGCAGTTGAACTGATAGTTGTTTTCAAACCCCTTCGGAAACTTTCCAATATGCTGTGTAAACTGAAGGCACCCATCCCTTTATTAAAAAAGAGCAATGTTGTGTACATGTATAAGGTTGAATGTGACAAATGTAATTCTATATAGGAATCACACTGAGACGCCTCTGTGACAGGTTGAAAGAACATCACAACTCAGAGAAAAGTAACATACATGTATATAGGCGTTGTATTAGCTACAATCACCAAGCCAATTCTGTTAGTATTATCTGCAGAGAATCTATTAAGGAATTACTGTACATTCAAGAGTCACTGGGCATTCAGAACCAGCATGCCACTGATTCTCTGAATAACATGCAGAGCTCAGTGACCCTGCAACTATGGTGATGACCAGCTACTGACTATATTAACTGTATCTCTCACTTCACTCTATGGATGTTACCTGAGCTGTATGTAGGCACTTGTTGTCCTAAATTGTTGTAAATATGATCCTGATGATGTCTAATGAAAAGACGAAACATTGAGTTGAACATGAACTTTCTTATTTGTGCGGCGATCGTCTGGTTTTGAACCTAGTGACTTACTGGAGAACTGTGAGTACAAATATAATCAGGGAAAGAATCAATTTGTAATAAAATGCGGTTTTAAACAGAACACTGCAACTGATACACTTAAACAAGAACTTCTTTAAGTGTAAAACAATCCTAGTAATTCCAAATATGATGTAATTGTCATTTGATAGTGAAATAACCAAATAATAAAAACACTCTATGAAAGTTTGCCTTTTGTGATGTTCTGGAACAATGCTGTGGAAAGCGTCATGATTTTTCACATGGAATTACTCTGTAAATGGGTAGGTATCCTAATTTTCCTGTGGCACTCTGCATCCAAAAAGATACCCTTAAAATGTCTCTATTGTCAAGTCCCTACAAGATCTTAGTGTGTACAGAAGTTGAAGGCCACCGACAATTGAAGTCTAACTACTCGGCCAACACTCCTTACGGTGACCACAACTAAAGCATTCGTTGTATAATTGCAGTTTGCCGTCACGTCGGACAACATTCAGCATCATACCGTTTTGAGTCTCTGGCAGTGAAAATTTCTGAGGACGACACGGTAATCCCTGGGAACCCCCTCCCCCAAGCCCCCAGCATTGTCGTTACCCAAATAAAACGAGGCACAGTTTTTATTATTCGTTTATTTTATATATTAAATGCATCAAAACTGTCTTATTTCCTGATTGTACTTGCACACACAGTTCACCAGGAAGTCACTAGGTGACGCTTGCTATAAATTTGAATATTCAGGGTTTTAATGACGCATAGCAACTTTAGCTGGCCTCGAGGGTCTGCAGCCTTTTCAGAAGGCGGTAACACAATCCTAGCCAAGGAATCTAAGCTGGTTCATTTATTATGAGTACGTGAATTTTCTCGAAATAAATTATCTTTCCCTTCCAGTATGTACATGTAAGGAGCATCAAAATACAATTTACGAATTTTTAAAATGAGGTGTGCTACGACGCAGAACACTAAACTGAGGTTATGACAAGGTCATGACATTGCTGTCTCGTATAATCTTGCATATACGGTCTTTGTGGTGGATATGTATTTTATTTTATCTCATTCTGCCGTGCAGTCAAGATGAAAACGTTTGTAAGTAAAGCAACTTGTTCGATGTGTATTGACATGGAACGTGATCCGTATTCTGTGTTTGTGATTGCATTTTTTAATTAATCAATTGCCACTCACCTTTTCCCATTCGTTTTAAGGAGGATTGGCATAGTTTGTCATATGTGGTATAAAAAGTTCTATTTAACAATCGTTACACTAATTCTTTTGTTGATAACCACCTCCGGACTTTCATACCCAGGAGGATTGACTCCCATGTTGACTTTAAACCAAGAAGCAGCACCATTAAGAATGTGTACTATAACAACAGCATATAAAATGATTATTTGAGAAAATATGTGTGCTGAAGAAGATCGCAAGAGACAACATCAAACCAGGTGATAGATGGAATGTACTTATTTACTATCGGAATATAAAGTCTCGTAAACTTGTCATAAGGAACAACTCATGTCGGTAAAGATTGCGACCAGTGGCCAAATGTCATGTTGTTAATGTCAGTTCACAAGTCTTATCGATGAATGTCTTCGTATTCATTCTTGTGAACAGCGTTACACTGAAAGCACGGTATGTTCTCTCTCCCGACGGTTGTCCATGCATTTGAAGGGTGGTTCCATTCAAGATCATTTTTAGAAGGAGACAGTAATCAACATGACTTATCGCTTGTAAAAAATGACCCGCATTTCGGTTAAAGGTTTTTTAGTCTCTATTAATTAGTCACAAAAAACTGTGTCGAATGAGCAGTTTACCGAAGGATGGTTCTGTTCTGTTAGATCTCTGGGCTTCCTGCCTGTTTTTACATTCACACTCTCTGATTGTATGCCACTCTATCTGCTGATTCTTTCACCGTTGATTTCGCTTCCACTACGTTCATTTTACCATGTGCCGCCAACTCCGTATACTTTCAATGGACGAAATCTGTGACCTTAAGCACAAGCCCTTACGTCATTATTCACTGGCGACACCTGGCTAAATTTTCTGGTGCAATTTCCGGCAAGTACGTCGTCTGCTAATCATGGTCGGCTGATGTGTGGCGACCCCAAAATCCGCTGTGGGAGGAAAAGTTAACTTCTCGTGTGAACGTGAATGGATGTTGTTACTCCAAAAAGAATTTGTACATTTGTTCACGTCACTTCGAAGATGGATGTTTATTTAAGAGGCTCTGGTAGGCTTAATCCTGTCTTCACAAATCCATTTTCCTTTTCTCCGTTTTGATGAAAACTATCTGGTAAATTTTTTGACGTAAAATGACCGCTAAATTTCTTCCAAAGGTAGTGACTGCTGAACTTTTGTCCTTACGAGGACCTTCAGCCATAGTCTAGTGAGCGAATTAACCAAATTACTCTTCGGTGGCCCTGATCAGACGGTTGGTTTCAGCATAATGCGCACATTTAGCCAGGATTTGGATCAGCGATTTCAACAACTTCACACTGAATCGTGTACAAATAAATAGGACGCTAGTAAAACCTTTAACATAAATAAAGATTACATTCATACTTCTGAAATAACCACCTGGACCTGTCGAAATCTATCTCGCAATTCAACAGCAGGTTACATACTAAATTATTAAAGAGGAAATTACAAGGTCCAAACCAATCTGAACAACAATATGGTCTAAATTCTAGTTTATAATTATCATTGCTATATTCTTAACATTCACAGAATTGTACGCCGCTATACAAAGTTATTTACATATTTAGTGCCGTAACGCCATCGTTGTAACGGAGAATAGAAACGGCGCCATTTTCGGTCGTTACACATCTGTGACGTGGTGTTGGGGAACACAAAGGAAGCAATGTGTGTCCAAGTGAGTACATGTACAGCAGCGTAGATGAGGAATACTTTGAACGATACAGGGACGGATAGGTGGACTTTTCAGATGATTCCGACCTTTCGGACGTGGAGGTAGAGGTGACAGATTCCAAAGGAACAATATGTGTTCACAGCTTTTCTGTAGTGGAGCCGTTCTCCCTCGATCCCTTTCACGGCCCTTTCTATGGTCGCCGAAGACTCACTCCCAGCGGGCTCGTCCTGTAAACGTCAACACGCTGAAGGTGCGCAGGAGTTGCGATTAGATGTTAGTGATTGGTAAGAATATTATCAATATGTATCCTACAACCGCGAATTATAACTTGGTCTTTTTTAATTCAAAAGTAGGTGCTTTACCAGTCAGCCCAAGGCTCCCATATCCCCATTGGTGAATCGTGTTTCAGCCGTGGATAAATACCAGTTTCAGTGATAAAACTGGGATTTTTTTGTCTCTGATTATTTGTAGACAGTGTGGCTCAGTGGTTTGAGCTCGTGAGACTCAGGTTCGAATCCTGGGTTTCACTGGCATGCAATTGAGCATTGAACAAAATTGTTACTAGTGAGTGAATAAATGTATGCAAGGGAATGAATGAGAACCACTTCGGAATAATCGACTGTGAATTGTAGAGAAGAGGATGAAAGAATTGCAATTTTATAATTTAGACTTTCTCACCTTGGTGCTGGGGGAGGGCATAATTCTATTGGTTATAGAACAAGTCATTTCATTTTCGTACTCAAGTCAACTCGGACCTACATGTATATCAATCTACACATGTGTTCCAAAACAGTTTTATTTTGTAAGGCGATGCTTGAAATGGAAACAACCATTTCATGTCGATGTACATTGACCCAATGTTGCCATTATTTATAAATGAAATATGGTACATGTCTTGGTTACGAGTCGACTTGGGTAGGAACCGCCTGGTAAAGTTTCTATAGAGTAAAGAGAGCATACCATTGGATTGGTGATTGCCATATAGCATATCAAGAAGTTTTTATGTACACTGTAATATTTAAAATATGGGCGACCCTTTGAGTGGCAACACTGCTTTTCAAGTTGGTTTGCCCCATTGTCATTGTCTAGTTTGATTAATGGTATGTGGGTGCCGATAAGATTCAGATTGGGAGAACAGGTCTCACGACTACATACAAAACAGTCCCCTCCATCAATGAATCAGGGCAACTACCTTTTGTCTTTGGGTCAGCTAAAAATCAAACACCTAATGTCCATTACTATATCCCCACTGCCTTGGGTGAAGCACTATTCATTTGTATGAAAAGTAAATATCTTTACTATACATGATCAATTTGTACAAAAAATAAATAGGTTGTGATGTTCCAACCAATTTTCTTGAAAACTGAAGTCGTATGCAGACCCCTCAATTTGGTAGAGGCACTCTTGGTAAATTTTTCAATTCGAAATTTTGATGTTTACTGAAGTAATGTATTATTGTTGACACATCTTGCAGGTGCACCTGGGGCAACTGTCAGTTGTTGAAGAAAGAGCATGTGGCCAAGAGGTTGACCAGGTTGTTGCAAAACTTGATGAAAAAATGAAGCGTGACAACTAACACAGAAGAAAAAATGTATTGTGGAGCATGGGGGTTTAAACCCGTATACATCAATCGTGGTGTTTTGGAAACTGCATGGTTGCAGTCAGTACAAAAGCCAATATCCTGATGGCTATGACAAAACCTTGGATAAAAGGATTTGACACGTGGCCTGCAGACAGTTCCAAAGATGGGTACACGGTCATTTAGGACGAACAGTCCGTGTTGTCATTCCAGCATGCACAGTAGCCTGCATCAGAGCTTTCTACCCTCCACCAGGAAATGAGGAAGACTTTGAGTTCCAAGGATTTTCTTAAAAGTTTCACTCATTTATAGATATCTTGTCTTAGCCCTGGAATGCCAACTCCTCCACATGACCTATGTATTCTGTTATAAAAACTTGTGACTCGGGGACTACTTTCATGTCATTCAAACGAGTTGCAAAAAGTTGTAGTGACAAATTACATAGAAAGATCAAACATCGTAACAAACGAATGCAATCGCAATGCAACTTCAGCGTAATGAAATTGAAGTAGGCATTCCATGAATAGACTTCTGTGGTTTCAGAATGGTAAATAATTAACACAGCGAGCAGCATTTATTGATGCTCATCAATCTGGTTACTTATAAAAACATGGTCATGACAAGTGTAATTTAACTAGGACAAAACCTCTAAACTCAACATCAGTTGAACTTATGGTTTACCTAGGTAAACAGAGGAATTGGTCTTATTGGTGTCCTGTTTGTTTGCTTGAAGCGAACACATTGAACAGTATGGCTGTTACATAAAAAATTAAAAGTTTTGAATCTGGGCCNACGTACGTCACACGTACTGCCGTGAATCTGTAATGCGAACGCAGCTTGCACGCAGAGAAAGTTCTGCATGCACTAAAAGTGCTACGTCGTGTCTGCGTTCTCCTGCGTATTCACCAAAACGCACGGAGGCCGTACTTGCCACGTACGGATCGCCAAATTTCCCCCACGTTTTTACACGTAGACAGCACGCACTTGCACGTACGGCGGGTTGTGACCAAGGCTTTACGCAACCTCGCGAAAAGTCAAGCAATAACGATTTGTCAGTTATGTCGAACTTTACTCCAATTTGACATTGATATTGCATTTAAAAACGTAAGAGGTCTAAACAAGAGAAAAATACTTTTGTGACGGAAGGCGAATTTAGTCATGTAGCCGATTCAATTTTAGTCAAACTCATTTGAGAAAAATACTGAAACCACCACCTTCCATTTCAAAATCGCCATTGTCAAACAACTGCACACACACACATATCAAATCGCTTCATATGCTGTTTGGAAAAGATGCCTTTAACATAATTCAAATTCAAAATATCTTTAAGCACATAAATGTATTTACTTGATTTTTTGATGAAAGCATGGATCCAAGACCCTCGTTCAAGTTCTCTTGAAAATTTCACCGTTCAAATGCAACCGTAAAGTCATTATATTATTTCCCCGTGAAATTTGCTAAAGCTATATAACCTCATTCACTGTCCAGAATAACGGGAAACCTCGGAAGCAAGGGAAATGAACCCTAAGAGGTAGCAAGCCAGATGAAGGGGGTGGTGGGGACGTGAAGCTGACATGTGCTAATTTTCAATTTCATACTTTTATGTGGCATTTTCATAATTTTGATGTGAGATGTCAACTCAGATCAAGCGGTTCGAAATTCTGAATTTTTATTTGTAATAAGCTTGAGTTGCACTGCACGTTATGAATTTACCGTAGTTGGCTACAGACAGGCCCACCTTTATAAAAACTAGCAACGCAAACAAACGCATGCGCGCACCCAGGGGAAAAGTCCAAGACAAAGAGACAAAAGTCCACCACATGGCAGTACCCGTTTTTTATTTTAGTTCTCACGCTTTTTTGTTAGCAAAAGTTCCTCTTTGTCAGAGATCTGAGCCCCCATATTAGAAGCTGGGTGCGCGCATGAAACGTCTACACAAATTGCACCCAATGCAGCTCCTGGTTTAAACGCTGGCTTCTTTTTTAAAGTTTGGTCAGGTATAAATAACGCCACAAACATGGAAGTTCACTGAAACACGTCTACCTTACAGATGTGACAATCCCTAGCCTCGGAAAACTTGAGAACCCGACAAAAATACTAATGATGAAATACCGGTGATGATAATCATTCACTTTGTTAATTTATTTCACCTACACAATTGGAAATAGCCGCTAAAATGTAATTCATTCGAGTAAGCATCACGTCATGCGCGCACTCAGGGGGGTTCGGGGGGCCCCATTTGGAGAAGTGGGCAAACGGTCTGCCCGCTCTTTTGTTAGCAAAAGGTCCATAACGTCAGGAATTCGAGATTCCCATTTTGAAGGCTGGGTGCGCGCATGCACGTGAGTCCCTATGACATCCCCAATATGGTAGAACCCAAGGAGCTCAAGTCGGGGTCAAATCAGGATGGGCATAAATAAGGAAATTTACTGTATTAACAGATTAGACAAATAAAAATAAGATACAAAGCATTGCTACAGTGTACACGCGCAAAACAACTGGGTCTATCCTTTTCCTGCCGCAAGCGATTGAACCAATCAGATCACCAATGGCGCAAACCTTTCGAAAACAAGCCTGATTTTTAGGGAGTCTGTTACTGCCCTTTATATTTTCAAAACTTTAATGTGTTATAGTTAATTTATTTGCTGTGCATCTCAATGAGGCCAGTTCATATATACATGTACAGTATGCATGTAACACTATTAATATATTGTAAAACCAAAAGTTATGCACTATTAACATTATACAAAAACAGCACACCCCTTTATTAAAAATGGTTAAAGGTTTAGAAACAAAGGACAAGAGCGTAGACAAGTTTCCATCACTTGCAACGTCGATTTTTTACGATGGACGTTGGAGAAGAACATCAGTCTGGTGACAGCAACACGGAATCGTACGAAGGCGATGATTTTCGAAATTTGATTCGTTGTGTTGTCTGTCATTTTCTCCGTACAGTTTAGAATTATTTGTGGATACAGGAACAAGCACTGAATGATGCAGGGTTCGTGAAAACGTTGATGAACGGTAATATCTATTTAAGGTGTTACAACTGTCATCGATATTGTCATCTCCCGTTTTCATCCAACCTTCCCAGATGAAAACTTGAATGAAGAGGACCTTCAGCACTTGAGTGAGCATGGTATACTATACTGTGTGATTTATGTTGAATTATTCAACGGTTCTTTTAAGAACCACTTCACGCTATACCTACAACCAAAGGCCCTTTTAAGGGCCACTCAACAGCTTCTCAGAAGAACTGCTCACAGGAGAATGTTGATTTATAAAGTTAACATGCTTTCGTAGTTTTCTCAGTAGGCCTATGTGAATCATAAATAAAAACTGTCCGATAACTATGCTGGTATTGGGCAAGCAGACGACATAATCAGTCGGCACCGAAGTTTCAATTTTGTAATTAATTACCAGTAGCATTGCCAAAAGTACACACAATACCAACACTTCTACAGACTTTGAAAAGGGTTTCGACGCCGAAATTAATATTTTTTCGTACAGTAAAGTAGATGCAAATATTTCTTGCCAAAATACACTAACCAGAAACTGTACCAGAAAGGTCACGAGAGTTCAGCTAGCACGTAAGAAAATGCCGGAGTTGCGAATCTGTTGTCTATAATCTATGCAATAACACAGAGAGAATAGCGGAGTTGCAACCGAATCGATTTAACGATTGCGTATGTCCGGAAATTAGGGTGCGTAAAGGCTATTGGGATTGATTAACATATGTGGAATGGCCGATTGGTTTACACGACGTGTAATTTTTGTGCAATAAACTACGCTGCCGTATGTATTTCTGCCGCAATTCGCCCTAATAAGCGCCCATGCCCCAATAAGTGCCCCCACGCGTTTTCAGACTTCGCTTAAGTAAGCGCCCAGCTCATGAACTACATGCGAAAAACTCCTTACCTATAGTTCTAACGTCTCCAATTAATCAATGGGGCTATTCGGAAAATTTACATTAACTAGAGGGCACGCGTGTATTAGTGGTGATAGAATAACAGCCTCGATTTCGCGAACCCTTTAAATATATGGTGAAATGGCTTGTAGACGTGCCAACTGAATCTGAGATTGCGTAAAAAGGGTGCTTCTATGAGAGAAAGTAAGCACGACCTTATACAAAGGTAAGGTTTGTGATAATTTCAACGATTATTCCATGTTTATTTTACTGATGCCTGTTAACTGAGATACTCGCCGATGTCGACTTCGCGGCAGTCGCCAGTCGGGTTAATCTTTGTTTGTTGTGATGCTTGTTACGATACTTGATGTAGCACTCGGGATGTTTTAGTACATCAAAGCAGTAATATTGTTTGGAATGATTTCTAACAGGTTTATCAGTGACAGTTACATCAATGAATGCTGAATGTTTAACTCGATATTGGTTAGTGAGATTACAATCCAAGCCCAATGCCATGGCAAAGGGTATGTAAATATCCATTAGACTACTTGTTTACTCCATATCACATGTCTTCCGGAAATTTATTACACATTAAAATGAAAATCTATCATATCTGTTTTCACGTGACCTTTGGTTTTTAGGTTTGAGGGCTTGTACCGTGCAGAGGAGATATGCATCGCTTCTGCATCGACCCTGAATGGACAAAAATTTGTTTTAAGCAGTTGACTGCAGCTACATGTAACTAGCAAGATCTTCCCATGCAGTGTAGATCAGTTGTCCAAGCCTACTTTCTTCATCGGAGACAACGAACAAGCTTTGTTACTCCTTTCTATTCCCACAGCATTTCGACACACCATTAGTGCTGCATGGCACAATGTACATGTCAGTGGCCCTGGTGAAATGTGACTTGCAGAACGAAGTTACCATAAGACAACGTGTTGTTTGTGTATGACATGCGCGCACCCAGGGGGGGGGCTCGAACGAAGTGGGCCAAAAGGTCCGCCTCAGAGAGACGAAATGTCCAAGAAAATTTGGCATAAGTCCATTAAACATGCGCAAACGCGCAATTTACAGTGGTGCTCCCGGTTTTTTTTTTCTAGTCCACCCGCTTTTTTGTTACCAAAAGGTCCACAAAAGTCAGGAATTGGAGCCCCCCCCATATTGAAGGCTGGGTGCGCGCATGTACAGTATGAAGAGGAACTATATCTGACTGCTATACAAGTCAGCCTCGTTGGTGAGGATGGCCCTTCGTAGGAAATAAGTCATGTGTGGACAATAGCTTACATGTACTTCCTTTCCTGGAAGAAACATGCTGGATTGAAGCTAAAGTAGACGTAGTGACACTCTGGTCTAGTTCAGGGTCAAATTCTGGGCACAAAACCAGTCAAGTAATATGCTGTTGTGTTTACCTTCAAGGATCTAATTGAGGCTGAATGAGGTTACCTGGAGGGAAGCCACGTGCCGAAACTGGACCATTTTACAAGCGCTAATAGGCTATTGAAACTAGATCTCTGTGAAATGAAAACCAAAAGCATCTGGTAATACCTGTTCTTTCTCACTGAGTGACATTAACTTTTCCTTTCAGAAGAAAGACTTTATATTAATGGTAAAAACTTTTCAATTTGGTACACATTATAGGGAAATGACATTCAGTGACTGCATCGATTGTATTATTGTCAGTAGAAAGCCCGTTAATATTACACTTTGATGATCGAATAAATTTTTCATCAACAGGCAAGTTTGTCACTAATTATTGAAACCACAATATTTCCTCAGTTTTAAAGCCCCACACAATGCAGTTGTGCTTATTCTTAATAAAGCTGATGATTAGCGATTACGCTTGCGAATTGTCGTTTTCCTGACGACCTCTAGAAATATGCAGCGATCAAAATGAAGTGTTCCCTTTCTTTGCATTTGATTTGTTTGTGTGTGTAATTATTTTAGAGCTTTCTTAAGAAGGCCTTTGAACAATTTTAGGTATTGTGCTAACTTGTCCTCAACAAAAGTTCCACATGCAAGAAAAGTATATCAATAAACAACATTGTTAAAAACAATTGTAATTTTCCCACGCAATGGAGTCCGTAATCAGGAATATCAAGGGCTAAATTTCTGAATTATGTTCAATTCTCTCAGGTTAATGCTGAAGGATTGCTTTTCATTTTGTCCGAAGGTAAAATAGAAGGTCAGGCGGCTGGTTTTAGTCGTTTTCTCTCACCTGTAACAGAATAGTCAGAGAAATATTAACAAATTATAAAGAAAACACAAGACAAAACTACTTTTGTAAGGCAGAACATACTTGACGTTTCATCTTCACGTTTATATGTAGAAAATAATAATCTTTGTACACAAGTCTTATTTAAGATCTGAATTAAACTATGTGAAACAGGCTACAAGTGATTTAATAATGTGTATTTTTCACGACACCTAAAATGTGCATTTGACCTCAACAAATAAAATTCATTCTAGATGTCAATTTTTATTCCAATGCAATGTTATGACGTTTACTGAATAGCTTATTCATGTTAATTCAGTAACTAATCTGGTAGTCCTGGGGGTGGAGTCCGCCATAAAATAAGGAAACTCACTCGTCTAGAGAATTTTATTGGAAATAGCATAGCTTTGAAGAGAAACTGCTCTGAAAAAGTCACCTTTGACTTCTGAGCGTCTCGCACCATACATGTACACCTCTTATATTGGGCGCATTCCCACCCCTGGAGGACAATATGTGAATGTGCTGCTAGCCTACCCGACATCCGCGTCCTGGGTGAGTTTCCGAAAAGAAACACTTACCTGTAGTTCCATTCAATAAACCCGTTATTCAGAGGGGTAACTGGTGCGTATAACATCACCGAACGATGTCGATAGAAAATTGATTGCTAAAAACTTACCAAGTTACGTTATGTAGTCTCCCAAAGGGGCATCGGCATCCACACACTTTTTGTCAGTTGTTTGACCCTTTTGACCGCAATGCTCCACGAATGTAGTAACCTTTGGTCTTTTGGTAATTTGTGACCACTTATCGAAGACTTGCACCAAGGAAAATAGCAATAATAAGGCTTTGCGGTACGCCGTATTTTGATGACTGTGTTTTTACCAGCTGTTTACATGCAGACAGCGACGCATGCTCAATACAATCACCACTAGTACAGCAGCAACACCGCGAGGAGAATTGACCTATCGCCAGGATTATGACGGACGGCTTAATTGACCAATCAGAACAAAGCATTCTTGGCACACCTTCGTCTGCGTTTCCAAGCCGCCATTATACCCGACAAACCTCACGTAGTCGAGTAAAACTTACTTTAGTCTATAGCTCAAGAAATTGTCCGCTAAGAATGGGGAAACGGT
Organism: Phoronis australis; assembly: GCA_002633005.1. Lineage (NCBI taxonomy): Eukaryota > Metazoa > Phoronida > Phoronidae > Phoronis > Phoronis australis. Next base: position 731,665 of record NMRA01000066.1, on the reverse strand, counting down.
GTTGATATGGCGTGTGTAGCACCGACAGCCCTTATGCTGCTCCAGAATAATATCCCGTCATTTTTTGGCATGTCCTAAGCCGAAAACTGATTTCAGCGTAAACTATGGATCAAACTGTACGGCTACACGAGCAACTGAACTTAGCGATGTTGCTTGATAACTGGAAGGCTATTATAAACACAAATATATCAGTTCCAAGATGCGCACTTTTCAGCTTGGTGGCTATATGGTGAAGGGCTATCTCAGATTGTGACTCCCGAGTTTCCTACGTCTGGCCGCCTTTGTCTCGACACCTGCGGTATAGTCCCCGGTAATTGTTGTTTTCAAGGACATTTTTTTATTTTTTTATTTATTTCAACCTAAAAGAGGTACGTTTTTGTTATTCATAAACCCGTAGGCTGGCGTTCAGCTGAACTTCTCTCTCGGTCAAAATTCAGAGATTCGATCTGCACATGCAGGGAGGGGCACTGGATTGCTGCCAGTAACTCAAAGCCTTGGTCAAGCTGTTGTCACTATAAACATAAACTGTAAAATTACTTTTTGACGTGTACCTCTAGTATACACTATGTCTGTAGAGTTAGACAGAGCTCATTTTGAAGTTGTTCAGACATGATATTTAGATTTATGAAGCTTTAAAACAGAATTTGAGTTATTTTTGTAAATACCCTATTTGCAACTACCACACCAGACTTGTAATCTTTCAAGTTGTAACCATACCACGACTTAGTAATTATGCTACCTTCAAAATTAAATGAAAGTTACCTTTATGGAATGAAACTACAAAAAATGCCAAGTTAGTAAGAAGGCAGGCCTAATTTAAACGTCTTAATGGTGCAAACGGACCATAGGCGGATTTAGGGGGTGGGGGCAGGGGCCCCAGCCCCCCCGCAAGCAAAATGAAACAGCAAGAGCGTGTAGCGTGAGGAAATATTGAGTTCAGTAACTAGGACCGGTAGCGGAAGAGGGGGGCTCAGACCCCAGATCGCGGCGGAATCGTGTTCCTGTTTTTTTTTTTTAGTCCACCGATAAATTTTCTGAACAGAAGGTCCAAAGGTCTGCATCCCAGGTCCCTGCAACTTTCGGGCCGCCTGTGTACATACAATTGCACTTTGCCCAATTCCACGAGACAACATGTTGGACCCCCCTTGTGGTATCCTAGATCCGCCACTGAGTTCCAGACATTAACTTCACTGACTTAGACACAGCCCTAGACCTAATTAACCCGCCGGAGCTAACTGTTTGCCTAGGATGAGATGAATGTGAGCATGAGCTATGAACCTGAATTTTTTTTATCAAAATATTTCGTTACAAGACTAGAAAAGCGTAAACAGTGCTGTGGAGTCGACCTAGTCAAAGACTATAGTGCATGTGTTGTCTGTAATCTATGACCTACTTACTCCGAGAGTCCCACCAGTTGTGACCTACTTTTAATTATTTGGCGAAATTTAGCAGACGACAGAATAAAAATATCGGTGAATCTTTACTGATTTTATTAGAAAGATCATGAAATCTATGGAATCGTACAGATAATTCGACTTGAAGGTACATACTCAGCTTTACATGAACATATCGTATCAGTGGCTTTGTCATTTGGTAGGTGAAGGTGGCCCCGAGGCAGAGGGGTTCTTCGGAATTTCGCTGGCTCCTCGAGCCATGTTTTCATCGTCACCTTTACAAATTTCCATATCATGAACGTACAATTCTCTGTTGAAAAGCATCGCCTCTTGTCTCTGTCAAAGCGTTTTCAAATAGTGAAAAAACACTCATCGATTCCACCAGGAGCGTCGTTTAGTGACAGTGTATTTGCCTCTGACATCTCGTTCGAATGTCGGGTATCACGTGACTTTTCGCATAGGGGCAGAGCTTGCGATAGGTCAATTCTCCGAATAGCCCCGTTGAAAGATCTGACAGTCCTGAATTCGTAGACCACGAGCCTCACCGTTATGTCCGTATACACTTCCCAACTTACGCCGCGATTCAAAAAAAAGCTCGAGCAGTGTTAGCACGCGGCCATGAAGCGCGCTCTGCATAATGTACGGGCTGTCATCGAAGACATTTAGTCGGGAACTTTATATTCATGAATGGAATAACATAGCATCGACAAGAAATAAATATTGGCACGAATTTCCGAAAGTTTCTGATACCGTAAAAAATTTTTGCATTATTTTTAAGAGAAATTATTTAACTAATCATAATTGTTGTTTTAAAGTCAAAATGACCCACTGATAGTGAATACATTCGCACCCTTACACCCCGAATAGCTGTACGGTCACGCATTCACTCACCCGGCGACTCATTGAGTGACATATCGGTCTTACTGAAACAATTCTCGAACGTATTTAGCAGATGAGGCCACCAAGTGCTAAATATTAAAACACGCCCTGTCTGATTGCTTGAGTTAATTTCTTTAGATAGAATGCACACCTAGGTCATTACATCGCATTTACTCTGGCAAATGAACTCTGATGACAAGCACACGCACGCTTACTCTCACAAACACGCATTCAAACTTCCAAACAAACGTCACGTGACAACAACATGTGTGTTCCTCCAGAGATTTTTCTCGTGTTGCGGGCTACAATCTAGCACAGATTTGGACTTAATCTGCAGTTAATCCAGACTCCACAAGGACTTAAAAATCTTTGAGACCCTGTTTGGAAAACTTGAGGAGGATTTCAGGTAATTTATTGAGTCTTATTCAACAATTCAAGCCCTATCGACGATAGCGAGACCGGGATCAACTCATCTGTCGGCGAGGGATTTCTGCACAATTTTTCTGAAAAATGATCGTAATTTAACAACGAATTTTGATAGGAATGCACCACAATTTAGTAGAAAGTAAATAATAATATTCTGGACTTTGTCTTATCACCTTAATGCATAGTGTGCGTTAAGTGAGTCGACAGAACAGGTGATTGTGTAAAGACATTATGCTCAAAATTGCTCAAGTTGGTTTGGTTCTGGTCAAGCGAAAACAATTTTTTACTACCCTCCGCCGTGGAGTATTTGTTACTGTTTCTTTCAAGGGAAATAATGTTGGGCAGTTTCCAAGATACATTTTCTTGCAGCCCTCAAAATGAGCGCTGCAGGCCACGAAGTCGGAAAGAATTCACTAAATCGGCCTTTGCTACCAGCTCTACCGATGTTTCTGGCCCATTTTTACGCAATTCTTGATCCTTGGGAAACAGGTAGTAACTAAATTTTTTATCTCACTAACTGGTATTATAGCAGCCAGGCACACAACACGTATATGTATAACATCCCTGTGGCTGGTTCGCCCCCACGCTTGCCGACGTATTTGTTTACCGACTTAACCACAATGCAATATTCTGACCCATTTCCAATATGGCGGCGTTGCAACTCCGCTATTGACAAGTAATACATGTACGAAGGCCCATTAGAGGCCTGAAAAATAAAAAAATGAATCTGTTAAAACAGTGTGCCTAACTGTAATTACACATTGCCAATCTGTTACTACGTATTGCCAATCTGCTAATGCTGATTGCCAATCTGTTATTACGGATTGCCAATACTTATTAACAGATTGACAATGCGTAAAAACCGATTGGCATTCCGTATTTTCAGATTGGCAATCTGTAATTACAGAATGGCAATCCGTAATTACAAAGTGTTTCAGCAGTTTCAAATTTTATTTTTTTCATGACACTAATGGGATTTCGTATTACGATAATGATACCTCTGTTCCTACCAAAACCATAGAACTGCAAGAATTCAACTCTCTGTGGATTGTCTCAATTTTCATGTTCGTCAAAGTTGCTGGGAAACATTCCGGTGTCCGAAGAGATTCTCTAGCACCATGCGTTCAAGCTGAGTTTTGTTTGTTTGAGATGGTCAGACGACCAGAACGACATAGCTTTTATCATCACTTGCAGACTTAGTAGCGTTAAAAAGTATACCGAGATTATGAAGTTTCATTAATTAACAAAACCATAACTATCACTTACGGTATAGATAAACATTAATCTCAATCCGAAAATCTTTTCTAAATTAAGCGTGAAAGATGTTAGTGAATTTTTTATTATTCATAATGCAAAAATTGTCAACAGATCTTTCTGTCTTTTGAAAAAATTAATTACACATTTGATTTTACATCACTTGCTGCTTTGTTATATAGGCCTAGGAAGAATTTAATGATGAGTGGCGAGTGTTCTATTTTCTATTTTAATTTAAAACAAGTTTGCATGTCCAAACTTTGAATAGTCATTACTATCCGGAATAGTTGAGGTCTAAAACTTACATCAGCCTTCCGACATTTTGGTTGATGGTGTGCTCACAAAAGCTATCAGATGTGTGGAATAGTGTATTACATCAACAAGCAAAGAAGTTGCGTTACATCCCACGTGACAGCATTATCCGCCAAGGCCCACACGCCATTACTTCGGCTTCAGACGATCCGTGGAAGTCTTCGAAATGGTAACGCTAAGTTATCAATAGTATACAGCATGTCCATGTTTTGATTGCATATTTCCTTCTTCTGGTCGGTGGCCTCTCTTTGGGAAAGCTTGCATCCCCATTGGTTGCGTAAATTGGTGCTGTGGTTAGTGTCCTGCTCAGCTCCTCTGCTGTGTCACTTGACATTGCATCCAAGCGCTGCCTTGCCTTCTTCGAAAGACACTTCATCCGGCTTTGGTGTATCTCCAGGCCCTAGACGTTCTTCAGTGTTTTTCTACATGTATAAGTGCGCTGTTGTGTTGCTATAATCGATTTCATTGATCTGTGTTGGTCCATTACATCCGTCTGTTTGGATCCATCTTCAGCCCCACTTCTCGGAGGGTCCTTAGGGTGTTTGTAGATTTACATGCCAAAGCATCAGATAGAACAAAAATATCAGTACCACTAAAATGGTCAACAAGGACAAAACCAGTTTAAAAAATTGGCAATTCGCGTTCACAAATGTCAAAGTTGCAATTTCGCAGCAAAAGATAGCGCTAAATTAATTTCAGAAATCGGCCACAGGTATATAAGTTGTATTTTTCCTTAAACATTATGAAATTCAGTTTTGATTGATAACAAATTACAAAGCATTTGTCAAAAGTTGGATGATACACCTCGTTAAAAATACCTTTCGCGTGCGAACCGCTACTTCTCTCACATGGTGGTGATAATGAGGGCCTAGTTAATAATGGCATCAATTCTGACGTTCTGGCGTCGTTGGGGTATAAAACGTGATGGAGGGTTGTTTGCTGACCGTTAAAGTGACGAGCAAGCGTTGAGAAAAATGAATCCCAATCACGAACAATGCATGTTGTGATGTCGTTGTGGGTTCGTTGAGTAAGGGAAGATTGTCGATATTTGATCATAAATGACGTCATTTAGAGCCTGATTGTCTGTAACTACAATGGCTATACATGTACGATAGATTTTGATATTTAAAAGGTCTAATTACCATTACCAGTGAATTGCTATGTGAACCAAAACCGTGCTGAGGCCAACTTACGTTGTTAACAGGAAGTGGTGACTTCTAGATCCATATGCTTCATGTTCTTCCATTCTCTCTTTTCTTTAAGTTCCAGTCAAACAATGTCCTCCCGTCTGCAAGATATTTTGTCCATGCGGTAACGTCAAGGTTGTGGGTTGTCCCATCTGCAAGTGCAATCCTTGTCCAAAGTGCCCCCTTGTGTGTAAGAACAAATGTGCATGCGGCAGGATCTACGACAAAAACGGCTGCCCCACATGTCGTTGCCGGAAGTGCGACAGCAATGGAAATTGACCAGTAGCACCTGATGACATTTATGGACACTCCGATTGACTCGAAACATGTATATATCTACTTGAAAATTTCTCGGAAGATCTCATCATGCGCAGGACAATTGATATGCATACTGTAGTAAACTCAATTAACGAATCATAAAAAGATGCTATGAGACTCTTCTTCCGTCGCAAAATATAACTTTTTATTTTGGAGCATGGACAGGTATAAAACTGATTTTCGACTTGTTCAATACTCAAGTGGCATGGGATACCTCGTTGATGTAATGCGTTGTAGTTCAATATCATGCACAAAATGTGACAAAGCAGCTTACTGGCAATGGTCTCAAACAATATTAAACTGTGAGTTCTTCCCAATTAGGACTGAGTTCGATTCTAATCTCCAATTTTTTAACTATCGTTGATTTTAGCCAAAAGTTTGTATTAAACGGACGTCAGAAAGACATTAGAAATACAAACTTTCTATGCATGTCTTGCTGATTTATCATCTTAGAATACAACTACAATTATATGCAAGTATGTCGATTGGCTAACCACTCCTTCACGACATCATTAAAGCCTTCTTCTGATGGATTTTGTGATTATGGATTATTGGAGTGTTTTCACAGTCCGGACAATACTCTAGCAATATACGGAAGCAGGGTTTTATCACCACTCCATGTTAAGTACGTTCAAGGGGAAATTAGACTTTACGCACCATATTACGTGAACGCGAGAAGATATACATGTATAGGACATCAAAACGCCCACTGTATTGAGGAAGAATAAGGATGGAGCAGCGTATTATGAAGGGTGTTGTTCGCAGCTATTTTTCATGCACTGAAATTAAAGTAAGACAACTAGCATTAACCGGTCATTGCATTTAGGTGGTGTTATGAGCAAAATGTTTGCAAACGAGCATTAACGTGTAACAGGTCGCCAAAAATTCCTCCTCTGGCGAGGTCTTCTCGAATGTTGTCATTCTTCATGATAGTCTGCGTTCAGTAGATGCAAGGGAATCGCGACACACTTCAGGGAAAAGTAGTTGATGATGAAACAGAAAAATGCTTCAATAATTCTCATCGCTAAATACTTCATAGTGGACCATTTTGCTGGTGTACATGGAAAGGGTCCCGTACGTTCTCTCGCTTGGTGAAAATAGTCTTTTTATGGGTGAGAAATATGTACTTAGTTCTCGGATAACGTGGGTGTGCCCGTTTGTTGATCACTGGATGCACATGTAAAAGCGGTTTTGTTGTTATGGGAAGGATATGGAAGAGATATGCAAATTCTGCACCGGTTATGGATATAACATCACCCAGATTCCCCCAAATGATGGATTCTGAGGAATAACTGTAACCGAGCCTCAAGTGAAATATTTGACCTGTGGCAAAGTGGCGGCAGCAGGTATGCTGTCTGGTGAATTGGTAAAAAATTAAAATGTTGCTCCTGACGTAAATGTGTGCTAAGGTTTCTGTGCAATACTACTCGTGACTATTCAACAATAATGTTTTTCACCAGTTTTGTTGTTAGAGAATAACCATATTGCCATAGCTCATAGCAAAAGGACACGTTTGCATAGAAGTATGAGTAAATAACACCATCATTTTTTGTTTTTTAACATTTTACTGTTGATACCCTTAGTTTACTTCTGTATTTGGGGATCTGATGATGGATCGAATTTTCCGAATGTCAACTTGCAAATAAGTTCAGTTATGCATATTTATTTCTTACAGGATTAGCTTCTGTCAGAAAATCACCTATCATTTCCGTAGATACATAAACATTTAAATCAGAAACCAACATTCGATTCTGTGAGCAATGCGTTACCTTGATTTAATGTCTTATTTCCTGATGACACATCTTGTACCTAATTCAAACAGCAAATGCATTTAATGTGATCTGAATTGTGAGTATATTTTTGTGAACTGTCCGAAATTCATCAATATGTTTGACAGATATTTCAGATTGGCAAAAATCATCTAAGTGTGCTTTATTATTTGGGGTTAGGATTATAGATTTTTTCCGACTTCAGGCTGCTACTAAATTCACTAAAACATCATCAATATTAGATTTTAATTGTCAAAAATATTATATGAATCTGTCAATTTTCCTAGATACATAGACACGTAAATCAGAAACCAACAAATTTGTTTTTCAAAAAGGAAAGTTATAAGCAAATTCTGCAGTTATGCTCGAAGAAGAATTTGAAGGGTAATCGGGGGAAACATTGGAAGTAGGACGTTCGTATTAAGGTATATTTTGCTCATTTTATAAGTACCTATAACGGTTCACGACTTAACATTGGACTCCATAAAACACTGAAATCTTTGTTTATGATTTCGAGTACTTTGAGTACCCCGTTCTACATGTAGACGGTCTTCGCAATGGAAGCCCTGGCAGTCTTTTTGTCATGCGCAAATTCCTTACAAACAACTCCTAGTAATGATCTTCAAAAGAAATAGTATTTTTGATACTGTCCAAAATAGTTTTTTTGTGTAATTCACAAATAGTGGACTTCACGAACTTCAAAATTCCACCTTTTCGATGGCGGTCAATTCTATTGTATTTTCCACATCTTTGGATATTTTGGTCGAATGTCTTGATACTACTGTACTGTGTATTTTTGATGAACTTGGAATCTTAACTTCCCCTCGTGAATTCTTGGCAGTGTCGGATTTACATGTAAGGAAGGACAAAAGGACAATTCCCCCGAACCACCCCACCGAGAGATATCCCGTCTGAAATGGGACACATTAAGATGAAAGGCTGAACATCATTTGGAAAAGAGAGACATTTAATTCCATCATCGTCGTGCAATCCTGCAAGAAGAGGCCGTCCTCTACATCAAAACCGGTTGTACATTTTCACAAAAACAGGGAAATAGAGGTAATCGATTCCAACATTGGGCTCTCTCTCCGTGAGCGGTCTTTTAAGAATTTGTCAAAAAATGGCCACTGGAATGTCATCAATTGCACCTTCAAGGGCTAGGCCCTTAAATATAAAAAGATCTGTATTTTCAAAGATCAGGAAATGTACAGCAATTGAATGATGTTATTTGTCAGGTTATCAATTTTTTCTCAAGTGGTAAACAATTTCAAGAAAAAAACAACGAAAAAGTAGGGCGACAGTTGTCTCCGTTATCCCTTGCCATAAAGGGGTCTCTGAAAAATTATAGTTTTGTTTTCGCAAGTTTGTATTATTGAATTAAAAATTTTCTAGACTTTTCAAAATACATGTATGAATGATCAAGTGCACGTTTTCAAGTGCGTTGAGACGACCTATGCTGCAAAAACGGAGACCCTAACAACGGTATACTGGCCAGGGCCTCAAAGGTTAAACTATGCAATGATACAGAGTTACAAATGTTCTCTTGAATTTTGTCTCATCCGTATTCGCAGTCTTTCTTTTCTTGACAGCCCCCGTCCTCACGCCTATGTCGGTTGCCACGGTTTAACCCCGACGGCTGCAATTGTTTTAGGGCACGTG
>NMRA01000066.1:506939-715198 GCA_002633005.1 Phoronis australis | reverse complement strand
TATTTGTATGAAGTTCAGTAGCTTTAAATTAAAGGAAAATGAATATTTTTGTGGTCAATGGTCTAAGTTTTCTAATTTCCATCTCGTATAACCAGGTTGTACTTAGGGTTACTTTTAGTGAAACTTGTTCGCACCATGGAGTGTATTGGATTTGCTTTTATTATGATTGTCAACAAAACGAAACTTTGACATTTAAATTGATATTTTTAAGGTTGCAAACAATTATAGGTGATTCTAGGCACTATTTCTAGCATAAGGATTGTACTTCCCAAAATCAGACCTGTCGCCATTGTCGATAAACTTTTAGTTACCTGTTACGTTTTATGTTATGCTTTTGTCTCTGCAGATATTCTTGGATTTTGCATATTATGTGACTTGTTATTCTTGGTGTCATTGCTGTAATTTTAGTTGAAACGTAGACTTTTGTTGTGACTTTCCTGGCTATGTAATCACATTTTCTTTGGTTGTGTTTCATGATTTGGTAGTGATTTCTCTGTTTGTACATTCCATTTTGCTCCCTCAGTTATCGCATAATTGTCATAGATTAAGAACGATGCAAATAATGAACATATTATTAGCCTCATTTAGTTTTCACTGCATTGTATGCATGACACTTGATGAACTGATTTTTGAAATGTTTCTGGTTTTTAAGATTTTGATATTTCACTTATGTTCACTTATTTTAAGGAACTAGTGTGTTTTAGGCAGTGCATTTTATTTTCTGCAATTAATCACTGTTAATGTAATGTTAGAACTATATCAGAATCATTAAATTTGTTACTGTACTCCACTCTTGTTTTAGTGAAAGTCGAAATTTTTGAATGTCTATCCTATTGAAACTTATTGCTTTTAGAAAACTTCAGTATTCAAAAGTTAGTTCCTTGAAAACTTATGTTCGGAAAACTTAGTTTTCAAAAATTTAAGTTTTGATGACTTATGTTTGTTACTAAAAACTTGTTCCAAAACTTGAGTTTTTCAAAAACTTAAGTTTCTGAAACTTAAGTTTTCCAAAAACTTAAGTATTTTGGAACAAGTTTTTTGGAACGAACTTAAGTTTTTAAAACTTAAGTTTTCAGAAAAGTTTTTGAAAAACTTAAGTTTTCAGAACTTAAGTTTTTGAAAAACTTAAGTTTTCAGAACTTAAGTTTTTGAAAAACTTAAGTTTTCAGAACTTAAGTTTTTGAAAAATTTAAGTTTTTGAAAACTTAAGTTATGAAAACTTAAGTTCGTTCCAAAAACTTGTTCCAAAATACTTAAGTTTTCGACAAAAACTTAAGTTTTCGGGAATGAAAACTTAAGTTTTTCGATAAAACTTAAGTTCATTTTTGTAAGGGTTGTTGTGCGCTTTCTAAACTAGTCAGGAGTTTGATAGTGATGAAACTAGTCTCACATATTGATGAAGTTGGCACTTATTTCTTACTTTAACATGAAATTCAAGACGTAGGCTAATCAATTCTGCAGTTCATGTATGATTTTCTTGGGCAAGTCGCGTATTACTTCTTGGTTTGCACCATCAAAACCAACTACGACTGATATGAGGCACCCCTTTCAAAAATTAATGTCGATTTGGAACTTGCCAATGCAATGATTAGAATGGTCTATCTAAGAAGGAAAATTATTTCCAATACTGGTATGAAACGCTACAATGTATGCTTCGTTTCGTTGAAGAGATTGTTTTAAATATGTGTTTTGGATGGTGGAAAATAAAAATATGAAAAAAAGCTTTGCCACATTTGATTGGTACAGATTGACATAATCCCACTGAGGCACTTTCTTTTAATGGTTAAAATTTTCAAATTATCATATAAGATTGATCGCGTCTAGAGTCGCATTCATGTGTGACAATTTCCTGTTATTGTGTTATTGTATGTCAAATGATAGTCAGTGAAAACTCAAACATGTCAGAAAGACCTAACTGCACTCGACCTGGCAACCATTCTTTATTAATTTGCAAAAAGCCCGTGTGTTGAAGGTTACTCCAACCTGATGGGAGCACCGGCAAACCTGTCATGAGTTCACGGTAACGCCAGGACTTCGTTGAAAAACAAGACTTCGCAAGATTACGAGAGATGTTGCCATGTATTTTAAATGAGGACGCGTGATTTTGGCTAAATTTTTTGCGAGGTCCTTGCATCACTGAACGCTACCCTGTTGAAGCTACATGTTAAAACTGGTCGTGGAGAACACTGATGTATCAAAATGGCACCCAAATATATTTGATCGTTGTTTTTCTTTTCTCTTTTACACTTACCGGAAACGAGGTTCAGTTTTTGTTATTTTATTTTTTTATTTTTTAAGTGTAACAGTCGAGGCGTTTTCTTTAAGACTACAATTTATTTAGAAAACTCTCTTTTCCTGATTAGACTTTGACAAACAGTTCTCCAGGAAATCACTTGGTGGAGCTGGCTAAGAATTTGAATATTCACGGTTTTAATGAGAAATAGCATAGTTAAGCTGGACGCCAAGATCTGCAAACTTTTATAAGGAGCCAGGGAATCTAGGCTGGTTAATTTATTATGGACAAGTGAATTTTCTGGACATAAATTGTCTTTTCTTTCCGGTATGTAAGGAACATCAAAAAAATGAAATCTGCGATTTTTTTCAATGAGGTGTGCTGCGTTGTAAAACACTAAACTGGGGTTATGACAGGGTCACGACATTGCGATCACGCTTATACTTGCATATAAACGAGAGGTTTGTGAAGGAAATACATTGTACTTTATCTCATTCTGCCGTGCGGTTAAGATGAAAAAGTTTGTAAGTAAAGCAACTTGTTCGCAGTGTATTAACCTAGAGTGCAATCTATATTCTGTGCTTTGTTATCAATTGCTTTTCACCTTTCCCCATTCGTTTTATAGGGGATAGGCATAGTTTGCCATATGTCGTATAAAAGTTTACTAATTCTTTTGTTGATAATCACGTCAGGACTTTCATACCTAGGAGGATTGACTCCCATGTTGGCATTAAACCAAGAGACAGCACCATTAAGAATGTGTGCTATAACAGCAGCATATAAAATGATTATCTGAGAAAAAATGTGAGCTGAAGAAGATCGCAAGAGACAACATCAAACAAGGTGATAGATAGAATGTAATTATTTTCTATCGGAATATGAAGTCTCGTAACCTTGTCATAAGGAACAACTCATGTCGGTAAAGATTGCGACCAGTGGCCAAATGTCGTGTTGTTAATGTGAATTCACAAGTCTTAGTATTCATTCTTGTGAACAGCGTTAAACTGAACGCGCGGTATGTTCTTTCTCCCGAGGGTTGTCCTTGCATTTGAAGGGCGGGTCCATTCAAGATCATTTTTACACCAACATGGCTGGAAAATAAATAGAACCAGACAATAATCAACACGACTTCTCGCTTTCAGAAAATGACCCATTTCTGTCAAAGGTTTTTTTGTCTCTATTAATAAGTCACAAAAAACTGTGTTGAATAAGCCGTTTACCGAACGATGGTTCTGTTCTGTTAGACCTATGGACTTCGTGCCGTTTTTTACATCGACGCTCTCTGCTTGTATGCCCTTCTATCTGCTAACTCTGTTCATTTCATCGTTGATTTCACTTACACCACGTTCATTTTATTATGTGAGGGTGATATGTTTACTTCTTTTATTGGCAATTTGCTTTAAAACGAGACCGATTTACATGACAGCTGAGTGTCAGCAACTAAGCGTGATATTTGAATTTACAGGTTTTTCTCGCCGTAATCCTGGTATGCCTGTACGCGTGCGCCCGTGCAGATGACGTCATGAATGAGGCTAAAGATGGACTAGGTGACATCGACATAAGAAACATCGAGACGTTTGCTGACGACTTGACAGCTAAAGATACAAACATGGAGGAAGAGGTACAAGAGGAGCTTGAGACACGACAATTTAATTGGCATAACCCTGCCCGTCCGTGTAAAAAGCGGACTTACTATTCACGGTCATACAGAGGGGTATACTACTCTAGCCCTGTAAAGAACACAGTGTGTCGTCCGGAAACGTAAGTGAGTGGTCATTCTTATTTAGAACACGAATAGAATGACTATAACTCATTACACCTATGTTTCAAGGCTTGTCGTAAGCTCATTTATGATCGACATATTTCCCGAATTAATACAATTACAAGTATTAGGTAGTGACTAAACATAAGTAGGGTAAAAAAATACTAATCTCTGGTAAGATGGGAAAATGAAAAGCGCTACAGGAGATGTAGTAAGACAGCTCATGCCAATCTCTCGATGAGAAAACCCACAGTTATCATAAGGTACATTATATGAAACACATTTATCGGACCTACAGTACGCAATAAGTGGCATGACAGTGCAATGACAGTTACCATTCGGCTCTCGACATTTATTTGAAATCATGGACCTCAACTTGCTCCACTGGAATGGCTCATGAGCGGAGAAAAAGAAAAAAACACACATTTGCTTCCTCACATTCAAGTACAGGAAATAAACCTGGATAGAAATTCTCTGTTAAGGTCAAAATGGAGTACTTGGTTCTGGCGTGCCCACGCATCGTTTTGCGACTCAATCGCGTCATTACTTACAAACAAAAACTCACCAAGAATTTTGCACACGTGTTGGTTTTTAATGTTGTCATATAGTAATCGTCATAAATTACTAGGAATATAGAAATGAATAAATCAGTCGCAATTTATTTTTAAGTCTGGTCCACACAATTGTGTAAGAATAGTCGCAGTCGCAAACTTTTCACAGATTTTCGCTACCCATGAAAATCATAGGAGTGATCGATCTTTTGCTAGTGGGAGAACATTTTGTAACACACTGTGAACTGTAAAGCTGGCCGTTAGTGCCTAAAGATTTGAGCCTAACTTGATACATTCCTTGTAAAATAATTCCGCCACATCCAAGCACACTCGTACTCGGTCAGCACATTCTGTGTATTTTTTCATGGACGCACACGACGTGGCTTTCAGTTGAAAACGCCAGTTCATTGGGATATACACACTAGGTACACTTGATGGATTTTTCTTGTTGTGCTGGCTCAACAGGCAAAAACACCGTCCATCAGATGTCTTAGCCAGATGGCAGGTGGGTCCGGAAAGTCAATTTAGTGCAGCCAATGTTTTAGCATCTTTGACTTTATCCGGAAAGGCATTCAATAACTTAATGGCATAATATTGGAGGGATCTAGTCATGACGTTTAGAGATTGTAGCAGATGTAAACTAACAAGAAGTTTCCCGCTTCCTCTCCCCCACGTCTACAACCCCTGCATCCCCACAACCCCCCCGCCCCTCCCCTCTCTCTCTCTGCCTTTCGCTGTCCCTCCCCAATCTTGAATTTGAACTAAAAAATCAAAAATCGGAAGGACATCTCATTTAATTTTCTGAAATCTCAGCCCCATGAATGTTATTGCCCACAGTCAACTAAAAAACTCCGTAGACACAAAAAACAAGATGTTGGTCTGTATCAAAAGGTCAAATGTTCTTACCCTGCACCTTAACATTGAAAAAATAATGTAATCGTGTCCCAGGTAATGTTTTGACCATTCTACAGTGCTGTGTGCAACTTCCATCCTCGGGGAAAATGTCAAACGCTCGACGTCACCTTTCTTGCCCAAGGCAGATGCCGACGTGGGACTCCACACCGTAGACAGACGATCTGGTTCTTTGCCCGGAGAAGAGCATGTATGTGTGGTAAGTTACATCAATCCCCCCCTCCGTTTAACGCCACTTGCAGTGCTGTCTTTAAAAATTAAGATGTTGGATTTTATTTATAGTGTAACATTTTTTAATATTTAAATTCACTTACTGCTTCGATATGAAAGTTTCACTTACCTTGAGTTAAAACGCTTGCCACCTCGTGGTGGATAGGGCGCGTGTGACCGAACGCCATCGAATCCTGTTGTTCGCCATCTGTTTTATTTGCTGCATGTTGTATTCGGTCTCACGGAGTTCGGCTTCCATTGTCCTCCTCCACGTTTAGACTGGTCTGCCTCGTCGACGACTTCCCTGCAGGTTCCAGTACAGGTCTTGTTTTGTGATGCTTTCGTCAGCTTTTCTGAGGGTGTGTCCCACCCTCCTCCATTTTCGCCGCTTTATGTGAGCCTCTACCCTCTCGTGCCGAGTTTTTCGCCAAATCTCCTTATTTGTGATTCTATCCGACCATTTAATCTTCAGGATTTGTCGCAGACATCTATTTACAAAGACCTGGACTCTATTAACCAAGTTTACCGCAGTTAAATTGGTTTGTTTTAGTTTGAGATGAGCAAGCACCCCTGTCCCTACCAAAACTAAAGAAAATAAAAGAATTCAACACTCTGTGGATTGTCTCAATTTTCGTGTTGGTGAAAGTTGCTGGGAAACATTTCGGTGTTCAAAAGATTCTCTTGCACACTGCGTTCAAATTGTGTTTTGTTTGGTTGAGATAGTCAGACGACCAAAACGACATAGTTTTTATCATAAACTGCAGACTTAGTAGCGTTAAAATAGTAAACCGAGATTATGAAGTTTCATTAATTAACAAAAGCATAACTATCTAAATCACTTACGGTATAGAAAAACATTAATCACAATCCGAAAATCTTTTCTGAAATAGGCGTGAAAGATTTTAGTGAAATGCTCCAAATTTTTATTATTCATAATGCAAACATTGTCAACAGATCTTTTTGTCTTTCGAAAAAATTAATTTCACATTCAATTTTACATAGGCGTAGAAAGAATTTGATGGTGGGGCGTGAGTGTTCTATTTTCAGTTTTATTTTAAAACAAGTTTGCGTGTCCAAACTTTGAATAATTAATTGATAGTCCTTACTATCCGGAAGAGTTGGGGTCGAAAACTTTTATCAGCCTTCCGACATTTTGGTTGCGGGGGTGCTCACAAAACCTATCATATGTGTGAACTAGTGTATTACATCAACAACCAAAGAAAATGCGTTACAGAACACGTGACAGCATTTTCCGCCAAGGCCCAAACGCCAGCACTTCGGCTTAAGACGATCGGTAGAAGTCTTCGAAATGGGAACGCTACGCTACTGTATCAATAGTATACAGCATGTCCCTAAATTGATTTATGTTTTGATTGCATTTTTCCTTCTTCAGGTGGGTGGCCTCTCTTTGGGAAGGCTTGCATCCCCATTGGTTGCATAAATTGGTGCTGTGGTTAGTGTCCTGACTCAGCTCACCTGCTGTCTCACTTGACATTGCATCCAAGCGCTGCCTTGCCATCTTCGAAAGACACTTCATTCTGCTTTGATGTATTCTTCTGTGTCTTGCTACATGTGCGCTGTTGTGTTGCTATAATCGATCTCATTGATCCGTGTTGGTCCATTACATCCGTCTGTTTGGATCCAACTTCCGCCCCACTTCTCGGAGGGTCCTTAGGGCGTTTGTCTGTAGACTTAAATGCCAAAGCATCAAAGAGAACAAAAAAGTCGATGCCACAAAATGATCAACAAGGACAAAATTAGTTTAAAAAATTGGCAATTCGCGTTTACAAATCTCAAAGGTGCAATTTCGCAGCACAAGGAAGCGCTAAATGAATTTCAGAAATTGGCCACAAGTATCTATGTTGTATTTTCCCGTAAAGATTATGAAATTCAGTTTTGATTGATAACTAATTACAAAGCATTCGTCAAAAGTTGTATGATACAACTGGTTAAAAAGATTTCTCGCATGAGAACTGCTACTTCTGTCGCATCATGGTGATATTGACAATCGACAATTGGTGTAAGTTTAAACTCTGAGGTTCTAGTTAATAATGACGTCAATTCTGAAGTTCGGGCGTAGTGGGATATAAAACGTGATGGAGGGTTGTTTGGTGACCGTTAGAGCGACGACCAAGCGTTGAAAAATCCCAATCACGAGCAATGCATGTTGTGATGTCGTTGTGAGTTCGTTGGGTAAGGGAAGATTGTCAATATTCGATTGATCATAAATGACGTCATTTAGAGCCTGATTGTCGGTAACTACAATGGCTATACATGTACGATAGATTTTGATATTTAAAAGGCCTAATTACCATTACCAGTGAATTGCTATATGAACAACAACCGTGCTGAGGCCAACTTACGTTGATAACAGGAAGTGATGACTTCTGGATCCATAAGCTTCAGCTTGTTCCAATTTTTCTTTGCTTTAAGTTCCAGTCAAACAATGTCCTCCCGTCTGCAAGATATTCTGTCCATGCGGTAACGTCATGGTTGAGGGTTGTCCCATCTGCAAGTGCAAACCGTGTCCAACGTGCCCCCCTCTGTGTAAGAACAGATGTGCATGCGGCAGGATCTATGACAAAAACGGCTGCCCTACATGTCTTTGCCGGAAGTGTGGAAGCCATGGAAACTGACCAGTAGCACCCGATGACTTTTATGGACACTCCGACCGACTCGAAACATAAGTATATCTGCTTGCAAATTCGTCAGAAGACTTCATCATGCGCACGACTATTGATATTCATACTGTAGTTAACTCACTTAACTAATCATAAAAAGATGCTATGAGACTCTTCTTCCGTCGCTAAATATAATTTTTCATTTGGAGCCTGGACAGGTATAAAACTGATTTTCGACTTGTTCCAAACTCAAGTAACATAGATATCTCGGCTTTCAAAGAACTCAGTGATGTAATGCGTTATAGTTCAATATGATGCACGAAATGTGACAAAGCAACTTACTGGCAATGGTCTAAAACAATATTAAACTGTGAGTTCTTCTCAATTAGACCTGAGTTCGATTCTAATCTCCAATTTCTTAACTATGGTTGATTTTAGCCAAAAGTTTTTTTAAATGGAGGTCAGACGTGTTAATACAGTAGCAGCAATTCTTGACTTGAAATACACGCTTTCTATGCATGTCTTGTTGATTTATTATCTTAGAATACAAATACAAGTGTGTGCAAGTTTGTCGATTGACTAATCACTCCTTCACGACATCATTAAAGCCTTCTTCTGATGGATTTTCCGATTTTGGATTATTATAGTGTTTTCACAGTCCGGACAATGCTCTAGCAATATACGGAAGCAGGATTTTATCACCACTCTATGTTAAGTACGTTCAAGGGGAAATTAGACTTTACGCACCATATTACGTGAACGCGAGAAGATATATAGGACATCAAAACGTCCACTGTATTGAGGAAGAATAAGGATGGAGCAGCGTATTGTGAAGGGTGTTGGTCGCAGCTATTTGTCATGCACTGAAATTATAGTAAGACAACTAACACTAACCGGTCATTGCATTTAAGTGGTGTTCTGAGCAAAATGTTTGCAAACGAGCATTTACGTGTAACGGGTGGTGAAAAAGTCCTCCTCTGGCATGGTCTTCTCGAACGTTGTCACTCTTCATGATAGTCTGTGTTCAATAAATGCAAGGTAATCCCGACACAGGGAAAAGTAGTTGATGATGAAACAGAAGAATGCTTCAGTAATTCTCATCGCTAAATACTTCATAGTGGACCATTTTTCCGGTGTACATTGAAAGGGTCCCGCACGTTCTCTCGCTTTGTGAAAATAGTCTTTTTCTGGGTGAGAAGTATGTACTTAATTCTCGGATAACGTGGGTGTGCTCGTTTGTTGATCACTGAATGCACATGTAAAAGCGGTTTTGTTGTTATGGGAAGGACATGGAAGAGATATGCAAATTCCGCATCGGTTATGGATATAACATCACCACGATTCCCCCAAATGATGGATTCTGAGGACGAAACGTAACCGAGCCTCAAGTGAAATATTTGACCTGTGGCAAAATGGCGGCAGCAGGTATGCTGTCTGGTTAATTGGCAAAGAACTAAAATGTTGCTCCTGACGCAAATGTGTGTTAAGGTTTCTGTGTAATACTACTCACGACCATGCAGCAATAATGTTTTTCACCAGTTTTGTTGCTAGGGTATAACCATATTGACATAGCTCATAGCAAAAGGACACGTTTGCATAGAAGTATGAGTAAATACCACCATCAATTTTTGTCTTTTAACATTTTACTGTTGATACCCTTAGTGTACTTCTGTATTTGGGGATCTGATGATGGATCGAATTTTCCGAATGTCAACTTGCAAATAAGTTCAGTTATGCATCATTATTTCTTACAGGATTAGCTTCTGTCAGAAAATCAGCTATCATTTTCGTAGATACATAAACATTTGAAAACCGAATCCACTGAAAATTCAAACTTTTTTATTTTGGTCCAAAGTCACGATTTTATAGGCAGATTTTGATAAATAATGAAACAAGTAACATAAATACCGCTTAAATTTAAGAATATCTGTTCAAGCTTTAAAAGCATCATCTAATACTCGAGTCTAAAATTAAGCACAAGGTTAGTGTACATGTAAGTATCATAAACCCCGCTTGAATTTAAGCATATCTGTACAAATTCCGGAATCAACATCTCCTACTTTGGCTTAAAATTAAGCACAAGTGTAACATAAATCCCGCTTAAATTTGAGAATATCTGTACAAGTTTCAAAATTGCTATCTCCTACTCTGGCTTAAAATTAAGCACAAGTGTAAGTAACATAAATCCCGCTTGAAATTAAGAATAGCTGTACAAGTTTTAAAACCGCCATCTCCCACTCAACCATAAAATTAAGCACAAGTGTAAGTAACAAATCGTGCTTAAATTTAAGAATAGCTGTAACAGTTCTGGAATCGCCGGGCATCTCCTAGTCTGGCTTAAAATTAAGGGCAAGTGTAACATAAATCCCGCTTAAAGTTAAGAATAGCTGTAACAGTTCTGGAATCGCCGGGCATCTCCTAGTCTGGCTTAAAATTAAGGGCAAGTGTAACATAAATCCCGCTTAAAGTTAAGAATAGCTGTACAAGTTCTGGAATCGCCGGGCATCTCCTAGTCTGGCTTAAAATTAAGGGCAAGTGTAACATAAATCCCGCTTAAAGTTAAGAATAGCTGTACAAGTTCTGGAATCTACATCTCCTACTCTGGCTTAAAATTAAGCACAAGTGTTAAATAAATCTCGCTTAAATTTAAGCACCTCTGTCCCAAGTTCTCAAATCGCCTGGCTTACATTTAAGCAATTTTGTACAGGTTTTAGATCCCACTATTCTTCTCACGGACAAAATATACTATATATTTCATAGACAAAATCTGTATCGTAAAACATGTAATAGGAACAATAACAACTATCTATAGAAGAAATATAAAACTACAAGTCAGTGTACCAAAATCAAAGCATTAAGGTCATTTTCACAACGCAATTGGTATCGCAAATTTGTCCATATTGTGATGCGACTTTTTATTAATTCAAGCAATGTTTCTTGAGGAAAACGAGTTTGATAGGATTGTGCAATTAATAATATTCGTAAATTTGCATATAAGCAATATGTGGACAGGATAAGCAAACAAATTGCGCCCATAGAACAGAAGGAAGTTGCAAAACCAGCTAAAAATAGGCACCAGCAAAATCTTACCAGTGTAGTCCCAATACGGCACATGAGTGGCGTTTTACTTCCGATGTTTTCGTAAAATATAGTGATAGTTCCGAATCAATATTTTTCGACGTTTAAATTCTGCATCACAGCTACAGCCTAGCGCCAGTAAATGCTTTCTAAACAAAGGTCACAACTACAATTCTATGTAACGTACCAATGGAACACGCTGAGCCTGAAAGAGTGAATTCCTCTAAAGTCATTTTTCCTTTACTGCATGTACTTTGTTCCGTGTGCTTTTTATTCTCTTGCAATCGTGATGTATCTGTTCAATGTACTGTACGCCATGAGATTCACTGTACAAGCTTTGCACAGCAAGGTATCGAATCAGTTTTCTCGAGTCGCAACCATTATGCTGAAAAAACAATATAGAAAGCATCCCACACGAAGATGGCACACACTTTATTAGTTCTAAATTTTCATACAACGCTAAATAGCAAGATCATAAAATTTGTAAAGAATAAAGAATCGTGTTTGCAATACTAAATACAACCGATGTGTTGCATAGCTAAGGCGGACATGCTAACTTATCTGATATGTTAAAATCAATTAATTTATTAATTTAACAAAACGTAGGCAGATGCTTTCAATTTAAAACAGAATTTGAAGATGCATTACTAACATTAGTACATATATGAAGCTTAAATTTTACCATCCAATAGGTGGGACGTCCCGCTGTGTAAAATTGTTTCACAGAACGAGTTGCTGCGCTCAGTGTCTTTTACACTCAAGCAAACACTGAAAATGTTTCTTATGTAACAGTTAGTGAGCAATTCCATGCTTGAAATTAGAATTAAGTCTTACAACGGATGCACATCATTGAATAAAACCCGTTCGACAGAGTCAAACCAAGGAAAATATGTATTAAGCATCTTTTTCTATCTTAATCCATTTAAAATTTTACAGTACTTGTATAATGATTCCAACAATCCAAGGTTAGTTAAATACTGATCCAAGAACTAATTGTTTACAATGATGAGAGAAAGGCTGCGAAAACGTTACGCAAAGGTTGCAGCAACTGCTTCGAACGCCACCGTCGTTTGGTGGAATAACGTATTGCACGTGGCGTCAAGGAACAGCCAGGGAAGAGTTCAATAACAATAAGACCTTGCTAGGACCCCGCTAAAAAGCAAGAGTTTGTGAGATTACCTCTGATATTACCGCGTACATGTATTTTAAATGTGAACACGTGATTTCCGCTAGATTTTCACATTTGCCTGAGAGCCACTGAGCTCTACCAGGTGTACGGAACTTTCTGTAGGTGCGGGACACGCGTAATGCTAATGTGATCACGTGCCTCGCTTGAATGCATGGGGATATGTGGAGAGTATCAGGGAAATTCGAACATTACAAATTCAGGTGACTGATAACTAAAGGGAAATCTGTTTTGGAATAAAATTAATTTTTAAGTTGGTCTCACCGCATGACCGTAAGAACACGGTAAACGGTGACTCCCACTAATTTACAGGGTTAGAGTGGCTTGGGTTATCGTGGCGCGGGGTAAATCGCCAACGACCGGAATTTGCGACTATGTAAAGCTAGGGAAAAGGAGCTTGAGAGGGGTTACCATCGATTTTGACGACGTAGAACTTTTTTGTTTTTACAATCACTAATTTCCTTTTACAGACTTGTAGTTACAGCTAGTAAATAATTTCATTACTGCCATACTACATGTGCGAGTACATGTAGGTAGCGGTTTTGACATGCAGATTTGATGTGGCGTGTTTATAGCGTGGTCATCATTACACTGTCATAAAAACTGTCGCGACAGCAAATACTTAGATTTACCCAAAATAATGCCACCAGAGACATAGAGATCGTACTTTTATCTGCGTCATTTCTTAACACCATCGCAAATGTTGTCTATCAAAAAGCCAGTGAAATGTGCAGTCTCGACCGGTCATGGCATTTATTAAAAACAGGGTCTGATTTACATATGCCTACAGCACTTTATTACAGGAACGACCTCATATTTGTCAACTGCTTTCCGCTTTCAATGTATTTCAGTTGTCAAAAAGAAGCACCTTTATTTCTGAACACCTCCTGGTGGAAACAAAGTTTTCCATATGTGTTTACTGGTGACAAACGCGGGTTTCGATTACCTTATCCACTCAGTATTGTGAATAATTTTCCTTCTTAGGCAGATCTGTTTAACCATTGCATCGGCAAGTTGAAGAGGAGTTCCAAACCGACTTAATTTTTGGAAGGAGTGCCTCTTATCAGTCAAAGCTGATCTTTGATGGTGTAAACCATGAACGCGACTTGGAGAGGAAAATGTACACCAACTGTAGAATTTATTAACATTCATGTTTTAAAGCACGAAATAAATGCCCACTTTGTGAATATGTGAGACCAGCTTTGTTTCTATCAAGCTCCTGACTAGTTTAGATTACTAGACAGCGCACAACAAGAGACGTTCTGCAATGACACCTGTCCTTCGTTCACTTTACAATTATTGGGGACAAATAAAATAATAAGAATAATATATATTTCAAGCTGTATTGGAAATTTCAGGGTCACAGCTCTACAAGTAAATATCTCACGGAAGGAACCAGATGGGTTCCTTAATTATAAGAGATAACACACACATTTACGATACCCAATGTGTAATTGAGTATCGGATACTACATGTAAGTGGCACAGTTTAGCATAGTACCAAATGGGTACATAATACCAAATGGGTATTGGCCGATTGCCTACCAAGTGGATCGAGCAAAATGGCAAATTCAATAACGGGTACAAACTGCCAAATGGGCAAATATCATATAAAGTACCAAGTGGGTACACCAAAGAGCCAACTGGGCTATAACAACCTGCGAAGCAGGTTCCGGACAAGCTGAGTGAGCAGACCAGCCGGAGTGATAAAAATAGATATTGTAAGGAACGTGGTGTTGTAGCTCAGTATGTGCCGAGAGCTGTGACCGGGGTGGAGAGAAGCAAACTGCAGGGATGGACGCTAGAGTACAGGTCGGGTCGCTAGCCAATGACGTCGGTTATTGCTGGACGGTAACACACTCCTGCTTTGAAGGAGGTACCAGCAGTGACAGTAAAAACGACAATAACCAACAGCAGATTTTGTTCGACAAAAGGGAGAGAGCGCGGGAAAGGTATAAATCGGTTGATTTGAGATTTTGCGGGACCCTGGGTAGGGAGGGTGG
Organism: Phoronis australis; assembly: GCA_002633005.1. Classification (NCBI taxonomy): domain Eukaryota; kingdom Metazoa; phylum Phoronida; family Phoronidae; genus Phoronis; species Phoronis australis. Next base: position 700,643 of record NMRA01000066.1, on the reverse strand, counting down.
GAGAGGTATAAAATTGTCTAATTACGAAAACTTACGAGTGAATGTACTGTTGCTTGAGGCTGGGCCAACATGAAGCTGGAGGGAAAGAACAAGCAGCGCTCCCATCGGGCTTGGTAAGAACTAACTAGGAGTTGGAAATGAAGGATGAAGGGCTGTATAATTGTATTTCCCCAAATAATAGGATTTATGTCAGAGTGCCATCAATCTCATTATTTGCTACAATTGACGGACTGCTAAAGTTTAATAACTGTTAATTCCAGGTCATGAGACAATACACTATAGAGAAACTTTCATTACACCAAACGTTGACTCATTTGGGATTCATTTATTCATGAATGACCTTTGCTATTTCTCAAATTACGTTCCCGTGTACTTTTGATTATTAAATGTGTCGTTTAGTTTGCAAGCATATTCATATGACGGGTATCGTACTCCCTAGTTTTTATCCCATACGTGTTCAATCTGTCGAACGAAATACGGCCATGTAATAAAGTCTTCCGTATTCACCTCCCGCACTACTTCAACAGTGACCTGTGACATGGAAAGTTCAAAAGGTAGGTCTGTGTCGTCTCGACGTCGTTAGCCGGTTCGATCACCAAACTTTCGGAAAATAGTTTAAAGTAATAAAATTATAGCAGTGTAAATAACGCTCAACATACAATCATGGCTTAACCGTAACAGGACTGTTAATTCTATGACAGATCTGTCTCAGTTTTCATTCGCTAAATATTTTATCGTCTGCAACTCAGGCGCCGATTCCTCGGTAACTACAATATCAAAATATTGTTGTTATTTAACTATTTTCAGGAGATGTTACAAGTTCAATGAAATGTAACCCTTGCTTTCATCTTTGTTATCTCTTCAAGTAATAAATCGTCACATTTAAAACCGTTTCTTTTACTAAAGAAAACGTGCAGCCTAACGCGCAAGTACACACATATAGGATGTGATCCGCCTCGTGAACAGTTTGTGAAGTATTTAAAAAATCTGCGGAAAAAATGAAAGAAACTTAGGAATTTTGACGCGTGTGGGATAAATACGGTACGGAAATTGCCGGTGAGTTACGGAAGTACTCAATAGTTTTTCTACTGGCGGCTAAGTGTAGAGTTATCGACATCGTGATTTTACATGACAAACCGGCAATTTCCGTACAGTCCTTGACCTCGAGCGGCCCACAATGAAAGTGTGTGGGGGCTTTTTGTGAACATTTTTGTTATTTGACTGCGAATTTCTTACGAAGTCGCCGGAACAGGACACCATGAATGGTATTGGGAGAAAGAACAATTTATCATGGTTTGTTGAACCTCTGTTTTGTGTAAATTTATTGAGTTTTATATTTGCTGTGGACGGCTGAAGTGAAGCACCCGTGGAATTTCTAGTCAGGAGTGTCATACCTTGTAGTATTATATGTAGTGTATTGGTGACGATCAGAAGCTGAGGACGCCTGTGGACCCAGCAGTTGAACTGATAGTTGTTTTCAAACCCCTTCGGAAACTTTCCAATATGTTGTGTAAACTGAAGTCACCCATCCCTTTATTGAAAAAGAGCAATGTTGTGTATAAGGTTGAATGTGACAACTGTAAGCAATTCTATATAGGATTCACACAGCGACGCCTCTGTAACAGGTTGAAAGAACATCACAACTCAGAGAAAATTAACATATATAGGCATTGTATTACCTACAATCACCAAGCCAATTCTGTTATTATTATCTGCAGAGAATCTAATAAGGAGTTTCTGTACATTAAAGAGTCATTGGGCATTCAGAACCGGCATGCCACTGATTCTCTGAATAACATGCAGAGCTCAATGATCCTGCAACTATGGTGATAACCAGCTACTGACTATATTCTACATGTATGTATCTCTCACTTCACTCTATGGATGTTACCTGAGCTGTATGTTGGCACTTGTTGTCCTAAATTGTTGTAAATATGATCCTGATGATGTCTAATGGAAAGACGAAACGTTGAATTGAACATGAACTTTTTTGTTTGTGGGGCGATCGTCTGGTTTTTAACCTAGTGACTTACTGGAGAACTGTGAGTACAAATATAATCAGGGAAAGAATCAATTTGTAATGCGGTTTTAAACAGAAAACTGCAACTGATACACTTAAACAAGAACTTGTTTAAGTGTAAAAAATCCCAGTAATTCCAAATATGATGTAATTTTCATTTGGTAGTGAAATAAACAAATAATAAAAACATTCTATGAAATTTTGCCTTTTGTGATTTTCTGGAACAATGCGGTGTCATGATTTTTCACATGGAATTACTCTGTAAATGGGTAGGTATCCTAATTTTCCTGTGGCACTCTGCATCCAAAAAGATACCTTTAAAATGTCTCTATTGTCAAGTCCCTACAAGATCTTAGTGTGTACAGAAGTTGAAGGCCACAGACAATTGAAGTCTAACTACTCGGCCAACACTCCTTACGGTGACCACAACTAAAGCATTCCTTGTATAATTTCAGTTTGTCGTCACGTTGGACAACATTCAGCATCATACCATTTTGAGTCTCTGGCAGTGAAAATTTCTGAGGACGATACGGTAATCCCTGGGTACCCCCTCCCCCAACCCCCCAGCATTGTCGTTACCCTAATAAAACGAGGCACAGTTTTTATTATTCGTTTATTTTATATATTAAATGCATCAAAACTGCCTTATTTCCTGATTGTACTTGCACACACAGTTCACCAGGAAGTCAGTAGGTGACACTTGCTACAAATTTGAATATTCAGCGTTTTAATGACGCATAGCAACTTTAGCTGGCCGCGAGGGTCTGCAGCCTTTTTAGAAGGGGGTAACACAATCCTAGCCAGGGAATCTAGGCTGGTTCATTTATTATGAGTACTTGAATTTTCTCGAAATGAATTATCTTTTCCTTCCAGTATGTAATAGTGGCGGATCTAGGATTTCACAAGGGGGGGCAACATTTTGTCCGGCTACAAGCATTTGCGCAAAGTGAACGATTGTAGATGCGCATAGCACCGAATGGGGGGAGGTCAGGAAATTTTTCTGTTTTTACCTCTAAAAATCAAGCATTTTCCTTTGCTCCTGAAGTATTATCCAAGAAAAAAATGGAGAACGTGTCAAACAGGAAAAACTGCACGTACCAAAGACTCGAACTCACCACCACGACTTAACTACTAATCTCATACTAAAAAACCTACTTGGATACGGTCCACAGCGTTTGCGCGCGAAACCTACTTCTTTTTGTAATGCTTATTACACGTTTTATATTTTATGCGATCAATTCTTAATATTTTTGTCGTATTTGAAATAGTCTTCAAATGCCCAAAAGAACAAATCCATTTTTCGTGTTGGCAATGATGACGGGATTGCTTTGGAAATCGGCTTAAGATAAGGTTTGACAACGAGAGTATTGCGAGTTTCTGAGTGATTCACTAAGGCTTCGATTATAATTCACATTTTACCGGAAGCTTCTGTTTTTTCATCGTCACTCAGATTCCATTTTCTTTAAAAATTGAAGTAAATTTTCTTCAGTGCATAGAGGAGCAGACGATAGAAACGGAGTCGTAGTGTGCAGCGCCACAGCCGGTCGCCTGGGATATCGCGGGAGAGCCTATACTTAGCCATAGTTCCGTTACGAATTCGCTGTGTTCTGAATTTGACACTTGAAATTGGATTTGAGTCCCCCCCCCCACCTCTCTCCAACACTAAAACTGCACACATTTAAATCTTTTTTCATCCGTATAATTTTAATTACCGGGGTTAATTAAGAAACGCTCTTACTGTTTTATTGTTTTGCGGCAGCCAAGGGGGGGCGTGCCCCCCCCCCTTAAATCCGCCTATGTGTAAGGAGCATCAAAATACAATTTACGAATTTTTAAAATGAGGTGTGCTACGACGCAAAGCACTAAACTGAGGTTTTGACAAGGTCATGACTTTGCGACCTCGCATATCCTTCCGTATAAACAAGGTGTTTGTGAAGGATATGTACATGTATTGTACTTTATCTCATTCTGCCGTGCGGTCAAGATGAAAAAGTTTTTAAGTAAAGCAACTTTTCCCAGTGTATTGACATAGAGCGCAATCTATATTCTGTGTTTGTGGTTACAGTTTTTAATTTGTTATCAATTGCCTCTCACCTTTTCCCATTCTGTTTAACGGGGGTTTGCATAGTTTGCCATATTTCGTATAAAACGTCTATTTAACAATCGTTATATTAATTCTTTTGCTGATAATAACCTCGGGATGTTTATACCTAGGATTGACTCTCATGTTGGTATTAAACCAAGCGGCAGTACCATTAAGAATGCGTACCATAACAACAACATATAAAATGATTATCTGATAGACAAATGTGCTCTGAATAAGATCGCAAGAGATAACATCAAACCAGGTGATAGACGGATCGTATTTATTTACTATCAGAATATAAAGTCTCGTAACCTTGCCATGAGGAACAACCCATGTTGGTAAAGATAGCGACCAGTGGTCAAATGTAATGTTTTTAATGGAAATTCACCAGTCTTATGAATGAATGTCTTCGTATTTATTCTTGTGATCAGCGTTACGTTGAACGCACGGTCTGTTCTCTCTACCGACTGTTTTCCATGCATTTGAAAGGCAGGTTTATTCACGATCATTTTTACACCAACATGGCTGGAAAATAAATAGAACGAGATAACAAGCGACACGACTTCTCGCTTGTAGAAAATGACCCATTTCGGTTTCAGATTTTTAAACCTCTATTAATTAGTCTCAAAAATTGTACTGAACTAGCAGTTTACTGCACGATGGTTAAGTTCAGATACAGATGTAGACCTCTGGACTTCCTGCCGTTTTTTTTATTCACATTCTCTGACATTGTGTGTGTCAACGTTGATTTCACTTCCACCACGTTCATTTTACCATGTGCCTGAGGGTAATTTTTTTACTTCTTTTGTTGGCAATTTGCTTTACAACTCTACACAGGAAAATCAGAAATAACATAAAGAGTATGGAAGAGTATACGAAGGCTACTCGCTTGTAGAAAATGACCCATTTCGGTTAAAGAATTTTAGTCAGAAAAAATTTACTGAATGGGCAGTTTACCGAACGATGGTTCTGTTCTGTCGTTTTTTTTTACATTCACACTCTCAGCTTGTATGCCCTTCTATCTGCTGGCATTGTTTATTTCACCGTTGATTTCAGTTCCACCAAGTTCATTTATACGAAGGCCCATTAGAGTCGTGAAAAATAAAAATTTAATCTGTTAACACAGAGTGCTTAACTGTTAATGCGGATTGCCAATCTGCTATTACGGATTGCCAATCCTTATTAACAGATTGGCAATCCGTATTTTCAGATTGGAAATCCGTACTAACAGACTGGTAATCTGTAATCACAGATTGGCAAACCGTAGTTACAGATTGACAATGTGTAATTACAGATCACCAATCCGTATTAACATTTTGGCAATCCGTAATAACAGAATGGCAATACGTAATTACAAATTGACAATCCGTAGTAACAGATTGGAAAAAGCGTATCAGCAATTTCAAAATATATTTTTCCATGACAGTAATGGGATTTCGAATTACGATAATGATCTCTGTTTTGCTCAATCGTCCATGAATTGATAGGAACGAGGTCGAATTACATGACACCATAGTATTAGCAACTAAGAGTGATATAGATGAATTTACAGGATTTCTTCGCCGTAATCGCGGTATGCCTGTACATACACGCGCGTGCGGATGACGTCACGAATGAGGCTAACGATGGACTAGGTGACTTCGACATAAGAAACACCGGGGAGATGTTTGCTGAAAACTTTACAGCTAAAGATACAAGCATGGAGAAAGAATCGCAAGATGATCTTGAGACTCGACAATTTGCAAATTGGCATAAACCTGCCCGCCCGTGTAAAAAGCGAACCTACTATTCCCGGTCTTTCAGAGGGGTGTATTACGCTAGGCCTGTAAAAAACACAGTATGTCGTCCGAAAACGTAAGTGGATGGTCATTCTTATTGAGATACGTTTTTGTAATACAAAATGAATAAAAGTCATTATATGTGTGTATCGAGGCTGGTCGCAAATTCATTTTCACATTCCGACTCTCGATGTGACAACCCACAGTTATCATTAGGTACATTAAATGACACACATTTGATGGACCTACAGTACGCGAGGAGTGGCACAGCAGTGTTATGAATGTTACCCTTCGGTTCCCGAAATTTATTTTGAACTCATGGTCCTGAAGTTGGTCAACCAGAGTGGCTCAGAAACAGGGGAAAAGAAATAAAATGTAAGTTTGCTTGTTCACGATCAAGCAGAGGAAATAAAACGCAAAAACAAATTCTGAGTTAAGGTCAAAATAGAATACTCTGTTCTGGTGTGCACTCACATCGTTTTACGCCTCAATCGCGTCCTTGCTTAAAAACAAAAGGCTTGCGTGTGATTTTAAAGGGCTCACGAATGCACCCATGTTTTTTTTCAATACGTTTATTTACCCATAAAGCATGTCATTAGTGAGAAGTAGATCGGGCTGGGTTGGGTAGCCCCAACAACATATCTTTACAACTTACTAGAGTATGATACATCATGTTAATAGAACAAATAATCACACGGTTTAATTAACTAAACTTATGTTTACATTTACGTAGGTCCACTCATGTTAGTTTTTAACATTGTCATCTAAAATGATTGTAGATCAGAAATGAATAACTCCGTCTAATCAGTAATCGTCTAAAATAATTATGAATTAGAAATGAATAACCCAGTCGCAATGGATTTTTAAGTATGGTTTTTACAACTGTGATGACAGGTGGGGCCTTCAAAGTCAATTAAACGCAGCAAAGGTTTTAGCATCTTTGACTTTATCCGGAAAGGCATTCACTAATTTAATGGCATCATACTGGGCGGATCTGATTGTGACTTAAATCACTTTTAGAGATTGTAGTAGAGGTCGACTCACAAGAATTTTTCTGCTTTCTCTCTCCCTGACACCTTTCCCCCTCTNCCCGCTCACCTACCTACCTCCCCTCTTCCTCTGCAGTTCGCTCTTCCCTTTTTATCTTGCATTTGAACTACAAAACCAAAAGTCGAGAGGTATTTTAATTTTTTCTGAAATACCAGCCACCTGAGTGGTATTGCCCACATTCAACTAATAAACTCTGTAGTTACACAAGGCAAGGTGTTGGTCTGTATTAGACAACTCAAATTGTTTTTAACCAGCACCTTAACATAGACAAGATAATATCATCGTGTCCCAGGTAATGTTTTGACCATTCTGCAGTGCTGTGTGTAACTTCCGTCCGCTGGGAAAATGTCTGACACGCGTCGTCAGCTTTCTTGCCCAAGGCAGATGCAGACGTGGGACACCACACGGTAGACAGACGATCTGGTTCTTTGCCCAGAGAAGAGAATGTATGTGTGGTAAGTTTGACCAATCTTCCCCTTTATCGCCGCGTGCAGTGCTTTTTTATAAAAACTAACATGTTGGATTTTATATACAGTGGAACACTTTCTAATATTTAAGTTCAATTATTGCTACGATAGGAAAGTTTACAGCAGTCAAATTGATTTATTTCAGTTTGCAAGCGCCCCTATTATATACCAACCTCAATTTAAAATGATCAACATTTGTTATTAAAAACCATAGAACTCGAAGAATTCAGCTCTGTGGATTGTCGCAATTTTCATATGCGTGAAGGTTGTTGGGAAATATTTCGGTGTTCAGAAGGGATTCTCCAGCAGCATGCGTGCAAGTTGTGTGGTGTTTGGGTAAGAAAGTCAGACGACTAAAAGTTGTTATCATCACTTGCAGACTTAGTAGCATTAGAAAACTCTACCGAAATGATGAAGTTTCATTAATTAATGAAGTATAACAATCAAAATCACTTACGGTATAGTAAAACATTAATCTCAATCCGAAAATCTTTTCTAAAATAAGCGTGAAAGATTTTAGTGAATTTCCCCCAATTTTTACTATTCATAATGCAAAAATTGTCAACAGATCTTTCTGTCTTTTGAAAAAATTAATTTCACATTTAATTTTACATCAATCGATGCTTTTTTTACATAGGCGTAGGAAGAATTCGATGGTGGGGGGAGAGTGTTCTATTTTCAGTTTTATTTTAAAACAGAGTTTGCGTCTCCAAACGTTGAATAATTAATTTATAGTCATTACTATCCGGAATAATTGGGGTCGAAAACTTGTATCAGCCTTCCAACATTTTGGTTGAGGGGGTGCTCACCCCTTGTTCCCTGCTTCCTTCACCTAAATAATTTTGGAAGTGTCCCCGCAATAGAGACCCGATGTTGAAAAGGATCTTTCTCTTTTTTAGAAAAAAAATTGTTTGATGCTCTGCATATATGTAAGATGTTACAATGATCTTCCACTTAAGACAACCAAACTTCTTAAGCATAAAGAAACGGCAATTGGCACGAAGGATATCATCTTTAAACCAACTTTGATTCTTCGTCGCACACGAAAATTTACAATCCAGAGTAAAAGTTCCAACTATTATATAAAATGCACGAAAGAGCTTTTAAAACTTTAAAAAGTCTGAATTTATGAGCGTAGTTTACTTAACAGTCATTAACACCTATCTAAAATGCGTTGATCCAAACTTCTTCTTTTGAGTGGGCGTCTTTTGGATGGAAGTTGACATTTTCAAAATACAATTTGTCCCAAAATTTGCTATGTTGTAGGATATTTTCTGACCCACTATATAAAGAGTCAACTTTCGGAAATACTTAGTAGATGTTTGTGTACGCCAAAAGCCATTTCCTGGACATTCCCTTGTCTGCCTTGTGATGTATCCCAACACAGCCGTACCTACAAATACCACACACGAGAGAAAATTGCTATTTCTGTCACATCGTGGTGGTATTGGCAATCGAGTGACGATATAAATTGAAACTTTCAGGGTCTAGTAAATAATGACGTCAAGGGGCATAAAACGTGATTGGGATTTGTTTGCTGACAGAGTGACGATCAGGCGTTGACAAATCCCAATCAAGAGCAATGAATGTTGTGATATCGTTATGAGTACGTTGGGTAAGGGAAGATTGTCGACATTTGATTGATCATAAATGACGTCATTTAGAGCCTGATTGTCGGTAACTAAAATGGCTATACGATAGATTACCATTACCAGTGAAATGATATCTGAATAACAACCGTGCTGAGGCCAACTTACGTTGATATCAGGAAGTGATGCCTCCTGGTTCCATAAGCTTCAGCTTGTTCCAATTTTTCTTTCCTTTAAGTTCCAGTCAAACAATGTCCTCCCGTCTGCAAGATATTCTGTCCATGCGGTAACGTCATGGATGAGGGTTGTCCCATCTGCAAGTGCAAACCGTGTCCAACGTGCCCCCCTCTGTGTAAAAACAGATGTCCATGCGGCAGGATCTACGACAAAAACGGCTGCCCTACATGTCATTGCCGTAAGTGCGGCAACCATGGAAATTGACCAGTAGCAACTGATGACATTTATGGACACTCCGACCGGCTCGAAACATAAGTATCTCTGTTTGCAAATTCGTCAGAAGATTCCATCATGTGCAAGACTAATGATATTCATATTGTACTTACCTTGCTTAACGAAACATAAAAAGATACAATGAGACCTCCTTCCGTCGAAAAATATGACTTTTTATTTAAAGCGTGAACAGGTGTAAAACTGATTTCGACTTGTTCCACACTCAAATGACAAAAGATACCTAGTCTCGGAAAGAATTCAGTGATGTAATGCGTTATAGTTCAATATCATGCACAAAATGTGACAAAGCAACATACTTGCAATGCCCTAAAGCAACATTAAGATGTCAGTTCTTCTCAATTAGACGAGAGTTCGAGTCTTATCTATGTAAGGTATAACTTTGACCAGTTTCCTGACTACAGTTGATTTTAGCAAAAACTTGTTTTTGAATGAAGTGAGCCGTGTTTATACAGTAGCAGCCATATTTGATTTGCTAGACATTACAAATACACGCTTTCTATGCATGTTTTGTTGATTTATTATCTTAGAATGCATTTAAAATTGTGTGCAAGTACGTCGGTTGACTAATCACCCGTGCACGACATCATTAAAGCCTTCATCCGAAAGAATTTACAATTTTGGATTATTGGACTATTTTCATAGTCTAGACAATTTTGAAGCAATATATGGAAGCACGGTTTTATCACCTCTCCATGTTCATACGTCCAAGGGGATAATAGACTTTACGCACCATACTATGTGAACGCTAGAAGATAGGGCATCAAAACGCCCACTGTACTGAGGAAGAATAAGGATGGAGCAGCGTATTGTAAATGGTGTTGTTCTCAACACGATGTTTGCAAACAAACAGTAACGTTGAACGGGCCACCTAAATGACGTCCTCTGGCGAGGTCCTCTCGAACGTTGTCATGTTTCACGATGTGCAATCGTTACACACTTCCGGGAGAAGTATTTTTTCATGAAACAGAAATAAACTTCCATAACTCGCATCGCTATCTATTTCATTATGGGCCATTTTGCTTGTGCAAATGGAAAGCGTCCCGCACGTTCTCTCGCTTTTTGAAACTAGTATTTTTTTCGGTGAGAAGTTTGTACTTAATTCTCGGATAACGTGCGTGTGCCCGTTTGTTGATTACTTGATGCACATGAATCTACGCTTTTGTCTTTGTGGGAAGGACATGGGAGAGATATGCAAATTCCGCATCGGTTACGGATATCACATCACCCCGATTCCCCCAAACGATGGATTCTGAGGACGAAACGTAATCGAGCCTCAAATGAAACAATTGACTTATGGCAAAATGGTTGAAGCAGGTAAGCTATCTGGTGAATTGTCAAGAAACTAAAATGTTGCTTCTGGCGTAAATGTGTGCTAAGGCTTCTGTGTAATACTATTCACGACTGTTCAACAATAATATTTTTCACCAGTTTTATTGTTTTATAACCACATTACCATAGCTCGTACCAATAGGTCAATTATGCATAGAAGTATCATTAAATAACCCCGTCAATTTTTGTCTTTAACATTTTGTTCTTGATACCACTCTGCGAAATGAAATCAAGGAGTCGAAAACTTTTTCGTTATCAAGATTGTCACATAAGAAATTGCGCAATCTGACATTCTTGAAAGTGCACCAATTTCTAGATCACGATTGCACTCTGAATGTACATTTCAATCGTAGACCATTATGCTGCATTGCTTCAGCGGCTGCTTTGCGTCTTTTTTGGCACTTTATGTTCGCATAACCTCCAATTAAATACAAACAGCTCGCGATTTAATTTTTGACACAATTCCCTTACGATCGCCTGTAGTACACGGCGACATCTCGCGAAGACTTGCGTGATGTCGTTTTCTCGCACAAAACTGTCTCTACGGAACGTATCCCAGGAGTGCATTCACAAAAAGATCAGTGAAAGTCAGGAAGATTACATGTAGGTGCAAGGCAAGTATCAGAAAGTAGTTCGCTTGACATCTTGCTTGATTTATCGAAGGTCGTAAGATGTGTCACGGTTTAACAGTCACGTTATTTGAAATCAAACATTCAAATGTCTTATAAGTTTGTCAATGTCAAATACTCCTTTACAAACACCCTTAAAACGATAGAAAGGAAGGGAAGGGCATTTGATAACAATTTATAAATCACAAACATAAAGTATACATTTAGGACGTGTGCTACAGTATGTCAACAGAGTGCTAAGAAGTTGCTTCACTTATAAACTGCTTTTTTTGCCGCCCGACAGAATGAAAAAGTGTACCTCATAAGCACCTTGTTTGTAGATTTGCCAGATCGCAAGCCATGGCCATGTCATAACACTCAAAAGCACCGTTTATCGGCTTGTGCTGTCGGTTTCAGAAGGTGTAGTACAAAAGGCAGGCAGGGGGTGGCTACCCAAATCTTGCCGGTCTGTCGTGTGCAGTGAGACAACCTCGGCAAGCAAACACCCAAAATTGACGTAAGCGCAAGCTGGCCGGTGTGGCAAGCTAATTTCCGAGAAATGCACCGCTTATCGGCTATTGTTGTCGATTTTAGATATGGGTCCCGAGAAAAGCCCTATCGTTGTCACGGTTTCAGAAGTGAGTCTTCTGCAAACGGCGGGCCTTGAATGGCCCCCAAAATACAGCCTGTCGGTCTTGGGCATAAAAGCTATCTCGGCAAGCATACATCCCGAAATCCTACAAAATTAGCGAAAGTGGCCGGTGTGGCAAGTTCCCACGTTGCCGACTCGCTATGTGGTCCACAGCCACGTAACCGGGCTGGCCTCAGTGAATTTCTTAAAATTTTCTTAAAAGGTGCCAAGAAAAGCACGCAGCGTTTATCGGCGATTGTTACCGGTTTCAGAAATGGGTCGTTGAAATTTTTGGAGTCTCGAGAAATGCACCATTTATCGGTCAATTTTTGTTGTCGGTTTCACTAGAAGAGCGTTTTCTGCAAAGTGCAGGGTTTACGAATAAAAGTAGCGGGTCGGTAGTGGCCAAGTACGTGATAAGTCGTCCTGGGCAAGCAGACCACCCAAGGTGAAACTGGGTGCAAGCTGTCACGTCGTGCCCCAATACAGTGGCATCCCAGCGAAGTGTGCACCTCAGGTTCGACAGACGGTACAAGGCCCTGTAGCTGACGGCACTACTGGCGGATATTCATGATGACAGCGAATGCTTTTTACCCACCTCTCTCCGTCGACCGCGAAACGGCCATGCCAGCAGGCAATGACGTGTGCATGGAACTGAATTTTGCGCAGGTTTCTGAAGCCGGAGTAAATTGTAATCGTTTAAATGGGTACAATTCTTGGTTTGTGCATTCTACCCTATATCGTGCCATTGTTGCCACTTTTGCTCGCTTTGACATCTGCTGGCGAAAAGTCAACTTAAGTAGTGCAGTGATAGGTTTGCCTCTGATTCATAAGGCTCCCTTTTGCAATAGAAAAAATACGCTGCCTTTTAGGTCGAGAATTGCAATGGTAGTCGATAAAAACTAGAAGTCTTATGATTGACGTCGCCAAGTGTAAACACAGAAGCCGAAAGAAAAAATAACATTTCCAGTCTTCGTGAAATTCTGTGTGTTCTATAATCATGGTGGTGCTTTTTAATATGTAATGTTTCATGTTTGTTGGTAATGAGTATCAATAGGCAAAGGCAAGGGGTGCAATTGATGAGATGGGCCCAGGTTGTGGTGACGTCATACATGGAGCCATTGGCTTTCACTCGCTTGTTCCCTGCCTGCCGCTAGGTGGTAGCCATCACGCAGGTATCATTTAATTTTCCTCGAGAATTTTTCTTACCCCGGCCTTACTGATTGGCTGGTCAAATTCTCAAAAGATAGCGCTTGACGCAAACTAACTGGCATGACTGATGGAGGAAGTGTAAATTAAGGTTATCTGTTTTACTGACAAATCGGTGCTTAACATTCATGTTCAAGAAATGTGAATACCAGAAAATTGCGTTTGCGCCTTTTCGGAGTGCATCTTTGTACTGTTGCTGACTTTTGTTTACGTTGCTGTTCTGTATTCATACAGTATGAATAACACACCGGTTAAATCGGCCAGATGCGTGTTTATTTTACAGTGTTTCAAGCAAGCGGCTATTAAACATTACTGCTGAAACGAAATAGTTGCTGCTACGCCAATTGCATGACAAGGCTAAAAATCGTTCATAGTCCGCCACTTTCCCACTTTGTTGCAAAGCTAACCAATGACTGCCGAGGTTACATCAACCAGTGATGAAGTGCGTGCTACTGAATAGTACCTGCGTGTGTTCTCTTCACGCAGGGAACCAGCGAGTTGGCTTTCATCGCCTGTCTAGATATTAGGTCGCAATTTCCTGCATATATTTTTAAACTTAAAAGTTCTCAGTGTAGATATACTGTATGCGTTAATAACAAAAATTTTTTGTTTGATTTGAATTAGATGTTTGCCTGTTTTTGTTGGGGCCGTCATGTAGTTCATTTACATATTGATGATGAACCAGCTTAAAACTAGCGAAGCCTAAAATTAGCCAGCTGATCACTGTGCGTAGCAGTTTTCATAAGTATTCTTTGCTGAAAGTTCATAGTTTTAGAGTTGTAGTTGCTACTTTTTCAAGAACGACGCGTCGTACTATTTTTAAATAGAACAAAGGAACGAGCCCAATCAAAATTTGCCGTCGTACACATGAATTTACTTCACCAGGAGACTCTAAACCAACCGAGAAATAAGGTCTCGAACAATGTAAATTTACTGGCTTCACTTTCCGTATTCAATGGTATATTTCACGGCGTATTCAATGGCTGTATTCTCACATATAAGGGATAAATGAATTGACTGTATTTCTGTAACACTTTTTTATTTACCGATACTTTATGGGACATCGTACATATTTATGTAAAATTAATGCAAGTGTCTGAACGCCAGAGTGCATTCAGTAATATGAATAAATGAATCCCAAATGAGTGAACGTCTGGTGTAATGAAAGTTTCTCTATTGTGTATTGTCTCATGACGTGGAATTGACAGTTATTAAACTTTAGCAATCAGTCACTTGTAGCAAATAATTCTAAAGGACAGGTGTCAGTGCACAACGTTTCTTGTTGTGCGCTGTCTATTAACCTAAAATAGCATTATTGAAGGCTACCCTGATGAAGTGACGAGCTAAAACTGGTCGTGGAGAACACTGATGTATTATGGCTCCAAGTATATTTGATCGTTGTTTTTCTTTTCTCTTCTACAGCCACCGGTTACTACGAAAACAACAACACAAGATTAGAAATGCCTTTTTGTAAATAATTATTTAAAAATATCGATTATTAGTTGAAAACTTCATCTTCATAAATGGAAATTAGGAAGCAAAAAATTTTATTGGGCGAAGGTCTTTGAACTTTACTGCCTACGATCATGATTAGTGCACAAAACCTCCATGAACCCAATGGAACATCATTTGAATATCTGCGTGCAATACAGGGCCAGGTACTGGAAACGTTGAAAGAGGTGTGTGGTTAGACTCCATTTGTTGGAAGACAACAAAGTGTGAGGCATGTGTTCCGCGGAAGCTGCTATATTCTATATTCCATGGCCACTGCACTTCTCTTTTCCACATTATGTTCGCACAACGATCCAACAAAAATCTAATGTGATGGGAACAGCACCAAGCTAATTTGATTGTCCGTGAAGACTTTGTTCGCTACAGCTAAACACGCGAAACACACATTCACATATAGATCTGTACGTGAGAATTTGAGGTTTGTACTTTGTGGTGTTACCGACATCACATTTGTGTGCAGTGAAATAACTATAAAAACGGACTTTCGACAAAGAATGAAATGCGATAAACAAAAAGTTGGATGGCAATAGCAAATAATACTTAAAAGCATTGATAACACCACACCTTTTAGGTGATATTTTTGTTTCCTCATGCATGTATCACCAGGGCAACTTCCTATGTGTAGAGTAAACCCGGCTAAAGCTGATTCCCTTACACAAGCTGGTAATCGTGCAGAGCACAGGTTCCAGCTAGTATGTGCAGTAAATAAATCGCGGTTTAAACAGCACCACAACTGATACACTGAAAATAAATGGAACAAAAAATCCTAGTAGTTCCAAATATGACGAAATCGTTATTTGGTAGTGAAAGAAACGAATAATAAAAACATTCTCTGTTATGTTCTGGAACAATGATGTGGAAATTATCATGAATTTCTACATTCAATTATTCCATAAACGGGTAGGTATCCTAATTTTCCTGCAGCACTCTGCATCGAAACAGATCCACTTAAAATGTCTCTATAGTTAAGTCTGTACAAGATCTTAGTATGTATGGAACCTGAAGGCCACCGACAACTGAAGTCTGACTACTCGGCCGACACTCCTTACTGTGACCACAACTAAAGCATTCGTTCTGTAATTTCAGTTTGCCGTCACCTTGGACAACATTAAGCATCATAATATTTTACGTCTTTAGCAGTGAAAACTTCTTAGGACGACACAGGAAAACCCTGGGAAATTCCATACAGCATTGACTCTACCCTAATGAAACGAGGCATAGTTTTTATTATTTGTTTATTTCATTTATAAAGTGTATCAGTAGTGGCGTTTTCTTTAAGACTACAATTTATTTAGAAAACTCTCTTTACCCGATTATACTTGGACAAACAGTTCTCCAGGAAATCACTTGGTGGGCTTGTTACGAATTCGAATATTCACGGTTTTAATGAGACACAGCATGGTTAAACTGGACGCCAAGGTCTGCAGACTTTTTAAAAGGAGCCAGGGAATCTAGGCTGGTTCATTCATTATGGACAAGTGAATTTTCTCGACATAAATTACCTTTTCTTTCCGGTATGTAAGGAACATCAAAAAATGAAATTTGTGACTTTTTAAAATGAAGTGTTCCGCGTTGCAGAACAAAACTGAGGTTATGACAAGGTCATGACATCGCGATCTCGCATGTACTTGCATACAAACAAGGGGGTTGTGAAGGATATGTGTTGTACTTTATCTCATTCTGCCGTGCGGTCAAGATGAAAAAGTTTGTAAGTAAACAACTTGTTCTCAGTGTATTGATATAGAACGCAATCTATATACTGTGTTTTTGGTTTCAATTTTTAATTTGTTATCAAATGCCTCTCACCTTTCCTCATTCGTTTTAAAAGGGGTAGGCATAGCTTGCCATATGTCGTATAAAAAGTTCTATTTAACAATTGTTACACTAATTCGTTTGTTGATAATAACATCAGGACTTTCGTACCTAGGTTTGACTCTCATGTTGGCATTAAACCAAGCGGCAGCACCATTAATAATGTGTACTATAACAACAACATATAAAATGATTATCTGATAGACAAATATGCGCTGAAAAAGATCGCAAGAGACAACAACAAACCAGGTGATAGACGGAATGTACTTATTTACTATCACAATATAAAGTCTCGTAACCTTGTCATGAGGAACAACCCATGTTGGTAACGATTGCGACCAGTGGCCAAATGTAATGTTGTTAATGAGAATTCACAAGTCTTATGGATAAATGTTTTCGTATTCATTCTTGTGAATAGCGTTACATTGAACGCACGTTATGTTCTCTATCCCGACAGTTGTCCTTGCATTTGAAAGGTGTGTCCATTCAAGATCATTTTACACCAACATGGCTGGAAAATAAATAGAACGAGATAACAAGCAACACGACTTCTCGCTTGTATAAAATGACCCATTTCGGTTTCAGATTTTTAGCCTCTATTAATTAGTCTCAAAATTTGTGCTGAATAAGCAGCTTACTGCACGATGGTTGTGTTCAGTTAGACCTCTGCCGTTTTTTATTCACATTCTCTGACATTGTTTATTTCACCGTTGATTTCACTTCCACCACGTTCATTTTACCATGTGCCTGAGGGTAATATTTTTACTTCTTTTGTTGGCAGTTTGCTTTACAACTGTACACAGGAAAATCAGAAATAACATAAAGAGTATGGAAGGGTATACGAAGGCCCATTCGTGCCAAGAAAAAATAAAAATGGATGTGTTAATAGGGAATACCAATTTGTAATTACATTTTGCCAAACTGTTAATACGGGTTGCCAATCAGTTAATATGGTTTTCCAGTCTGTTATTACGGATTTCCAATCATAATTAACGGATTGACAATCCGTAATAAGTGATTGACAATCCGTAATAACAGAATGACAATCCGACATAACAGATTGGCAATCCATATTCACAGATTGGAAAAAGCGTATTAGCAGATTCAAATTTTATTTCTTCATGACACTATTGGGGTTTCGTATTACGATATTGATATCTCTGTCTTGCTCAAATTTACCAAAAGATACTGTACCCAAATCACGGCAGTTTGTTAAAAAGTTTAAGCATCAAATTCTACGCTACCTTTACTTTCAGAAAATGTATACTTTTACTGAGTTAAAATCTATGTGTTTTCAAGTAGTTTGATAATTACACGGGCCAGTCGGTAAAGTCTGATAAAAGTTTAAGGATGTTAGAGCTGATTTAAAGTAATGTTTTTGGTAATGAAATACTGTCTGATTTAAGTCATTTACTAGTACAAACATGGTCTCATCTTATTTATTACACAGCTTAGAAGAAATCTTTGGACTCACAAAGAGCTGTCAAGTTGTTATTGATTCATACTAGGTCCATTAATGTCCAGATCACGAACTGAATGTCTCAGATCAAATTTGATATGTACCGGCACGTTTGACTTGTCAAAATGAATTATTAGCGATAGTTGTTTTGGGTCACATTAGTAAAATTAGAAAACTCAGCATAATTGTTGTTAGCATCGTGAATTTACATACATACATGTTCAACGTTTCCATGAAATTCACTTCACCACTTTCAAGAAAAATTTCCTACCACCTCAAGAATGGTTACAAGTAACACGAACAACTAAACCAAAGGTCCCTTGTAAAGTAGTTTCATGCAGAGGTCAAAGATATCCCCAAAGGGTGAGCTCAACCGACCCCAGAATCAGTGAAACCCTAGCTAATAAGGAGAGCCTNCACAACATAACAAGGTCACATTTTCTTCGTCTATTCACAGTTATTCCACGACCCATCTACCATATCTTAAGTTGTTTTAACGTTTTAAGCGTAAAATTCACCATAAGAACTCCAGTAAGTTTTAGCGTGTGTAGCAAAGACTCGGGGCAAAACAAGAGCAATATGGCGGGTTTTGCCCCCTTTGCGGTGACGTCACAGTGACTAGCGAGAAACTCGCAAGTGAGCTATTGTTCGTGATACGTCTGACCATGCTGTGGTGGTTGGATATTTTCGTTGGGAATGGTGAAGTGCTTTTTGTCGAAACGTTGGAAAAGAATATATGCAAATGCACAATGCTGACAAGAATTGTACTGAGTTAGAAAATGAATTATTATAACCAATTTCACTTTTGACATAAGACAACAAGGTAATCACGCCCCTTAAAGCCCCGTGCAGTGCCAAGTAGTCTAGGTAATGCCGAAATCACTAACATCAAATTAGAATAACATCAGTTCGTGTTCTAGCAAAGCATGAACACCATTCGGTCCATGATTTTATGTCTAATTAGGAACGCTAACACTTCGTATTAAAAAGAAACAAATACGAATGGTTTTGTGCAAAACATTGACCAAAAGAAAGATGGCGCAGCATGCGGTTTTAAAGAAACAAAATGCAAATCATGTACAGGCACATATTTTTTTTCAAATCGCTACGATGGAATATAGGTGGCTGATGAATCTAGATCTAGATGTTTGTATTTAACTGATTGAAATAAGTTAAATACAAAGAGAGGGAACTTGTCCTTTTTCCCAGGAAACAAACTGCAACAAAAACGAGAGCATACAAAACAAAATTAGTGCGTAGAATGTTTAACTATTTCAATATCGAAATTAAAACTTGTAACATACATATAAAATATTTATAAAAGTGCTATAGCATGTGCTTTAAATCTACAAAGTTTGTCAAATCTCTGTCTTAAGTCAACACGATTCTCAAAGGTCGATGGCACTTCCACTACAATGCTCTGCGTATGAGTCACTGGTCGAAACCAACCAATTGCCAATCCATAATACAGCTTGGAAATCCTTATTAAGAGATCAGAAATCCGTAATTACAGATTGGCAATCCTTATGAACAGATTGGCAATCCTTATGAATAGATTGGCAATCCTTATGAACAGACTGGCAAACCGTGTTAGCAGATTCAATTTCTTTCATGGCACGTGTGGGCCTTCGTATTACGTTATCGATGCAATTGTTTTGTTCAATTTTACCAAAAGACAGTAGACGTGGTCACGTTACCCAATTAATGTCAGTTTGTTAAAAAGGTCAAGCATCAAATTCTTTCAGAAAATGTACACTTTTACTAAGTTAAAATCTATAGTTTTTAAAATAATTAACTAATTACACGAGCTAGTCGAAAAGGTGGGATTAAGGATTCAGGATGTCAAAGTGACATTAAATTCATGTTTTAACTTTTTTGTAATAAAACACTGTCTGATTCAAGTCATTTGCCCGTATAAAAATGGTCTTCTCATCTTAATTCGTACACAATTTAGAAGAGATCTTTGGACTCACGAAGAACTGTCAGGTTGTTATTGCATCTGTCCCGGCTAAATAATTTCCTGTTCACGGATTGAATGTCTCAGATCAAATTCGAAATGTTCTGGAACGTTTGATTTGTCTAAATGAATTTTTAAAACCAATTTCACTTCTGACATAAAGCAAGAAGACAATCACGCCGTTTCGTAAATGTAATATTTCTGAAATTGCTAGAAATTTGTTTTGGAGAATGGAACGTGGTTGATAACTACTTTACAGGTGCAAATGGAATATCGTCTGGTATAACAAGATATTCTTAGCCATTAAGGTATACGTTTTGTTGCAAAGACCTGTAGTGTGCATGTGCGTGTCATGCTGGTGGTTGCCAGCAAGGAATGAATTGAGGAAGTGACGTTAGCAAATAGTGTCACTTATTGTTATAGCCCTCTATGAATAGTGATCTGAACAAGGCTCATTTACATGACAACTGAGTGTTAGTAACTAAGCGTGATATTTGAACTTACAGGCATTCCTTGCCCTAATCCTGGTATGCCTGTACGCGTACGCGCGTGCAGATGATGTCACGAATGACGCTCAGGTTGGACTAGGTGACTTCGACATAAGAAACACCGAGGAGACGTTTGCTGACGATTTGACAGCTAAAGAAACAAACATGGAGGAAGAGGTGCAAGAGAAGCTTCAGAAGCGACAACATAATTGGCATGAACCTGCCCGTCCGTGTAAAAAGCGGACTTACTATTCACGGTCATACAGAGGCGTATATTACACTAGGCCTGTAAAGAACACAGTGTGTCGTCCGAAAAAGTAAGTGGGTGTTCATTCTTATTTAGAAACATTTTTCTAATAAAGCACGAATAGAATGAATATAAGTCATTACATGTAGGTTTCGAGGCTGGTCGTAAGATCATTTACATACTGCGACTCTCGATATGAAACCCACATTTATCATGAGGTACATTATATGAAACACATTTATCAGACCTACAGTAGGCGATGAGTGCCATGACAGTGCAATGATTGTAACCCTTCGGTTCTCGAAATTTATGTGAACTCATGAACCTCAACTGGAATGGCTCATAAGCAGAGAAAAAGAAAAAATTTGCTTCATCACTTTCAAGTAGAAAAAATAAACCTTGATGGAAATTCTCTGTTAAGGTCAAAATGGAGTACTTGGTTCTGGCGTGCCCAGGCATCGTTATACAACTCAATCGCGTCATTACTTAAAAACAAAAACTCACCAAGAATTGTGTACGTTTCTGAAGGCCTCACAATTGCACTCATGTTGGTTGTTAACATTGTCATCTAGTAATCGTCTTAAATTATTAGGAATTAGAAATGAATAGGTCAGTCGTAATGGATTTTTAAGTCTAGTCCACACAACAGTGTAAGCCACAGTCACAATCGCAACCCTTTCACAGGTTCTCGCTCATAGGAGTGTCGATTATTTGCTAGTGGGAGAACGTTTTGTAAAACACTGTGAACTGTAAAGGTGGCTGTTAGTGCCTGAAGACTTGGGCCATATCCAAGCATACTCGTACTTCTTCAGGGCATTCCGTGTATTTTTTCATGGATGCACACGACGTGGCCTTCAGTTGAAAACGCCAGTTCATTGGGATATACAAACTAGGTACACTTGATGGATTTTACTTGTTGAGCTGGATCAACAGGCAAAAACACCGTCAATCAGATGTCTTATCCAGATATTAACAGGCGGATCCGGCAAAGTTAATCTACTGCAGCCAATGTTTTTGCCTCTTTGACTTTATCCGGAAAGGTATTCAATAACCTGATGACATCATATTGGACAGATTT
This sequence comes from Phoronis australis, assembly GCA_002633005.1. Classification (NCBI taxonomy): domain Eukaryota; kingdom Metazoa; phylum Phoronida; family Phoronidae; genus Phoronis; species Phoronis australis. Next base: position 678,852 of record NMRA01000066.1, on the reverse strand, counting down.
GGTCATGACATTTAGAGATGGTAGCAGATGTCGAATAATAAGAATTTCCCTGCTTCCTCTCCCCCCCCCCCGTCTACATCCCCTCCACCTCCTTCCCATATCGCTCTGCCTTTCGCTGTCCCTCTCTAAAAAAAATTAAAAGTCGGAAGGACTTCTCAAATTTTCTGAAATCTCAGTCACCTGAATGTTATTGCCCACAGTCAACTAATAAAATACACAAAACAGGATGCTGGTCTGTATCAAAAACGTCAAATGTTCTTAACCTGCACCTTAACATAGAAAAGATAATGTAATCTTGTCCCAGGTAATGTTTTGACCATTCTACAGTGCTGTGTGCAACTTCAGTCCTCTGGGAAAATGTCAAACGCGCGACGTCACCTTTCTTGCCCGAGGCAGATGCAGACGTGGGACTCCACACGGTAGAAAGACGATCTGGTTCTTTGCCCAGAGAAGAGAATGTATGTGTGGTAAGTTACATCAGCACCCCTTCCTTTTAACGCCACTTGCAGTGCTGACTTTGAAAATTAAGATGTAGGATTTTATTTGTAGTGTAACACTTTTTAATATTGAAATTCACTTACTGATTCGATAGGAAAGTTTACCGCAGTTAAATTGATTTGATTTAGTTTGAAGTTTGCAAACATCCCTGTCCCCAACAAAATGAATTTAAAATTGTCAATATTTTGGTATGTTATTAAAAACCATTGAACTGCAAGAATTCAACTGTCTGTGGATTGTCGCAATTTCCATGTGGGTGAAAGTTGCTGGGCAACATTTCGATTTTCGAAGTGATTCTCCAGCACCATGCGTTCAAGTTGTGTTTTGCTTTGTTGAGATGGTCAGACGACCAAAACGACATAGCCCTTTATCATCACTTGCAGACTTAGTAGCGTTAAAAAATTATACCGAGATGATGAAGTTTCATTAATTAACAAAAGTATAACTATCTAAATTACTTACCGAATGGAGCCTTATTCTCAATCCAAAAATCGTTTTTAAAATAGGCGTGAAAGATTTTAGTGAAATGCTCCATTTTTTTATTATTCATCTTGCAAAAATGGTCAGCAGACATTTCTGTCTTTGAAAAAAATTAATTACTCGTGTAATATTGCCTTAATCACTGCTTTGTTACATAGGCGTAGGAAAAATTTCATGGTGGTGGAGAGTGTTCTATTTTCAATGTTATTTTGCGTGTCGAAACTGAATAATTAATCGATACTCATTACTATCCGGAATATTTGGGGTCGAAAACGTACATTCACCTTCCGATATTTTGGTCGAGAGGTTGTTTGCCCCCTTGTCACCCGGCTTCCCACACCTACGTAATTTTGGAAGTGTCACCGCAATAGAGACCCGATTATGAACAATGTTCGATCTTTCGGAATAAATAAGTTTTTAATGCTATGCATAACTGGAAACAGTGTGGAAGGTGTTACAATGGTCTTCCATTAAAGACAACCAAACTTCTTCAACACAAACAAACGGCATACTAATAAAAACGTAGCGTTCCCATCTCGGAGATTTTTACAGATCTTCTGAACCCGAAGTGCTGGCGTGTCGACACTGGTGGACATTTTTATCACGGGTTGTGACACTTTCTTTGGTTGATGACGTAGTACACTATTCTACATAGCTGATAGGTTTTGTCTTAGTTCTTAGTGTCTGTTGAAGCTGGGGAACTCAATTCTCTCGTGAATCGCCTCTCTCACACCAAGGGGAAACCAATCCTCCTCAGTATCAAGGATCACCACATTTTTCAGAAAAAAGTCATGGTCTGATGCGCAAGGTGAATAAACACTGCTGCGTCATAGTTATCCCCATAGGTATGGCGACGGTGTTTATATAAACCCTGCTTTTAAGCGCCTGTTCCGTTTCCCCAACATAGGGCCCTGCACATTCGTTCCTTTTGGTGGTTTGTCTTTTACACTGAACGAAAAGCGAATGTGCACCGTCCTTTGTTGGGGGAAACGAAGCAGGCGCTTAAAAGTAGGGTTTATCAACAACGTTGCCCTGCCTGTGGATATAACTATGACTCAGCAGTGTTTTGGAGGATTGGTTTTCCGTGTGATGAGAGAGGCGATTCATGAGATAATTGAGTCCCACAGCCGCAACGGAAACTGAGGATTAAGACATATCCTATCCGATATGTGGAATAGTGTATTACGTCAACAACCGAAGAAATTGTGTCACAACCGACGTGACATCATTCTCCGCCAATGCGTCGGTTGCTTATACTTGAGGTTTTCGGGGCTGTGGTTCGTTTCCTGACTCAGTTTCTCTGCCGTCTCACTGGATATTGCATCCAAGAGCTGCCTTGCAGTCCTCCAGAGACACTTTATCCTGCCTTGGTGTATCTTGTATCTTCAGCCCACTGACGTTCTTCAGTGTCTTGCTACATGTACATGTACAAGTACGCTGTTGTGTTGCTGTAATCGATCTCATTGACCTATGTCGATGCGTTACATCAGTGTGGTTGGACCCGTCTTCCGCCCCACCTTTCGGAGGGTCCTTGGGGTTTTGTCTGTAGACTTACAAGCACAAACATCAGAGAAAACAAAAATCTATACCACTAAAATGATCAATAAGGACAAAGTCAGTTTAAGCAATTGGTAATTCGCGTTTGAAAATGTTAAGGGTGCGATTTCGCGGCAAAGGTAGCGCTAAATGTATTTCAAAAATTGGCCAAAGGTATTTTAGTTGCATTTTCCTAAAATGATTATGAAAGTCAGTTTCGATTGATAATTTCAAAGAATTAGTCAAAAGTTGCACCTGGTTAGAAAGACTTCTCATATGAAAAATCATATTTCTATCACTTCGTTGTGATATTGCCCATACAAGTCTTGTGAGTTGATACTTTGAGTGCCCCGTTAATAATGACGTCAATTCCGTTGTTTTGACATGAGTACTTTGGGCAAGGACAGATGGTCAACATTTGATTGACCATAAAATGACGTCATTTAGACCCTGATTGTCGGTAACTACAATGGCTATACGATGGATTTCGAACTTTAAAAGGCATAGTTTTCATTACCAAAGAATTGATATCTTAATCACTACCGTACTGACACCAACTTACAATGATAATGTGATGCCTGTTGGATCCATACGCTTTCAGCTTGTTCCAATTCTTTGTTTCTTTAACTTTCAGAAAAGCAATGTCCTCCTGTCTGTGAGATATTCTGTCCCTGTGGTAACGTCATAGTTAAGGGTTGTCCAATCTGCAAGTGCAAACCGTGTCCAACGTGCCCACCTCTGTGTAAGAACATATGTGCATGCGGCAGGATCTACGACAAAAACGGCTGTCCCACATGCCGTTGCCGGAAGTGCGGCAGCCATGGAAATTGACCAGTAGCACCTTATGACATTTATAGACACTCCGACTGACTCGAAACATAAGTATATCTGCTTGCAAATTCGTCAGAAGATTTCATCATGCGCAGGACTATTGGTATCCCAACTGTAGTTAGCTCACTGAACGAGTCATAAGAAGATGCTATGAGACTCTTCAATCTTCCGTCGCAAAATAGAACAGTAATTTGGAGCATGGACAGGTTTAAAACTGATTTTTGACTTGTTCCATTCTCAAGAGACAAAAGATACCAAGTCTTAGAACGAACTCAATTATGCAATGCGTTATAGTTTAATATCATGCACAAAATGTGACAAGACAACTTACTGGCAATGGTTTCAAGCAATATTAAGCTGTCAGTTCTTCCAAATTAGACCAGAGTTACAGCGTAATCTCCAACTTCTTAACTATAGTTGATTTTAACCAAAAGTTTGTATTAAATGGACGTGAGACGTGTTTATACAGTAAAAACCATTTGTGATTTGCTAGACATTAGAAATACACGCTTTCTATGCATGTGTTGTTGGTTCATTACTTTAGAATGCAATTAAAATTGTGTGCAAGTAAGTCGATTGACTAATCACTTGTGCACGACATCATTAAAGCCTTCCTCCGACGAACTTTTGGATTTTGTATTATTGGGGAATTTTCATAGTCCGGACAATGCTCTAGCAATATATGGAAACACGGTTAAATCACCATTCCAAAGTTAAGTACGTCCAAGTGGTAAGTAGGCTTTGCGCACCATATTACGTGACCGCTGTATTGAGCTGAAATAAAGACGAGGCAGCGTATTGTGTAGGGTGTTGTTCGCAGCTATTTGAAAAGCACTGAAATTGTCGCAGCGATGTGGACGAAAGTAAGACAATAGGCATTATTTGGTCATTGCATTTAAGTGAACACATTATTTGGAACTGAACATTTAGTTGTAATGGGTCGGCCCAAAGATGTCTCCTGGCGAGGTCTTCTCGAATGTTTTCATTCATCAAGATAGGATGCGTTCAGTAGATGCAAGGCAATCGCGACACACAAAGTCCGTACCCAATGCTGTTTATTGTTTATGTCAATTTGCGCGCAATAATAACATAGAAAGGCAAAAACGTACATTTTATGTTAAAATCAGAATTTATCTTGTTGTTACTTTTCCGTCCGATGTTGTCACTGTTATTGGTGCTAGAGTAAACTGATCATCTATAACATATAATTTCAGTAAAGTACTATGGTTTTATTTTAGTCCAGTCATTCTACAGATAACCCGGAAATAATTGCAGCTGATGGTTTTATTGCATAGATTGTATCCTCTCATACCCCTTAGTGTGAGAAAAAAGTCAACTGGAATCGGGGTGGCGGAAGTTGGTTTTTCAAGATGGCGGACAAAATGGCCGCCAGATTTGAGTATGACCATTATAACTCGAGAGTGGAATGTGATATAGTAAAAATTCAAAAAGATTTACGTATCTTCTGTGGGTCAACAAATCTATTGGAAATAGTTTTGCATGGCTGCGGGGACACCATCCGCCATTTTCCCAAGATGGCCGCCAAAACTACTTCCAGTCGCACAACTTCGCACGAACAGATTAGTGTATCGTTTTGATTCAAACATGGCATTATTGGTATTCTGGGTCAACTAATCCATTGAGACTCATTGCGTTTGGCTCTAATGATTACTTCCACAATTTTCTAATATGGCCACCAAATAGTTGCTTTGTGTTAGACAGAGACACGCCATCTTCACAGATTTCATATTCGGAGTTCCAGAGATCAACATGTCCATCAAAATTATTTTTGTCTGGCTCTGATTGATACGACTACCATTTTCAAGATTGTTAAACAGATAATAACTTATTTGGGTGAAAAACATTAGGTTCTGCTAGACTGGATGGTCATTCTCCGTAAAAAAATTGTTGTGTCCAAAATAATTCTCCGCGATTAATTCAGCAATCTACTAACCACACCAATTGACCGGTTGTGTCACCTCCAGTTAGTTGTAAATGCTAGTGAATACAGCAACAGTTGAGACAGGAGAAAGGTTTAGTAAGGTATGTTTGGCAAGTTAAACAGTTTATAAGTGCTTGAACAGCTCCCACTCGGGTTCTCTTTAGTGATGTTACAGGTGTGTCCAAAGCTGTAATTCTCAGTGTGTAATCAAAATCTATACACAACTAAGAAGTATTTACACAACTAATCTCTTTCAACTGAGAATGAATTGTTGCAGCTTATATCACTGCATTCTCCACATGCAACCGAGCACGGCAATTCTAACTTCTTGTGAGTACATCTCTTGGAACTGCAGTTGGTCTTGCACGAGCATCTTACCATCAGCAGGTTCTCTGGTGCTGCTGGCTGGTCGGTTGTAATTGGAATGGGTTTTCCACCTGCCAGCATTCATCCTCAATCCAGCGGGTCTAGCTCACTGCCACCGATACTTCACCACTCTCGTTTTTGTCCTAGCAGCAAGGAATTGACTTGCTGAAGCAGTTGGTGGTAATGACTGTATTTGGACTTGGGCTATGCTTGATGACACCTTTTCCTCAAATCGCCTGCATCGCAAGTCATTTAAATTTCCATAGCAAGTACATAATGCCCAAATCTTTTACCAGCTTCAAATATGTCTTCCTTCAGGTTCATCAAGTCTAGTTACTAGCCTTTTCGCAGAATTCTCAATCGATAAGTTTCATGAATGAGAGAGCCTTGCCAATACCAAACTGCCGTGATGTTGTATCGCAACCACGTATTGCATGCGCAAATGGCAAAAGCGCCAAAGTTTGGGCACCAAAAGACAACTGTAGTTTCTTGATGTCACGGAGTCTCCTCTCGTTTTGGTGCCTTTTGTCGGATCTTGAATATTGGAAATTGTTGTGAAGTAGTATGGTAACCCAAAAAAACCATCAAGTCTCTATCGTCTGCAATGAGGGTAGTAGGAACTTGTGCTGCATTCTCTACTGCTGTTTCTACAATTAAATATCTGCGTCACCTTGACCTTGTGCAACCAGCCTGTCTGTTTTTGCTGTTTGCCAAAAATGTGAACTTTCTTCTTTTGAATTGATCACTATGTCACCACTGAAGTGAACTTCAGTTTCTACTACCCCACCCAGTCTTCTAACATGGGAGGTCGTGCTCCCCTGGATCAGAGTGTATCAGCTCAGCCACTTTGGGAAGACCAGATGTTACAAAAAGAGCGGGGGAAGCTACACACAACTCAAACTTCAAACGGCTTGATAAACATTCACTGTTGTCTTTTGCAGCTGCCAGTAATCGCTGAAATAGCAGTTGTGGATCCACTTGTGTAAAGTCAATATTGGCAACATGAACTAGTGGACTTGTCATTGCCACAACCTCGTCTTATTTCGGAATGTGAAGCATTTTACACGCGACTCCTGTACAGACAAAAGAATTGACTTCCCCGTTTCTTTGACATTTTCGGCATTGACGCGTGTGCTTGCAGTCACAATAGTGGCGATGTTCTGTAATCCCCTTCAAATGGATTTCTGTTGTGAAGGAATTCAACAAGGCTGAGGATGTCTTTGTCAGGGTACATCGTTTATGCTGCTCACTTGTTTCGCGCCATTTTACACTTGAGCATGCATACCTGCATAGAAAGCAGCAACAGTACATGCTGCGTATCTCCTATCCCGCAACCTCTAGTTAAACCTCCTGATGGTTTAATTGTTTTTATGAGGGTTTGTTCAATTACAAGGTCAGATGAAAAGCCAGCCCAGAATCTGTCACTTGGTGTTATGGCATGGTGGCCGTTAATAAATGTGCTGTAGACGTCTGGGTGGGTGTCTTTGAGTTTGTGCATCTTCTGTAAGTATATGTATGCAGATTTTGCATATGAGATGTAACCAGCAGCTGCAAACTACGACAGCATATTAGAAACTACTTATAGGTGAAGTTCCCAATCTGACGTTATTTCTGCTTTTAGAAAAAGTCGAAGGATGTCATCCATTTTCATATACTGTAGCCAGAAACTGCTCGTTCGACTTTGCAAACTAAGTCTGATTTATGTGCTTCGTTTTTTATGGATTCCGCACATAGACGTCATTCCAGCAATAAGATCATCATACAGCTTCAGACCAGCTTTCAAATCATCATCAAGTATACCAGTGGCCGTCGATTATTCTGACAAACCATTCTGTCACTGCAAATTCTGAAGACCTATACTCTGATTTAGTACTGTTTAAATATACCAGTGGCAGTATGTCGGAAACCAGGAGTGAACTATTGTGTGTGTATTTCACTGTAATCCAATGTTCAGAATCGGAAGACACTGCCTGTACATTGCATGTCCCGATGTATACATCTATAGTTATGTCATCAGTTGGGATGTCTGAAAAATCTGTCTCCATATATTCTGACGAGCCAACGTTTGTGTACAAGCATCGAATTGCTCTGTCTCTTGGCACAGAATATGTGTTCTGTGTTGGTGACATTCGGGACTCCTGGAATTTCTGAAGAACCGGAACTTCGTTCTTGAAATCCTGAAGTCATTGGTTCTGGATTGGCGTTACTTGATCTGTCACATACCATGAATAATACGCTTACAAGGAAGTCATGCCTTTCTAAAGATATGCAGGAATTTTCACCGCTCATCCTTCTGAGGGGCTTGTACCAGGACCAAAGAGAGCGCGGCGCAAGTGTCAGGTACAGTTGTGATGACCGCATTGCCCGATGCGAGCAAGACCCAATTACCCGACCATAAACTGTATTAAACATCTCTGTTTTTACGTGATGCATCAAGATGCATTAACCAATAATTTTCGTTAAAAACGCTATTGAGTTGGAAAAACAACAATCAAATACGGTTTCCGGTTTTTAAAAATCCATGAACTAGTAATCTAAAAACCACAACCATTGGGTACGATTGAAGATAAACTACCGCGCGTATTGATATACTCGTTGGATATACAAACGCTGATCAGAGTTAACAATATCACATAGATTCATTTTTTATATTCTTTCAATCTCGTTTAATCAGATTTTAGACCAGGAAACAATGGAATGTACTTAAATTGTGCCCATTTTTCATTTTTTATTACTGACAAAGAGCTAAAATAGTTATATGGTCAGTGCCACCGAAATTGTTCAAAAATTCCAAATCTTCAGTTCTGGTTATCACCATATTTTCACTTTTGTATATATTTTATGATTTGAGTTCTAATAAAGGTTGTTATAAATGAATGACACGTGAAATGTTAAGTGTAGGGCTACCTGTAATGTGGAAAGTTCAGGTATGGACTCACAATGAACTTAACTAATTTTTACGCTGGCGATCAAAATCTACCAGTGTTTTCATTGGTACTTCAAGTTTAAAACATAGATAAAAAGTTATCAATCCGTTTTCGGTAAGAAAAAAAACAAGTGGGCAGAAGCATTAAAAATTAAATAACGAAAACCAATATGAAACATACCGTTCCTTTGGGAAGTGGCCCTTTGTTAAGTTAACCTTTTTAGTCATTTTGTAATATTTATAATGTACCAAGGTAAAACTACTCTCCAGAGTTGCAGGCTGTAACTCTGCAAATGTCAGAGAAAACCACATTGGGGGTACTAACAACAACCATTGTCGAGACAGTTAATGCTAGCTATTACCTTTCCACTTCATTAGCTCAGATCTACATCAATACAAAGGGCGTGCTGGATAGGCATCGTAAAAGTTGTCTGGGGCTAAGGGAATCTGAGTGGGATGTTGGATGCTCTGGCTGTGATGATAACATTCAGTGCTGAGTCTACCAACAAATGCTCCCTCACTCCTCTATCCACACTTTTTCAATTTAATATGTGGATCACACTGTTTGGTGCATACACTGTGTCAATAGCTTGAAACCTGTTGCCTGACATTACTTATCCAATAAATCCCAGAAAGCTCATCTCAATATGAAATCCGCCAAGCCTGGCTAAGAACAAGTGACTGCAGATCACTGTCGTTTGTTTTTTCTGGCACTAATTTCCTCTGAAATCAGTTACCTATGTTCATTAAAAGCATGCAATTTTGAGAACTAAATGCTAAACATTTAATTATCAACTTTTTGTTACACAAATTTATTTTTCATCAAATTCAGGTGAAATCAGCTGCCAAATTCTCCACTCATGTCAGTAGCAGACGAAATCTTTGCATGGGAACAACTGACAATATCTCCAATAGCAGAGAGAAAAGTCACTTCCTGCCCAATTTGATTCAGGGTTTGTGTTCTAAATAAGCCAATAATTCCACCAGAATTACATATTTTTCTAACAAATATTATTTTTGATGCCTCAAATGAATATATTTTACAGAAAAATAATTGAGTGTGTGGAATTCTTTATGAAAATATAACTAATGCTTTTTCTGAAAAACACCAAATTTTACGTCAATTAATCTAAAATGTGATTAAAATTCCACAATTAGTACCTATATCATAAAAACAAACTTTATAAAGAATCAACTCATTAAGCTTAACTGTAGATTGTAAAATGTTTTATTTATTGCTTCTCAGGTTACAAACAAAGTTTCCAGAATGCACATGAGGTACATGTAAACTGGAGTTATTTGTGAGTTGGCGGCCATTTTGTTAGCCATCTTGATGTTTTTGTCTCCAATAAGTTACCATCAGTGAGGTCCAGATATTTTCAATTGTCGAACTTACAAATGCATAGAAATTTTGTCATTTTTAGGGCAAAATATGAAAAGAAATTTTGCAACATGTACCAAATTGTCGTTTCGGCCGCCATTTTGTCGGCCATATTGGTTTTATTTTACAGAAATTGGCATCTTTTAATAGGTATGCCTGTTATGAAAAGTGTACAACCAATGACAAGCTTTGCTGTGTTATTTTGAGCTGTTGCATAAGAGTAACATGCCAAAAAGCAGTAAACACCGGTTTTGGCAGCCATTTTTCCGCCATCTTGAAAAACCGACTTCCGCCTTTCCGATTTTGGTAGAATTTTTTTCCGTCACCAAGGGATGTTTGAAGATGCCATTTATGCAAGAAAACCTTCTGTTGCAATTTTTTTAGGTTGGATTCTGTGGAACCCTAGAATTACTGGACTATTGGTCAGTGCAGAACCAAAGCACGTGCATTCTCGCTGAAGTGTAAAGCATTGCTTTGTGATCTTAGCATGGCGCACACTAGTGCCGTTCTTTGATCATAGATATGGGTATATGTCTATGGGCTTGACCTAAGTTCAAAAACAAATGAAAAAATGACATAATGGAGAATTCTCAGTTCATTCAGATTTTTCATTATGGAGAAAGAGTATAGGTTCAACATTATAACGGTTTATGAGATCGTCCACTTTAGGCCGAGTTAGGATCTAAATTGAAAACAAAAATGATATAAAATAGAAATCAACCGAAATTTATGAACTTCGAAATAGCGCAATGCAAGTGGAATTTGACAAGGCGAAAATTGACATCGTGCCAGCATACCACCCGCACTCACTCCTGCCACTTGTGAAGATTTTGTGCATGCTCCATAGCACTTCTTCAAATCATCACCCCACCTAGTCGATTGCATATGCGTTTTCGTTGATGTTGTAGCTATCCCTTTGCACATTTTTTCCATCTTTCTATACCGACGAACTGCTTACTTCCTGTTTAATTTACTAGATGTGTAAAATAGTCCCCTAAAAACGTCATAACTGGATGTCATATTTCTCAACATCATATTTCAAAAGCTCATGAAAGGTTTTGTAAATTATTTACAAAAATTTTGAATATGAAACATTTCAATGCACCCTGCTGATTAAAAAAGTACCGTATGTCATATTCATAAGCTCACTGATTCAAGCAATGGGCAAATTGTTCAAAAGTTATACAAGTCCTATTTCTTGTCCGATTTTCAAAATTCAAAAGCTTTACCACGTGTAGTGTTCACGTAGTATTCAATAATGCTGTTTAAAAACGCACATTTTCCATATAGGAAAAATGTGCAACGTCTATGTCTTGCCATACTACATGATGAGACGTGCTTTGTTTTGTGTGAGAGAAATTGAAGAAATGATAAGCAGTTGACAGATAGTTTTCTTTTTTGAAATTTGAAACTAAAGGAAAATGCTTTAACATCAGCAGAAATTCGAAATCTTTACAAACAATCCTTAAAAATACCCAGTGAACAGTTTGAAATCTGTTTTAGTGACAGGTAGCCACTTTGAATGATTTCTGGTTTTCACAGTCTACGCCACTTTAATGTCTAAGAGCTCATTCGTTCCTCTTTGCCGCCGTCAGGATCGCAATAACGCTAAAGAGACTTTATGCTAACCCAGTGCCGGTTCCGGAAATGCAACACACAAGCGACTGAAAGTTTCGCAAAATATCGTTATGCATTGCAATTAAAGCACGTGACTGCAATAGCGTTACTGGCGTGAATCTTGGCTCTTGTATGTTACTCAGCTTTCGTTGGCCGACTTCCAATCAGGTAATTTTCCATTTTCGAGTGGATTAGTTTTGCCCACTAAACTCGTCGAATGACATCCGAGTCACAGAACACGCGCCCGCTGTCATGAAAGAATCAACAAATACAAAACTTTCACCAATAGAGACGAAACACTCACCAATAAATGAAATTTCTATGGAGTATCTCCAAACAAATGAAATAGTCAGCTCAAACACTCACAATCACAAAGGGGAGCTCTATTCAATTCCTATTTCAATTAGCGAAATAAAGGTACCACATAATCACTGCGTGACCTATTATTACACTTGGTAATTTCGACGATAGCTGAGGAGACGTACAGGTACACTCTTTGTTTTCCCAACGGAGTGATAGTAAAACGCAATAATATCGGCGTTTAGTCATTGGATATTGAAGAACGTAGCATTTATACTCTCCCTCGGCGATTGTATAAGCCAAAATGATAGAATAATAACGCGCAGGAGAGATGTAGGAATCACCCTAGCCACTTACCTGTTAATTAGTATGTTATTTGAAATGACTTGACAAGCGAAGTTCTCATGAGTAGTCAGTCACCAAGGAGATGGCTTATTAACTAAACACCTGGGCTGCGAAACCCCACCTGAGCACGTGCAATTTTCTATATTTGTGCTCTATGATACTTCTTCTTCTTACTCTAAATATTTGTCTAAGATTTTGTGCTCGAGTACATAGTGGTCATACAAGTACATGAGTATTTCGACAATTCATTGATAGTTCGAATTTGAACTCGAAATTTTGAATTGGATCTCGATAAGTATCTGGAATATAGGGTTCACAAAGTGTAAATTTGGATTGTGCGCACATCTGCCAAACAACAATTTACTCGAGATTCCCCATTTAGCCGACGACACTTACGCGTGTTCTATCGTCAAGCCCTACGCGTAAAGTACATTTACACAGTTTTTGGGGACTAGTACACAATGCCTAATGTGTTGATCAAATCAGCAAGTGCAGCATGGACCATTGTACAGTTTAGGGTAATAAGGAAGTTGGCACTTCGGGTCTTGGGAATCTGTTGACTATGTTGGCAAGTATGTTCGTGAGTGCTGTTCGTGTTAACATTCTAGATTGTCAGTTTGCAAAACACCACAGTTTATTGCAGTGAATAATGCACTATTAGTAGTCGTATTAGCGATGGTCAATACGTGCATTAGCCCCCCATTGTAGTTAAGCTGACTACACAAGATTTTTTTAATAAGCATGATATGATTAATTCCTACGCGCAATTAAATTTAATCACTTCGAACTATCGGCTTAAGTTGGAAATTGCTGCGAACACAGTCTATTCATTCGTATATGTACGTGTATTAGTGCAATGTACTTCACATTTGATAAAGAACTAGAGAGGGTTCTACAGCTTGTGATTAAGAGCAGTAGCCGTTGATTAGTTTTAACCAATGAGTTAAGTCATCAACTGGCACAGTGCTGTATTTTTGAGATGCATATGGTGAACCTATCTTCCATGTACAACTAACCGCTCACATGACAGTCCCTAATCGATTGACAACGGTGGCTTCAGTGACGAACTAGTGATTAGTGGTTAGACACAAGTCTAATGCCGCGGCGTCGTTCTAAACGGCAATAGAGTTCAGCTGCAGAATTACGAGAACAACTGAAACGCAATGGCCGAGAATTGATCTTTTTGAAACCTCGGAAAGGAAAGGAGTGGTCATTCACGTAACTAATCAAGTGAGTTGATCATGTCATAAGTGGTCGGATTGTCAGTTTTTCGTGGACATAAAAACCTCGAATCATCATGGCCATTGGCACTAGGTTGACCATACGACCTACTGGTAGACGAAGGTCATTTGAACTCGCAAGGGAACGGTCTCCAAGAAGGACGAGTCTTTCCGTCAATCACAGGGACGAGGGAAGACGTTACAGCGCACCGTTGACACAGACGTTCAAAATGGCGCCTGAGAACAGTGGCAGTGATGGGAAACAAAGCACATTAGTTAGAGGTTTTAGAAATTTCGGATCAGCATTTGTTTTGGCGGTAACTTGTTTGTGTATATATCACTACAAATGCGGATTTCACTTTCTGCGAACAGCGCATCAACACCACACGACAATTTTACGGGTAGCAGACGACGCGATGGTGTCGCACGTTTCGTCGCAGGAAACGCATTCGGATGCACTGTGTAATATTAAGTTGGTCAACCTCGATACTTTGTTGTTGAACGATTATCGAAATAAGGACCCAATGATAATTACTTTTAAGAAAAACCAACATAGTTGGACGAATTCAGCCAAGTTTTCTGTAGCTAAATTGCAAAATTTGGAGAGGAAGTGGCGTCAAAAAGCTACTGATCATAAACGAAGCGCTGCTCGTCTTCCCTTTGAAGAGTTTCTCCAGACAAAAAATGACAGTTTCGCCTTTGGTGCAAAATCAAACAGGTAAGAAACCACAACTTAAGATGATTAAAGTTTGCCTATTCGTTGTTTAGCATAGTTAAAATATTATTTCAATTGATGTGATCAAAAAATAAAAATGGAAAGCGTACATGCATTACCTTGGTCGCCATGGCGAGAAACACAGAAGCTGGAAAATCATATATTATTTTGTCCATTGCAATGCTGCAGAGATATCGTGCAGAGATAGCGCCGAAAACGCTAGAGTTTTAGCCAGGCTGACGAGTTCTCAGGGAAGGAGTACTTTTTGACAGCAGTTAGTTTGTTTCCTAACCCCCGAGTCCGTTTTAAGCGAATATTGGTGTCAAAATATGTTCACAGTGTGACATAAATTTATCGATTTGACGATAGAACAAGGCCTTTCAACACTGCATGAGTGTGTCCTATGAAATAAGTGGTCTACCTGCAAAAGGGTTAACGAAAACGTCAGAAGTTTTGGGGTAGCTCAAACCTCCAACAAAGTGCCAGTAAAAGTGATCTTTGCGAGCGTAGACCTTGTTACTGGTGTTTTTTCTCCTAACGAAGGTGCCAGCGAAAACGCTAGCGTTTCAGCCAGCATGCGACTCAGATGTAAGTTGTTAGCCTATGCGAGAAGGATTTGTCACGACCGAATGTAAACTAGTGCAGTGGATTAGGGACTATACCAAAACTCATTTTGAAATCGATTGTCCATGTCTAGACGCACAAGACACGTGAAACAATACAAATTATAGCTTCGTTTTACGCTAGAAAATGTCCCCGCTCTGACTGACGTTTTTCTTTTTCTTGAAGATTTTATTATTTTCTCAGGCACCGCATTTTCGCTTTATGAACACATGTCTTTCTCCAGGAATCAAATGTTTTCAGTTTCCGTTAGGACACATGAGCACAGGTGTGGGTACAATGTATCAGTTTTGTCTGCGCTACAACTACGAGGAAAGACGTTTGCTCGCTGTATGAGACAAGAACAACACTACAGTTAGTGAGAAAAAAATTGTATCCGTGAGAAACAAGCGTTGTTAACGTGAAGGCCCGTGTTGCACTTTCATGAAAGAACACGGTTATTTTGTTTGCGTGAATGCCCTAATGAGCCAATTACCAAGAAATTGTGTCCATGCTTTCTCACATGCCTTAATTCCGGGTGATGCGTTCTTGCAAAAGTAGCAAAATCAGACGGCAGGGGTCGTGATCACGCAAGACAATCCGTACAATCCAAAAAAATTGATTTTGGGATATGACCTCGAATATAAATGATGTTTATGTTGTTTTCAGATTCGTCTTACCCGATGATTTCGTGTCAAATCAAAAACTCATCGATCATGTTGATATTAAACACCTTCTCAAGTTACAGGTAGGTCGTCGTACAAGCAATTATTGTTCCACATGTCAAATAAACTTTCATATTTGAATTAACATATACATTCTGTTCATCGGTAAAATATGCTAGTACTGTGTTTACATAAACAGGTATTCTACTTATTCTGCAAAAACCTTTCGCGGATAGAGTGAGACGCAATTTTAGACCACACAAATAATTGTTGGATATCGGTCACCCCGAAGCACCATCACCTCTGATGCATTCCCCAATGTTTCGAACATTGCTCGGCAATGCAACAGTTCCGAAACGTCAATCAAGCTAATGCATTCCTGCCAACTAAGTGGCGGAAACATGTTAACACAAGGATAGTTCGCTATCTTAGCCACACAATCATGCGCGGTGTAAGAAAGCCGTTTGATTGTTTCCAGTGCAATTGAGAGGCCAGCAACGCCGATCAACGATATACCGGAAAAATATCCGCTCGAATTAACCATATACTGCGTGTTTACGGACCTATAAACTCCTTGATAACGTTTCACATAATTATGTTTACAGCATCTAGACATAGTATGAACTAACAATCAAACTTGAAACTTTGACAGTGGATGGATGCGTGACCGACAGAAATGCCAATAAAGACAATTTATCAGTAGACCACCAGAAGACACAAAAAGTCATCAAAGGGTTTCAAATTGCGTGGAACTAGTTTTTCCACTATTACATGCGTTATGAAATAGCTTCTGGGTACTCAAGTGTTTCATATATTTGTATATTTTCGTCTTTGATAATATTCTGATGCCGGGTGTGTTTGTGATGTATGTATGTGTACGTGTTTGTGTGTTCTGCTTTTAGTACTGTGAAATACTTTGTTTAAATAAATATATAAAAAGTCTCAGTAACTTTACTTTGAAAACAGGAATGGCGACAATGCTCCTTGTTTAACGGTTGATTGATAAGTCAAAAAATTAAATGAGAAATCCACGAAAGCATTTTNGCGTTATGAAATAGCTTCTGGGTACTCAAGTGTTTCATCTATTTGTATATTTTCGTCTTTGATAATATTCTGATGCCGGGTGTGTTTGTGATGTATGTATGTGTACGTGTTTGTGTGTTCTGCTTTTAGTACTGTGAAATACACTGTACTTTGTTTAAATAAATATATAAAAAGTCTCAGTAACTTTACTTTGAAAACAGGAATGGCGACAATGCTCCTTGTTTAACGGTTGATTGATAAGTCAAAAAATTAAATGAGAAATCCACGAAAGCATTTTTTTCTTCATGACGAAGATAATGGATTAACGCAGAAATTGTGAAAATCCGTCTACGGTTGCAAAGAAAATAAAAATCCGCTATGTCGTAACCGTGAACGGAGATAAACGCATTATAAGCAGAACGTTGAGGCGTCAGTATTGTTCGGCTAAGTTACTCAACTTATTTCGCGAAACCTACCGATTTTTGCAGTAAATCGAGAGACCTCTTACGGAAGAAACCATGCCCATCATTGCAATTAACAATGGATATTTGTCATCAAATGTCACCCACGTAAATCACAATATACTCTAGCATACAAAGGCAGACACGTATCTTGAGTTTATAGCAAAGCAGATCGGAAAATGTTAAAATGTTTTCGAGTTCGATTTCGACTTATACAATATCTCGGCTCCTGATTATTATTATAATAGTTTTTATCTTGTAATATCAGGAAACAACAGCAATACTTAGTGCCCATTTCTGCTTTTGATAACAGGACTTTATTTCCTCTGATTGCAATACCCATTAATTGTCTATTTGCTGAACGTTATTATTGGATGACGGGCTGTCGCAATTCTCGGTTAGTCGACCCAAGGTCGAGCCGGTCTCGCCACCTGGTGAGTAGAGGCGCATTGTATCAGTTTGCTGCTTTAATAAACCATAAGAATCGTGAAGGCGCACTAACCGTACGCACAAATGAACTTTTGTTTCTAGGAGCTGTTTTGTCTGAACATGGTGCGTTTTGTAGAGATAGCGAGATTACGGAAGAACACGCAAAATCACACGAGTGAGTGAAATGCAATGTCTCCTGGATAAGCTCGATGTCTTACTACAGGAGGCTAAAATGTCAAATATCCGATTGTTAACGGAAATGATGGAGATGGATTCTTCAGTAAGAGGTCTCTCGGTTTACTATAAAATTCGGTATGTTTCGTGAAATAAGTCGAGTAGCTTAGCCGAAGAATGATGAAGCTTCAACGTTTTGCTTATAATGCTTTTATCCCCGTTCACGTTTACGACATTGCGGGTTTTTATTTTCTACACAACCGGTAGACGGATTTTCTAATTTTTTTGCGTTAATCAATTATCATAGCCTTGAAGAAAAAATGCATTCGAAGATTTCTCATTTACTTGTAAGTTGGAGTTTGAACTCTGAAATTTGTGTTTTTACTCGAAAGGTCGAATTTGTGGCTCGAATCTAGCTGGGACCAGTACACATGGTTTGTAATTCAAAATATACTCAAGTACAGACTAATACATGTATATGATTGTCTTAAAGCTAGTGTTGAAGGAGAACGCTAAATGACAAATGCATCTTTGAGTAAAAAGATTAGATCCTGAACCCAGATATCAGTGAAGAACAAGATGTCGAGATATTCAACCAGATGTTGCTGTGTATTTTCAATGAGAGCACGTGGCTAGGTTTTTCTCGCTTCGAGATAGCTGTTCAACTTTAGCCTGGTCTCTCAAGAAGCGAACGTCACAGTGCAAGCTAGAAAATCATTGTTGAAGAAAATAATGAGCACCGGGTAAAATCTCTGTTCACATTCTGAACAATAGAGGGGGTACATGCTAATGCTGGAACGGAACGAAATGTAGCCGCGAATTAAAAACATTAACACGCTTCTTTCTACAAAATTTTCCCGATCGAGCCATTACAGTGCATCTCGTTCGAAAACATGCGAGCCTAAATTGTTGTTTTTATTTTGAGTGACCATAATCGGTTCTCGCCAACAAGCAGTAACTCAAATTCAGAAGGTAAAATCCTGTACCTTTTGAAAAACTCACAATGTTTTTAATTGTCAACAAAAAAAATCTTTGTTATAGTTGTTATCATTCCCCTTTGACCCATGTACCATCAGTAAGTGATCGGCCTTCATTTTAATGTTCTGCACTAACTCTAAGGACTTATCATCGTCAGGGTGACTTTGCGACATACATTTCCGTCAGTGCCGCCACAAATTACCTCAGCTTTAAGCGGGGTTCAGAATTATGGAATGGTCTTATATCCGGACAACGACGATGGTTTGTGTATCCCAAGGAAACAACACCCCCTGGTGGTAAGTATTCGCAAAACCTTTTATCGACTTACATTCACATGTATACTAGACAACGGTGATTTTATTAAGAATAATCAGGTTCCATGGCCTTGTATCTGTTTCATGAAAAGTCATTTAATACTTGAGTCAGTAATTTGGCCTTCGCTTTACACGGCTACTTCCATAGAATAATCAAAATCTTCCCTGATCAAAAGTGCGAAGTCTGAAAATACACACACACTAACTACTAGTTTGTGAGATAATTTCTATAAAATATCTCAGGATTATGATGCGCTTATGATTATTTCACTAAACCTTTTTCAGCAATTGTGAAGTGGGATAGTAAGAAAAATATTCAATCTTTTAAGTCTTAATTGACTCGTAAAAACAGACGTCGTTATACTTAGCTGCAACACGAAATGCAACCAACAATCAGCTCAAAAACTCGAGCAAAGGTATAAGACCTGAAATTTATTTAGCATGTGAGCCAATAGTAACTTAACCCGTGTGTTCTCAGTGTACCTCATTGAATGGCAGTCTTGTACCACACAGATCATAGCACAACATTTGAATGTTTATGGGAATCAGTAAATAAACAATGTTGATTATATAGGCGTGTCTCGTGCGTTTAGTCCCGTAACCTGGTTGAGCTCAGTGTACCCGAAACTGACAAAGAAACAAAGGCCGCTGGAGTGCATTCAATTTCCTGGCGATATCGTGTACATAGTAAGTCTTTTGCAGTTTCTGTAGTCTTTAACCCTGTGTTAAACTGCTCAAGCGTTATCGTTTTAGCAATAATTCGAGTTCAACGCGAGTATTCAACTTTTTCTGTGGCCTGGCGAATCTCCAATCTTGCAATTAACATCCGTGTTCGTAAAATTTACATAAAGGATGAAAATGTCAGTACAATATGTATAATTTACGAACTTCATTACGTAAATTGCTGTGAGCTTCTCTCAGCGAAAGCCCAGTAAAGTAAGGTGAAAACCTGGTCACGTGAGGTCGCTGCAACATGGAAGACCGGAAGAAGCTTCATGAGAACGAATGCTTAACGTCAACACTCTTTCACAGTGCTATGAAAGGTAGCACTGTAGATTGTTGTTTAACATGGCTTCTCATTGGTTAAAATAATGAAACCGACGTCATAACATTCAGTCATTCCCACTGGTTGAAATCTGGGAAACCCCTTTCAGTTTACTGTCACGTAGTATGGAGACCACATTTGACTTGAATAGTTGCAATGTACTAAAACGGGCAGTGATCGAATTGAACAAAATCAAGCCCAAAACAAGTACAGTACATAAAGGCGTGAGTAAGTGGTGGCAATGTGATCAGTATACTTTCGATTAAGGCATGCGCATTGATGCCCAGGAACGGAATTCCATGTGTCGTCCATCAGGTTCCACAGGGCCACTTTTCAGTATAGGTGGCGCTTTGTCAGAGGGCAGCTTTAACGAGGGTTATATTACCCAATGCCAACTCTTCTAAACCCCTACGATTTAATCACCAACGACTGCCCTCATAGAGCTACTGCTAGATGTAACTTTTTTTCAGAGTTCATGTCGGTTTGATCTTACACAAATATAAAATTTCAGCCTGAAAACTTTTACTATGCGACTGTGGATTCGGCACAAAACATTGACGTCACTGTAGAATCGATAGATCGACAAGATGACACGTTCAGTGTTCTGGATAAAGGTGATTTGATTAAATGTTAATTAATGCCGTCCAGTCGTGCTTAATGTATTCTTAAGTCAAAAGTTAACGTGACATTATGGTTTTTCAACCAAAAATGGGATTATTGTAGATTTTTGAAGTTATAAGTTTGACCAGAACTATGAAGCAATAGGTTCGATTTCGCGCCATTTTGAAATTTCTCGCTGAAAATATCACATTAATTTTGAAGCACTTTACCAAGTGTTCCTGGCACAAAAATTAATCGGTGTTAGGAAAACGTAATGAAATCCTCTGTTCTGAGTTAACAAATGCATGATTACCTAAGGTACCTGAACAAAAAGGAGATCTGTAAACGATTACCTACCTATCTACATTTTACATCTTGAGATTCACACATTGAAAATTGGCAATCTACGCACAAGCGGCATCTAAAATATGCTCATAATCTTACGTCCTGCCGTCATTATGCCTTTGGTTTTAAATAATTTTTGTTTATGTACTTATATTTTGACAATATCATGACGGTGTTCTATGATTCCTGGAACATAAGTCTAACATACATCCTCCTTTCCTTCAAGAGGTTAAAGTTGGTTTCAAGAAGACACTGCGACAGACACGACAGTTATTAGTAAGACTACCAGGTATGTGATTCAGCATTTGTTCATATCATTGTCGTATGCAATAACCGCACACCATCAACGGAAGCATTCTTAGTTTATTGCATTGGAAACTGTTGTCTATGCGTCACGTGACATCAGCATTTCACAGGGCCACATTTCTATGGATAACGATGGAACTGAAATTGCAACGTTTTTACAGATTTGCCATAACGTTGCAAACTAGGAATTTGATGTTATGGGTTGAATGCGGACGAGCTCCCAAAAAGGTGCTCTGGCCAGAAACCTTTAACCCCATTATTTCCAATAGTTTACGCAATCATCCAAAAGCAGTAAAAATCAGTTTCAGCCCCCAAATCCAACGGTATCACATGCTGGACTGCACTGCTACGGCCAACATATAGAGCTAATTACCATAAGAGTTACTTTCCCTGGTTCAACAGTAACATAGGGAATTTTTAAAAGTATAATAATAATTTATGTTAGTTACGAACATCACTAAACTAAATCAAAGCACTTGAGATTGGTGCTGATCAACTGAGAATATTTTACGCGCCACGTCTTCGTGGATTTGCACTTCACTTCGGAAAAACAGGCAACTGCACTTGCTTGTTTTTTGGTATAAAATCTGTCTGCGGCTTATGTTCGGACAATTGCCATTCTTACGGTGAGCCAGCACATCTTGATGTGTGACGTAACCACATACCTCGTCAATTACACACTTCGAAGGAAGAATGGAAATAGCGAGTGGAAATTCGCAGCTAAAAAATCTTTTACTGTAGGAAGTGTCGAAACGCCTAACCGTCTGACCCACAACTGGCGTAGTCGTCGTATCAGCAATACTATGAACACTGAACTGGCAGCAAAGACGTGGAACCAGTGACGCATTCGCCAGTCTCCAAAGGACGGCAGTCACAGTGCTTGCCTGAAACTGGTGTCTATCTGTGCTTTAATCGATGTTGCGATCCTATTCAACTAATAGCTTGACAAGTTTCCAATGGTCAATCAACCCTCTTGCCCACCCACGTGTCGTAAAGATTAAGTTGTCATCTATGGATGCAATGCAAAAACTCAGTCAACAAGGTTACCTGAATGTCTTCACCTTCGAACATATGTTGGTTGTCAACGGTTACTTACATGTGCATGTAGAGGAAAATGACACATGGAATTTCTGCTTAAAACGAAGCACCGGGCATTACTGAGCTCACAGAGGACCGGATGCATTTATTCCCCAACGAGCTAGTCCTCTCACGAATGAAGCTCTCGACTCTTGAGTAAAACTTGCACGCATCCAGCCTAAAATGTAGGGGGCTCAAATTTTTCGGTAAGCGGTCCTTTTACTGAAAGAAATCCACGAGGACTAAACAAAACGGGGACACTAGGTTCAGGCCGACGTACCTTGCATCCGCGCCGACTTCCCGTGAATTTTGTGGACTTTTGTCTCGTTTACTTGGACTTTTTGTTTCGCTGAGGCGGACCTTTTTGCCCAATTCGCCAAATTAGGGTGCTCGTGAGAGCCCCCCGCGTGTTCGTGTTTCCGTTGTAATTAAACGCTGGACCCACTAGGATCGTTTAATCTTTCAGAGCTGTGGAAACATGTACAAGTATCCTTACACACACACGCGCTCACACACATTCATACAACACATACGCTTATCAATAGACGCACATTTTGTGGTATTGATCTAAGTTTGAATTTTTTAGCGTTCTTTATATTTCCAGTTGATAAAATAACTACAGCATTAGACGACTTGACATTGAAAATACAAGAATTTTTATCAGGCCCTTTCCTACTGTATTGAGATAGAAAGTTATGATCAAATGTGGCCATTCTGTCGGCCATGTTGAATTCAGAAATATGCCTACCCATTGGCATGCATCAACTCAGCACATCAAAAAAATGTCTCAAATTTACTGCCAAGAGACTTTGCAAGGTTACTTGATCCGGTTATCGTACTACCACAGGAGTATGTTTTACAACTGCCCACTGCATTGTTTTAGGAAACACAGAAGTCATGAATATGTTAGCTGAATACGAGTACGTGACTGGGAACTCCACAGGTGCAATTAACATACTAAGCCAAATTTTGCTCATGGATCCTTACAACACAAGAGCGTGCACTACTCTAGCAAAGACAAAGGAGAGGGTAATTTCTGTTCAAATGTTCGTGTGTATAAACATTACCACTCTCTAATATTTTCGCAATGCTTATTTCAAAAATCCTCAGTTCAAAAAAAATCTCACATTGCTCAACTGTAAGGTGTTTAGTAACGCAAATATCTCGCTCCAAAAGCAAGAGATATCGTATTTTCTCGCAGCGAGACTTTTATTGAACTTTACACTGAACTCTGGTCACGTGGAGACACGCCATTGTGGTGTGATTAAGAGTTTGTTGTCATGCTACTATTTGTAACTGGAACATTTTACAAAACTTTCTTTATAAATATTTTGTAATTTTTTACAAAATGTTAATCAAAGGTACAAAATGACCTTGTTGTAAGTTTGATTTTGTTGTTTGTGTTTTCAGCAAGGTCGTGTTAAAGAGGCTTCAAAGATTTTCAAAAGAGCTTTGAAGCAAAAACCTGGTTCCGCAGTGTACCTGGAATATGGAGAATTTCTTACGCGGCAGGATAACGTGCCTGCTGCTCTGGACCAGTTTTTGGAGGTAGTGTAAAACTACCTCTATTGCAGTATTTTAAAAGAAAAAGTGAATATTTTTCAAATATCGTGTAAGATATTGCAAAAGTCGAGAAGAAAAATTAGGTGTAAAAGTAGCTGCGGTTTTGTCCGAGGCGCGTAGCACCGAGCGAAAGGAAGGTTGGGAGGGGGTTTCCCTCCTCTCGGGTAACATTTTTTGTGGTTTTTAGCAGCTGATTTCATTTTTTCTGGCGAAATTTATTTTAATTTTTATTTTTGATTCTGTCCCGAGGGGGGGGCTTGAACCCAATGAGCCCCCCCTGTAGATCCGCCTCTGCACGTGATAGGAAATACAACGTTGTTTGTGTCAAAAATGAAACATTATCATTCACGAAAATGCGACAGTGTCCAGAATCCTTAAAACGTTGTGATAAGACCATGTTAACGTTGGCTAAGCCTAGGGGTCTTCCATAGCGGTCTGTGATTACTACGAATGGGAATGCAATCAGCTTTGTCAATTTTATTCAAGGCGTACGCGCTCAGGCCGGATTTGGAAGAAGTGCTGAACAAGATAACGGCAGCAGGAAAATCCACCAAACTGTTGAACGAACGCCAGAACACACGACGGTCTTCCGAGCTGTGACACGTTACAGTAGTAAAAAGGTTTGGGCTGAAGAAAGGACCTTGGAGGAGCGAATAACTGCAAATTAATGCGTGAAGTTTTAGTGAAACATTTCTTTCGTTGTTAAGAGATCTGCTGCTGCTCTTGATACATTCCTGATTTCCCCATCTTGAAAAACTGGCAATGGAACAGACGCACACGACACCTACAGGTATGAGCAACCGGAGATTCGATACGTCATCCCTAACGAAATCTGACGCTCTTAAACCGTCGAGATTGAGTTTGTTGCTTCTTTGAAAATTCCGTTTCCATTTCCTAAAAACTGACCTTTGGTATGGACGAAATTGGCAGAAATTATCGTTGTTTGACAATTTCTTCTATAAGGAACTAGAAGTTACTTTATATGCGTAGTGCGTAGAGGCACCGCAAGTGGTGTACCTTTGGAGTTAAAGATACACATGCGTTCGCACCATACAGCTTGTTAGTATGAGCGTAGGAGGCGGGACGCACTTGTCCTTCGCACTAATTAGCAGCTCTAAGGTTGCCACTGCGGACAGTTTTGAACGTTGTGACTACCCAGAAAAGTGGTGGGAAATGTTAGCGACCGAATGTTGTGACATTTGTTTGTGTCGACCGTGTTGACGAAAGGCAAAGTTAACGTTCATAATGTCTACACCTCATTCCCCCAGTAACGTTTACTTTCCTCAGAGTGTATTTTCTAATATACCGGAGAACAGCAATGACACAAGCACGGTTACAAAATAAGACGAAAACGTGCCTATGAGAAGTTTCCTTATATTTTGACGATAACACAATCATCGTACATGTATTAGGAAATAGCACAATGGTAGAGTTGAACAAGTGCACCATAGTTAAAAAACCTTGAACGTCTATCTATGTATTGTTACAATGGTAGCCTTATACGTGTCGTTACACATGCGTCTCGGGAAATTGTTTCAATATAATAATAAATTGTAAAGAGCAACTTTTTTCTAAACTATCTTTGTGTCCTTGATTGAAGCCTACACTCAACATGGGCACGGTAGCAGATTATCGAGCGCCGCCTGGTGTTCTTCAAAACGGTGTGGTTTACTTTGTGTAAGTGTTCAAAAATGCGAAGGGGCGAAGCTTCAACACGAGACGTACGAGCACAGTGATCTTTCAAAGCTCATCCCACTTCACTACTGGAGCGGTCGTGTTGGCATACGTAGAGTTGCTGTTGACAACGAAAATTCCATTCCAGTTTACTGCAAAACCAAAGTTTGTAACACAGTGTTTGACGGAACACAGAAAGGCTATAAAAGATAACGTAACATCTAATCGTTTATAAGAATGCGACCAGCCTGTACGTACAAAACAATTGATTTGTCAGAAATTGTATTACACAACTACATTGAACAGCATACATAGTGTTGCAAACCAGCAAATAAACTTAGAGAAGGATTTTACGTAAAGGATATGGATCCAGTGACCTTTTGCACGAGACATGAATAGCATAGAGACCTACTTGTGGGATTGATACATGAAGCACTTGAAATACAATTTAAATCTTCCAGTGACACCGTTCCCGTATATAACAGGAATGACGTAATGGGTAGGAGATTAAATATGTATTCCCTATGGTGGCCGCACTATAGATGATCCCATTGGTTGTACTAACTGCATGCATGGTAGCAAAGAGCGATGCTGGTGGATGTTACGTATATCTTCTAGTGTGAACTTTTCGATTGAAATTTTTTCACGAAAATGTAAAGATTATGGAAGTTGGACTGTAAAGTATTTCAAATACTTTACAACATAGAAAACAAGTGGCGCCATGTCCATTGTTTGTAACAAACGTCTTCGCTCTAACATAAAAAATGAGTACTTACCACCTACAGAGACTTGCAAACGAGGCAAGTGAACTACGTAATTATTAAAGAGGGCGTATATATCAGTCTCCTTTGTATTCAGTGGGAAGTCGACGCAAGTGATGTGGGCCTGTGAACAAAAATTGGTGACAAAGTTATTAGGTCTATTGATAAATGTTCAAACAACTGCAACTAGCAAAAAGTACATGAAGAATTACTAATACGTAAGAGAAGATTCCGTGGCAGTTATGTTCCGAGTTTTGTTCCATTTTGCAAATGTGACATGATTGTGATAGGTGCCAACTCTGTACTACAAAGACGAAGGGATCATTTCATACACAACATTGAATCGACAAAGTAAAACACGACAAACTAAGGATATTCAATACAACTGTAATTTATTATTGTTTTTTTTTTTAATTTTCGATATTTTTATTTCGGTCTTTGCTCACTGCAAATCTGCAAAGCAAGGGCGGACCACGAGTTGGGATTTTCGGATCCAGACACCTAAACAGAGACATCTCTAGTAAAATGTGAAGTCAAAACATGGATTGCTGAAAATCTATCTCAATTTAATACAATTTCTTTTGTAAACAGACTAACTTAGCTGCGAAATGCTTTTAATATATTTCCGGGTTCACTTAGCGTTGGCACAGGAAAACGTTTTTTTCTAGATTTTGAGTGGCTCAAATTTTGCGTTTTGAGATTTACACAAAAAATAACACCGTCAATTTTTGTCTTTAACATTTTACTGCTGATACCCTTCTTGTTTTCTATAAAATAAAAAGGAAGGAGTCGAACACATTTTAGTTATCAAGATTGTCACATAGAAATTTGCGCAATCTGACATTCTTAAATGGTCACTAATTTCTAGATCATGATTGCCCATTGAATGTAAATTTCAATCATAGACCATTATGGTACATTGCAACAGCGGCTGCTTTGCGTCTTTTTCAGTTGGCACTTTCCGCTCGCATAACCTCAAAGTAAATACAAACAACTAGCGATTTAATTTTTGTAACCATTTCCTTGCGATCGTCTGTAGCACATGGGGATATCTCGCGAAGACTTGCGTGATGTCGTTTTCTCGCACGAATCGCATCCCTGGTGTGCATTCACAAAAAGAACAGTGAAAGTCAGTAAGATCACGTCCAAGGCAAGTATCAGGAAGTGGTTCGCTCAACATCTTGCTAGATTTCTCGTAGGTCGTAAGATGCGTCACGGTTTAATCGTCATAATATGTAATACTTACTTCACAGCTATCTGTATTTTAATAATCAAAATTACAGTACCTGGAGGAAATAAAGCATGTTTTTGACTTATGCAATGTCTTGTTGAAGGGACACTATTGGTTTTACTGTCAAAAACGCATTGTTGGATGGGATAGAGGTCTTAGAGATATTAGCTTAACAAGAGATATAACAGAGCATCAGTTGTTTTGTATTTTGTTTCTATAAATTGCCAATTATCGTCATTGTCTTAATTGCCAGACATGCGCAGAAAATTAAGCGGGCCTCTNTTCTAAACTATCTTTGTGTCCTTGATTGAAGCCTACACTCAACATGGGCACGGTAGCAGATTATCGAGCGCCGCCTGGTGTTCTTCAAAACGGTGTGGTTTACTTTGTGTAAGTGTTCAAAAATGCGAAGGGGCGAAGCTTCAACACGAGACGTACGAGCACAGTGATCTTTCAAAGCTCATCCCACTTCACTACTGGAGCGGTCGTGTTGGCATACGTAGAGTTGCTGTTGACAACGAAAATTCCATTCCAGTTTACTGCAAAACCAAAGTTTGTAACACAGTGTTTGACGGAACACAGAAAGGCTATAAAAGATAACGTAACATCTAATCGTTTATAAGAATGCGACCAGCCTGTACGTACAAAACAATTGATTTGTCAGAAATTGTATTACACAACTACATTGAACAGCATACATAGTGTTGCAAACCAGCAAATCAACTTAGAGAAGGATTTTACGTAAAGGTTGTGGATCCAGTGACCTTTTGCACGAGACATGAATAGCATAGAGACCTACTTGTGGGATTGATACATGAAGCACTTGAAATACAATTTAAATCTTCCAGTGACACCGTTCCCGTATATAACAGGAATGACGTAATGGGTAGGAGATTAAATATGTATTCCCTATGGTGGCCGCACTATAGATGATCCCATTGGTTGTACTAACTGCATGCATGGTAGCAAAGAGCGATGCTGGTGGATGTTACGTATATCTTCTAGTGTGAACTTTTCGATTGAAATTTTTTCACGAAAATGTAAAGATTATGGAAGTTGGACTGTAAAGTATTTCAAATACTTTACAACATAGAAAACAAGTGGCGCCATGTCCATTGTTTGTAACAAACGTCTTCGCTCTAACATAAAAAATGAGTACTTACCACCTACAGAGACTTGCAAACGAGGCAAGTGAACTACGTAATTATTAAAGAGGGCGTATATATCAGTCTCCTTTGTATTCAGTGGGAAGTCGACGCAAGTGATGTGGGCCTGTGAACAAAAATTGGTGACAAAGTTATTAGGTCTATTGATAAATGTTCAAACAACTGCAACTAGCAAAAAGTACATGAAGAATTACTAATACGTAAGAGAAGATTCCGTGGCAGTTATGTTCCGAGTTTTGTTCCATTTTGCAAATGTGACATGATTGTGATAGGTGCCAACTCTGTACTACAAAGACGAAGGGATCATTTCATACACAACATTGAATCGACAAAGTAAAACACGACAAACTAAGGATATTCAATACAACTGTAATTTATTATTGTTTTTTTTTTTAATTTTCGATATTTTTATTTCGGTCTTTGCTCACTGCAAATCTGCAAAGCAAGGGCGGACCACGAGTTGGGATTTTCGGATCCAGACACCTAAACAGAGGCATCTCTAGTAAAATGTGAAGTCAAAACATGGATTGCTGAAAATCTATCTCAATTTAATACAATTTCTTTTGTAAACAGACTAACTTAGCTGCGAAATGCTTTGAATATATTTCTGGGTTCACTTAGCGTTGGCAGAGGTAAACGTTTTTTTCTAGATTTTGAGTGGCTCAAATTTTGCGTTTTGACATTTACACAAAAATAACACCGTCAATTTTTGTCTTTAACATTTTACTGCTGATACCCTTCTTGTTTTTTATAAAATAAAAAGGAAGGAGTCGAACACATTTTAGTTATCAAGATTGTCACATAGAAATTTGCGCAATATGACATTCTTAAATGCCCACTAATTTCTAGATCATGATTGCCCATTGAATGTAAATTTCAATCATAGACCATTATGCTACATTGCAACAGCGGCTGCTTTGCGTCTTTTTCAGTTGGCACTTTCCGCTCGGATAACCCCAAAGTTAATACAAACAACTAGCGATTTAATTTTTGTGACCATTTCCTTGCCTTCGCCTGTAGTACATGGGGATATCTCGCGAAGACTTGCGCGATGTCGTTTTCACGCACGAATCGCATCCCTGGTGTGCTTTCACAAAAAGAACAGTGTCAGTAAGATCACGTCCAAGGCAAGTATCAGGAAGTGGTTCGCTCAACATCTTGCTAGATTTCTCGTAGGTCGTAAGATGCGTCACGGTTTAATCGTCATTATATGTAATACTTACTTCACATAAAACATTCAGTAAACTGCTATCTGTATTTTAGTAATCAAAATTACCTGGAGGAAATAAAGCAAGTTTTTGACTTATGCATTGTCTTGTTGAAGGGACACTATTGGTTTTAGGGTCAAAAACCGCATTGTTGGATGGGATAGACGTCTTAGAGATATTAGCTTAAGGAGAGACATAACAGAGCATCAGTTGTTTTTGCAGTTTTTTTCTGTAAATTGTCAATGATCGTCATTGTCTTAATTGCCAGACATGCGCAGAAATTTATGCGGGCCTCTTTGTTTGTTTAATTAATTAACGCTTAAAATGTTCTGCAACTTAACACATGGGATGTAACTCATCAGCAGAGCTTTTGACTATTACTAAGGAACCAAACGGTTCGCGTCCGCGGTTCTGCTAACTACTGTAAAGTCATATTTCTCACCAGGAAGCCGAGAATGTCCCGTTAATACAACCATGACAATTTTGACCGGCCACATTATGGTTACATGTACGTGCACAGGTGTACTAAAAAGGGAAAGCCAAAGTTAGCATTCTTATTTTCAATGAAAAGACAATCCTATATCACAGCGGCAGTTCAATATTAATCCTAGTCAGAGTCTTTGTTAACGATGCATGTAACATTAGTGTAGTGTTGTAGTTTGCGTAAAAGCCGTATTTCCACAGTTCATTTCAAAAGCAAAAGCATTCGCGGACTCGAGGAAATCGTACAATTAGAGTTCAATTTGTAGTGTTTGCCCACTGAAACAGAACGCGGAACTTGGCACTCATGCCAATCGCGTCATTTCCGTCATGTTGCATGCAGTTGATAGAGGCAAGGAAAGCTTGACATTAAAATGCATTCAAGATAAGCGGGGTTCTTATTTGTCATGGAAATAACACCAATATTTGCCTTCTTTCTGAGTTATTGTTATTCAAGATGTATTTTACTCACGTCAGCTTCTGATTGTGTGTAGACCTCATCAGATACCATGACCCATTCGTCTCCCAAGTCACTGCTCAACAGGTAACCGTCGTTGTTTCTATTTACACCGTACAAGTTTCCGGTAGCGTTGTTGTAAAAGGTGATTAAGCCAACGATTTCGTCAATTGCTGAAAAACGAGAAGAACAAGTTGCCTATCGAATTTGTTCCCTGGGTATATTGTGGTCAAACTTTCTTTGCCAAACGTATCCAGTACTAGCTGACGCTCGAATTAAAAGATGTTTTAGACACAGAAGTA
Source organism: Phoronis australis (assembly GCA_002633005.1). Classification (NCBI taxonomy): domain Eukaryota; kingdom Metazoa; phylum Phoronida; family Phoronidae; genus Phoronis; species Phoronis australis. Next base: position 647,836 of record NMRA01000066.1, on the reverse strand, counting down.
CTAACCGTGACTAATCTACACGCCAACGAGTCTGTTGAAACAACGTCAGTTAAGACTATCCGACCTTTGGACGATGAAACTTCGAACAATCGAAGCGACCCAACATGTTACAAAATTGTCCAGAAATGAAAATTTGAGCTTTCTACCTACTGTGACGTTCAAATGCATACTTTAGCGATGGCACAGGTTGGTGAAAAATCATTGCACCGGATGGTGGACAACAAAGTACAGTAATCAGTCGAACGTTTAATGCATATCGTATACAAGGCAACTTTTTGCTATTAACAGGCGAACAGATATTAGAATATGCAGCAAATTAAAAATGATATCAACTGTTCTAAGGCACTGACAGTAGTAGTTTTAACTAGGGTTATTCCAAATAACCGACACAAGGACGTCCACTTACGTATCCAGGAACTACCCAAATCCTCCGACTTAGAGCAAGATGGAGAGCTAGATCTGAAAAAATGAACGATTGTAGACAGCACAGCACTTGTTAAAACATGAATAAGAGTACACATGCAATTATAAGAGGGATGAAGTGGGGTTAATTTGGTCTCGAAAAGACGTTTTAATAAATGAAAGATAACCACAAGAAATCGTGTAATCATTAGGTTTATGACACAAACCTTCATGCAGGATGTTAGTGAACGTAATAACGTTTATAACAGGCCAGTAAACTGGAAAGTTATCAAAATTTTGAAAAGTAATCATCGGTAAACTGAAGATCTTCACTTACTCAACATTGGGAAGGACACAAGCAAAGATCTCTCCGTTACCAACTTCAGTGGCCATGAAACATCTCGTTGACTGAAATGATGGTGGGGGAGAGAGGCCTGTTGTAGGACACTCATCTGTAAAAGAAGTAATTCATCAATAGCCTAGCAGGTAATTCGGATGATTTCACCTACTGTACGACAAAGATTGCTCAGGTACTGATGTCGTTTTGAAAATGTATTCTAGGACTGTTGTCGGCACGTAAACATCCAGTGACGTCACAGAAGAGTGCCAACCAGTAAATAGACCTCGTGAAGGTGCTTCTTTCGTGATTGTGTTGCATGTCTAACACGGAGTTTGTGAATGTGAAATGTTGACAAGGCGTAATTGGTTTCCTCTGAACTTCACAACGTCAAGGTAAATGTACAGCAGGTGATCAGAAACGTCCAGTAACTAAGTCTTATTAGCAGAACCATAAAACTACTATTTTAAAAATTCTTGATGAATTTTATCATGTAGCTCTAAAGCAATGTTCTGATGTACCTAATCCTTTTTATTTAAATCGTAACCTTTCACTGAGATCGCCGTATTTTACACAAACCTGATTTTCCACAATATACTTGTTAGTTCAGTTTCTTTATTGTATTAATTACAAATGCGTAGATTTTATTTTAAGCCCATTTTGGTCTTAGAGCTTGGCTGCCAGCAATCAACACTTACGCCTTTTCTTGGAATGTTGAAATATATGTTTTTGTAGCAGAGTCATCTGGCTAAAAGGCATTAGAACATCCCAGGAATTCTGCTGAAGTTATTAAAACAAAGTAACAGAATGAGCGTGTGTCAAGTGGAAATTACGACGATCTCCGTGAAAAATCGAAATTCTCGGAAAAACGCCGTCACATCATTGTGAACATCTGCACATTATTTATGTGGACATTATGAGATTTTTAACCAAGGATTTTGAAAAGAAATAGTTTTCACTGGTTTACAGACAGTATTCAATATTATTTAAGAAATCTGGTCCTTGGTAACAAAGGTAGCTATTTACCTTCAAAGTTGTTTAAGTTTGTTGCTTGTCATTGGAGGTGTCATAAGCAAATTGTCTAGAACCCGAAACCTCTTTTGTGTTTAAAACCCATTGGTGGTGTTTTGAGTTCTCGTTGATTTTCGTTACCACAAATTAATCAGAAATACTCCAGGATGTGCGCGCGACTCGTGCTACGAAGTTGGAATCTGTTGTCTTCCGTTAGCGTGTAATGCAGCAGCTATCAAACAAAGGTAGATCGTTTCGTTATTGTTGAACACGACTAGCGCATTACAGAGTGGTTAAACAATGATGCAGGAGCGCTAAAGACACCAAGTGACAATTATACAACTTGCCTGGCAGTGTTTGCTCCGGTTTCACGACGCACCCATACATTTCTAGTCGCGCTGACATGACAAAGTCCCCTTTGGAATTTTCAAGTGGAATGAACCGCACATAGTGTGACACGAAGGCGGAGGAGAGAAGCGGATAAAAGTAACCGTCTTCTATGTTCACAGGGTAACTAGTTATCTTGGTTTCGTTGTAAGGGATTGTGCTGTTGCCAGTAATGTTGTATAGAGTTTCGTATCCTGATTCGTTGTGAGGGCCAAACGCAATCGCGAACACCTGAAAAACAGCACAAATACACGAGGTAAGAAATCAATTGAGGCAAGGTCCATGAAGATTGGAAGAAACGGGAACTGCAACCACTCAACAGAGGTCGCTCGCTGCAACGGTACACCTCTGCATAAATTAATACATGTAAACGTACCTGTCGGTACAATGGCATGATCTTTCATTGATTGAGATAAGTATTTTCAAAACTGATCAACTACAGGTCTAGATGTTAAAGTGGGGAGGTTCATAAGAGCTCGTTCTACATTCTAAGCATTTATACTTGCAGCTTCGTGCTTTGGTGTTTTAACGACTTACACACAGTATGTATTTTTGAAGGAAGTTAGTTGAAACAAGAAGTCTTGACTACCACAATTTCCCGTTACACTTATTTTTGAGCCGTTAGCAAAAGAAAAAACAAGGTAATTTTGACGATTAGACTCGCTGCAGAAATTTTCTCTACTAATTGGTGAAACCTCTGTTACATGCTATGTAAAGTACGTGGATATACACATTTCCTGAATCTTGCCTTATATTCTTCACTGGAGTTCTCAATCTTAACGTCAAACCACTGAAGTCCGTCCATGCTGTATTTGAGTCTAAACTTCGTAATAGTTGACCCTGTTTCAGGGTCACCCTTCAGTCCAATACCCGTGAGACGTGTAGCGTTGCGTGAGTATATCTTGAAAATAAAAGCTGTTCAGTGAATACTAGTTTGTTGCTTTCAGACAATGAAATGCATTCACACACGATTTTGATTAAGCAAAATACCAGGACAGCGTTCCGTAGAATGTAAGACATACATTAGCCTGTTATACCCATAATTCAACACTCCAACCTCATCGACCAATCACTTCATTGGCTGCCATTTTCTGGGATAGGTTAGAAAGCTCCAAGTATAATCGCGAAACATTCGCCTAATTTTTATTCGCGTGATTTTGCGAGGTTTAGCGAGATCGTGGTTTTCCAGCAAGACTTCACCTTCAAATCGGACCGTTTTCGTTAAGTTATTCGGCCTTAGCTATGTTGAACGTGACTTGGGCGTGTGAAAATGTTGAAAAATAGTGGTCGTTCTTAAAAATCTCCATATTTCATCTTACTTATGCAGGTAATATAATTTTAGGATAGGGAGGATTAATGTCGAGTTATTGTCACCTGATCCTGTGACTAATCCGGAACACCTCGATGTCTTAATTTTCTCCTCGGAGGGCAACATTCTGTCCAAACTTCAAGCTTACGGTGAACCATTCTCCAAGTAATATGAGTTGCCATATGACCGGAGTCTCCACTTATGCAGATAACCTTTAGCTAGAGCCGAGGGTATATTAGAGGCTACGGAAATATCCGAGGTGTTCCGGATGGCTGAGGTTAGTAGCTTTAACGATTTTAGCCACAATTTTGACAGAAGACCAGACTTGCGTAAACATAATAACCACGAGCATTAGCTTTTTAACAACGTAACTTTGTTGACTAACGTAAAACAAATTTTTAAGATTCTCGGTACTTATTGTTTATATCTTATGTTAAGGAACTATAATTGGAAGAAATGGAGCGCCACTTATTCTGTTTCGTCGTAACTTCATCACACGGTCACTAAAATTCCGGACGCAGATCGGTATAAAGTAATCGGTGAACTCAGTGTGCGGCTTGACAATATTTGTATGGAGCATCCGGGGACTCGATGAATAATGTCCCGTATGTTGACATTCAAATACATGCAGGTACGACACTGAGCAGGACAGACACTTCCTACTTCACCTGTTCCCGTGAAAGTGTGAGTTAGATTTTCACAAACAACGTTTTTGGTCCAGTAATAACAATGTGAAATACAGAGCTCAAAGACACAAACTTGAATGTAGTCGTTTTGAAAGTAGGGTGGATGACGGACGGATGTTTTCCAAGCAGTCGTGCTACTGTCCAAACTGAGGTCGCTTAGCAACGTCTCTGGATTTATTGAGGTTGATGCCAAGACTTGACAGCTTTGGAGCTGTCCCGAACGAACGCCGAATTCATCAAAACAGTCTGAAAGGAAATTATTTCAAAAGCGAATGATGTCAAGCAAAATAAACTTTCACAGAGAAATTAAAGTCAGAAGGACTTTAAGGCTTCAGGAGTTTCTTTTAGATAAAATTAAGCAGTAGGAGTTTTCAACAAATGTGTAAATCTCGTCAACGTTATCTATTTTTCCAACTTGTGCCAACTTTGACGAAGAGATGAGTAACAATTCTCTAAACAATACTTTGCGTATTGAAAATTAGAGATGCTACATTGTAAGCTTTCTCAGCAATTATCATCGACAATAAAGAAATGACTGCACATGTCCCCCACAATTGCATTCTCTGTTCATCGTTTCTAGAAACGTATTTTATTTCGCCAGCTCGTAGCGTAAAGTAATGATTAACGCCATCATTTGCTTCAGCATGCATGTAGATCAATCCATCAATTTCTTGTCACGATCTACAAACCTGCAACGAAGTATTCAAGCGAGAGATCCTCTGGAAGTGTTCGTCGGGCGATGGTTGCTCCTTCGCCAACGACCTCTGTTGATTGATTCCTGTCGACTTCGTAGTAAGTAAGGTACGTGGTAACGACTTCGTTTACATTCAGTGAACCGACCGGAATGGCGTGGATAGGATCGATGGTGAAATTGAAGCAAACGGTCAAGTTGTCCGAGAAACGCACGTGGTCATACTGAAATGACATTTATCCTCAGATTTGTCTTTGGAAAAGCAAATGTTAGGAATTTCTCAGAAAGATAACAATACCAGACGCGGACAGTGTGCTGGACTGAACAGAGAATTCAGCAAAAAGCTGTGACAAAAAGGAGTAAAAAGCTTCGTGATGTTCTAATTCATTGTTGACTTCGTGTTGCTATCACTGAGTCAAGAGTGACAACTGTGAAAGTTTAACCTTTTGCTTTGCAAGAGTTTGCATTAGTTTAAAGGCATTACCTTAAGTAGAACTCCTCTCGTCCCAGACTGGTCCTCCACGATTGGCTCAATTCCGTTGTATTCTAAAGTTGAGGGCTCGTAGCGTGAGTGTACCGGAAGTAAAACATGAAGCACCACATTGAACACATGTGCAGTGGAGGCCTTGGTATGATTGAAATGCGTGCATACCCTCATCTCGTCTCTGTGAAACAACATTTCAAAATTAGCTACAACATTGCTCTTAGGAGCGTTGCGTCACTGGCACGGCAATTGTTGGAAGTAATCTGGGTGTATAATTCAACGTATAAACTAGACCTCCGTCTGACGGTGACAACTGTCCCGAGGAGCAGATCGGGGAGCTCGCCAACTCCTACGGAAATCGTACTATTAACACCGGAGGAAGGCGGGAGAAGGTTTTTGTCGGCGGTGAATTGACATGAAATTACAGTAGCTCAGCAACTAGCAGCTGTAAGTGTATTCTCAGAGACTTTGAACTTTTGGGCAAGGGAGGTTTAGTAATTTTTCAGAGACATTTTTGTGAGGCGTAGGACAAACTTTCTGACCTATATCTTAAGTCACTTTTCATAAAGCAGACTCTGGTGAAGAATCCACAATGAGGCGCAATCACTCTTATTATGGGCATAACACAGGTTAAAAAGAAGCATAGGCAAACAAGCGAAAAATGGCGAAAAGTCGCAGCAGGCTTGTACATTTTAAAGGGTCAGGCAGTGTAAATCAGTGGCGGATTTAGAGGGGGACCAAGGGGGCTATGCCCCCCCTAAAATTCTCCCAGATTCTAGTAGGTAGTTCAAGGTGTGAATGTCTGATGGGCAAAATCCTGGCTAATATTCTGCCCTGGCCCCCACTAACTCAAAATCCTGGATCCGCCCCTGTAACTGAATTCATACATACTGTGGTCCAATTTCCTTTCTAGCCCGACCGTTAATTTCCAGCCAAGAGCGTTTGTAAATATGCGACTTTTCGTTGCCCGTTGTTTTAATGTTGACCTCCCATGAGGTAGTGCTGGTGCTATTAGAACCCGTCACTGTCAGTGTCCAAGGAATGGTTGTGTCGGAAAAATGTAATGGGTTGTCGTCGCACATTACTGTCATCTGTAACTTGATGATGTCGTCTGCTTTCTTGTGTGGTTGAAACTTATAACGTCTGGTAGTGCCTAGAAAAAGAGGCGGTTTAACATGTAGTTTATTATATACCAATGTCTATTCTGCTGCCGCCGCTTCCGTCGTTAGTTTTAAGCGTATTTCATGGTTTTAGCTCATGGTAGACTTCTAATTCTCAAGAATTCAAATTCAAGAACTAATTTTGAGATTAGGTGGGTTTGCAGCCCCTTTAAAGAAATTTTGCACCTGGAAGTTGGTCTTCCGGCGCTTTAACATGATCTCGTGTACAGGTTTTCAGTCAGTTATATTGGTTTCACTACTAGAAATTATTTATCAACAGTAAGTAAGTAACTCCTCAGACCAACCATTTCTGTCACGCCTACTCTTTTTTCTAACGCAGACACCAAAGCTGAATTGTAGTATTGCGATATTATGTAATTTAAAACTTACCCGTGTTGGTTAGTAAACCAATATCAACCACTCCACCAACTCTTGACGAAGTCTGGCCTCCGTTCATCTCATCGCCGAATGTGGTGTAGTTTTCCGATAAAAATACAGGGTCAGCAGCTATGTTACTGCCAACCGTGGCATACACAATTTCCTCGAGTATCAGGCTGGGTCCATTAGCGTAAGGACTGAGGTCAAATGTCAAGCGCATCCTGTCCGTCCCCTCTGACAGAGTGATATCTATGAAGTAGGACGTCACTTGGCCGACTCCGCACGAACTGTCATTGTTAGCCGTGTAGACATTCACTGTAGTTGATGCAGGGTTCTGCGAACGATGAAGAAAATAAATTAGAACAAGGATAATGTTAGACATGTGGTATTTTCCATTTGCTTCAAAGTAAATAGAAATTTGTAATCACATGTATTTGAACTTTGAAATTGTTTAATGTGCTGTACGCATAATATGCTGTAGAACGACACGAGCACGGCAGCCCAGAATTTGCTTTACAAAATAGACTGGGACTCTATTGAGGAGGTAATGTGGCCTATTGGAATAAGTGTCGCTTCTTTAATCAAGGTCGTGGGTTTGACTACCACTGGGGCACACTATGAGGAATTTGAGACAGGTCTCTAGCTCCTCAACTCGGTTTTATCTTTATTTTAAGAAAGCATAAGATGGTTCCAGGTCATCAGTGCAAAGGGCCTACCCGAGCAACCTGCGCACGTCAGGTACAACCTGTATTAGACCGCTTCCAATTGTTTTAGTAACTCTATTCTACCAATCCTGCTCACGTAGTCTTTATCAATGACAATTCGACACAGACGTGTGTTGCTCGCTCATTTTTGAGGAGTAAAGGAGTAAAGTGGTTTTACAAGGTTTGAAGTTTGATATTACATTAAGTCGACGGTTTCTGTAAGCACGAATCTTAGCGAGGGAATTCGAGTTTCTTGGACCATGAAAAATGATGGCGTACTTTAATCACGTCAGTCAGAACTTCTCGCATTGAATCATCAAAGATCTTCTCGTCATTGAGTAGAACGGAGACAGCTACAAAGAGATAGTCGCCAATATTCGCCGTTGAGTCATCTGGTGCCCCAACAACAATCTCCATGGTTAGCTAGAAATTTAATAATATCGTGATTTAAACAAACTGTCACAATGTGAGTAAATTAACCACAAGCATTGATATTTACCCCACCTATCGAAAAAGGGACGGAGAATAAATAATCCTGAACTTATGAACCACAAAGCATTGTCAGCTGGAGTGCGATGTTTAGCAAATAATTACTTTTTAAACAGCAAAACGAAACACCTTAGTGCAAACTGTCATGGTGTGACAGGGCCCATGTCACACCGAGGCAATTCGCAACATGGAAACCGGACAAAAGAACGAGCGAGACCCGACTGAACGTCACACAATCTAAATAAGATCCCAATGAACGATGTTGCATCCAACACATGTTTTGGCAAACTTTGCTTGTTTACGTCCACCCTTAGCCTTTCATCGAGACGGGCGCACATGCAATAATAACGGGTTTTGTGTGCCAGCGTCTTAATATTGTTTCTGTTGACCTGTGTGACATATTACATCAGTCGCTCAGAAAGCGCAAGTAAGTCCCGCAATGGAATGTAAATTTAATTGGCAATGTTAACAAGAAAAGGTGCTGAGTTCGGCTAGTCACTGTTTGCTTAGCACGGTTACACTTTTTTCAAATTCTCACCAAATTATCTTTATTGTCAACGTCCGAGACATTGGTGCCGACGTTTGCTATTCTGAACTCCATCTCAGCCATGTCGTGCATTGTGCCATTTTCAGTTTGGCTGTCTATGTACTTCCGTGAATAGAGAGTGTCGTTGACGCATGGACAGTTGAAGCCAGTGGACATGACCCGGATGTCGTGTATTTTTAGTTTGCCGTGATCAGTCCCGTTTGCAGGTGCGAGCGCCTTAATTTTATAAACACCATAGGTCGTTGGAACGCTGTAGATTTCGAGAACGTAGACTCCAGCAGCGCCCTTCACGATTGATGACTCGTTGGCATGATAGAACTTCATAGTGGGTACGGCTGTCTGTAAATTTTAATGAGGACATGAGATTACCTGAGCGCGAACGACAGGCATTGAACGTGTTGCCAAAGTTGCGTAGGAAGAAAGTGGAAGTCGTTTTTTCTAATAAGACCAATGTACACGACCGCTAGGATGCTCACACCATTGTAATATACATGACTTCTATTTACGTCCCTCAAATTCTCAATTCACTCAAAGATATAGTGCCTTTTCTTACTTGAGTCTCTTAAAATGTAGCCGTAAACAACACAATCGCTAAAAGTGGGTATTTGCTATGGTGAGTTCTTTAATAACAGAATCCTTTGTTGGATATAGCTCAAAAACGTATAGGCATTGTAAGCCAACATCATGTTGAGCTATCTGAGGCTAACTATAAACTTATAACAACTTCAAAGTCGTTGCTTTAAAAGATATCCATACATTACCTGGGCAGCTATCTCCAACGAGCTGTTCAAGGTAATAGCAAAGCCAGTCGCCATTACTATATTGGAACCTGCTTCGATACTAAGAGAAGCTTTAAGCCTTGGGTTGGCTGTTATATTGGTTTGGGGATTGATGCCGATCACAATACGTGCTCTGAATGTGTTTTCCAGTTTGTTGGTGTCGTTCAGCTTATCAAGACCTGATAAAAGGAGAAGCAATGCGCTTTGTTGATAAGGTTGGTGCGCTTGATTCATGATCTACTATCTCTAAAGAATGGTGGTTTTAGTACTTTCCAGCTATCGTATAGGGTGCAGGCACATCCAGTTACGGATGATGGGGTTAAAATTGGCGGATTTCGTGATATGAAATGATGTGAAAAGATCCACAACCCTGTTATGAGATTTTTAGGGGTTCACTGCTTCACGGCTATTCTTGCCAAGCAAGGTATTAAAAATTGATACCTGAAAGGTTCGGTTTGTGTGGATCTCGAGACTTTGGAATAGGCTTCTTAGCTTGTGTTCCACGACTCACTAGAATTTTTGTTATGACTAATGATTGGAAGATAATCATTTTTTTTAATAAATTTGTGATCTTTTATGGTGTGAATAAAGTAAAACTGTAAACGAAAAATTTGTTTAGCGAGCCTGCTGTTATACGCACAATGCTTTTTGAAACGCAGACAATGTTATTATTTAACCGACAACAATGGCTTATAAGACCAATGGGCTGAGTGTTATTTTCCAAGTATTCCATAAATTGTTTAAACTAGATACACTACAATAAGTAAATTCTTTCATGCATTTGATTGAAAACCAGGAATGTTGACGGACCAGTTGGGTCAGCGGGCAAAGACAACTGATTGATTCCTTTTTGACGAATCCCAGCTTTAACACACCAAATGTCTTGGCGACAACTTTAAAGTTGAAAATGCCGTTGCATCTCCAAAGGTTGATAAAGTATACAGAGGAAACAAAGAATTACCAATATTTGTCAATCCCGTGTACTTCAAGGAAGCCAAATCATTCTGTCCGTCGTTTTCCAAAGACGTGTATTCGGCAATAGCTTTCTCTGAGAGGCAAGGGGAAATGTTATTCCCGTGTGATACCATCTCAACACGGCATACTGAAAGGTCCTGACTTTCAGCAACAGCCAGGAAGTCCCAAGTGGCTGTAGTTGTGGGCGGAACTATGGCGTCTATGGTGTACATGACAGCTTGACCCGGAACTGCCACAAGGTCACAGGCAGATACAGAGACTTGCGGTTGGTCAACCTGAAACGAATCAAAGTAAAACAACTTCATCACTGTTGTCCGTGCCATGTTTATGTGGGGAGTGAAAACCATGCGTGGTGTCGTGGCGATAATTATTTTAAATGACTTTCTGTTCCTGACGTGACACTTGGTAAGAAAGCACCTTAAAACAAAATTATGTAATTTGACTTACCAGGTCACTCCAGTCATCGATGTTGGACATGAGGTCGTTGTAGGTCATCAAATACTCTGCCGCATAGATTTTTTTATTGGTGTATAGCACCGACACGAACGTGCTGAAGTCAGTGTTGTTGTGCATGGCCAGAGAGTGTCCAGCCGTTGACACGACGATTTCAATGGTGAACATGTTGTCAGACTTTTTGTTGTAATTCAACCCCAGGTTGGAAACACCGGACAAGTTCAGCTGTATGCGATCGTTGTATTTTTCAGATGGTATAGCTGAAATTCGATGTAAAAGCGAGTCAACAATACCGAAAGATTTGCTATAGGAATAAATCAACGTTCTCGATGAACATTTGACTGTGTTTTCAATGAAATCTTTCTTAATTGTTTCGTCCTTCGGAAATAGCATACAGTGGTTCCTTTCGTTGTGTTGTATTATTGCAAGACTCTATGTGCAAGTTGGAATAAAAACTGACTCCATGAACTGAGAAGTGCCAGCAAAATTATTGGGAACTTGTAGATAAAAACACTGCAGTCACAACTTATCGTTAGTTTGTTAGCGGCGAGGACAAAAGAGAACATGTTGGATGCTGTGGAGCGTTCGAATCTATTGATCACGAGCATACATATTTTGGTGTTGATGACATACTATGCCAATATTGATACAATCCAAAATTTAAAAATTTAGATATTTACGTAATTTTCAGAAAATAAAAACAAACACCAAGGCACGCTTCCTGTTCGAGTGTAAGAACAAATGGGAACGAAATATACCATGGGCATTCTCAAGTTGGTGTTTTTGATGTTCATTAAGGTTGAAACATATCATGGCAATGTTCAACATTTTATCACTCGAGTCACAGTTTTCATGCGCTCACCCAGCATTCAATTTGGGGGGCTCGAATTCCCGGCGTTGTGTACCTTTTGCTAACAACAGACCCGGCGGACTAAAAAGAAGAAAAAAAAAACGGGAGCACCACTCTGAATTGCGCATTTGGCTTATTTAGTGGACTTTTGTCCCATTTTCTTGGACTTTTTGTCTCTAGGGGGCGGACCTTTTTGCCCCCCGAGCCCCCCTGGGTGCGCGCATGATTTTAACCATGATATTGCTTAGCACATGTATGTAATTCTTAAATTAGATCTTATCATATTAGTAAATGTTAAACTAGATCTGGACCCAGTTGCATAACAATGACGTCGCATTAACACCTGTCACGTTATTATTGTTGAACAATCCACCTGGCGTCATGCAACCCAGCCCTAGTGTATAACGTGCAATCTTAAAACAATATAAATTCGTACTTAAGGTGGATGAGTTAGTGGTTGAGACTTTCGGCACAAGAATATTTCGGCCTTGTTTCACGATGGCCACGCGGCACAGCTGTGTATAAACTTCCGTTGAAGAGTTATCGGTAGCACTGTAGATGTCAGCAGTGAAGGTACTGTACTGATGCTGTAGAGGTATCTCGATATCCAAATGGATTAGGAAAGAAGAATCCTCGTAGAAGAAGTTGGTGAGCATCATATTCTTTATCTCAAAGGTTGGATCCTGTTTAGAAATAATCATTAAAAGCGTTAGCTGGTTCAAATTGCAAAAATAAAATACTGCGCATCGTTTTGCCTATTCCGCGGAAAAAACGTTTTACACACTTTACGTTAGTAGGCCTATATATTTGATTAAAAAATAAAAAATGAAAGGCATAAATGACACTGGCATTTTTAAAGACAAGTGTGTGTGTGTGCGCGCGCGCACGCGTGTGTTTGTGTGTGTGTTACTATTGCTAACAATGATCATTTGCAGAGAGAAGGAAGTGTTTGCTTGTGCGTTTTCCGAGGCACAGGATTCATGAGCTAAAAATGAGACCAAGCTCTATATCTGTGCCATTTTTGGTTTGCAGTCACTTGAGGCAGTGACATATCAAAGGTAAACTGCATCACCTTCATTGTAAATAAACCACGTGATACAAGTCACTATGCCATTCAATTATTCCATTTGGCTCACGACTTCTATACTTTCAGTTGAGTTTTTGACATGTTACGGAGATTACTCCATACATGTACCTTTAGTGCTCGTCACGTGTATACCACCAAATAGTCTTAGCTGGAATTGAACAACTTGTGAACGTAGTGTCCACGCAGAAGCAAAGAATGTGCGAGGCGTCTTGACTTGCCTCAGCAGAAGCGACATGCAATCGATGGAAACAGGCATGTATTTCAGGAGAAACCAACTAAAGGTCATGTTAAAGGATTGTCTTAACCTTCAAATATTCAAACTTCCACATCCACTAAATTGGTAAAACTTAAAACAAAACTCAAGTAAAAATTAAATCGAACTTAAAATCACTTTTTCGGAACGAACATAATGCAAATTGAAGTTTTATCTTAAAATTGAATTAGGCTTAAGATTTGTCTTGTTTTCTTGGAACAAGCCCTTGGTCACAAGAACTGGAAGTCATCCCACAACTGCATTTTACCTGCGCCATTGCCACAAAAACAATTTAAACTATGTCGATTAGGTTCATCATATGTATAGTTTGCATGTTTCCAGCAAAATAAATCTTACCTTTGATGTATTCTGTGCTTCGACGACTAATATCCGATTCTGTGCTACAAAAAGCATGTCTTCGTCGTAGTAGACGGCAGCGGTGGTGTAAATTGCATCTCCCGGTGTCACAGTTGCATTCTCCATCAGTTTGGCAATGACCTGTATGGTGATGAAGTTGCTGTCTGCGTCAGACCGCACACCGCTGTTGAACACAACGCCCAGGTCCAGAGTGCCATAATCGTACCGTCCACCTACGCCGGCCTGTAAAAGAAATAATATCAATGTTCACCAGACATGCTCTACATATCGCAATACCTTGAACATGCACAGCAGCGTAACCTACTGTCAACAAAAGCATCCTAGGTGCTAGGCAATGACCATCGCCTCTGTTGGCCCGAACCAGAGGCGATGCAGAGGCTATAGGCGCTCTGTACGCCGGAAGCTTTTCGGCGAATTATGCCTCGCACCGACTAAACCATCAAAGTCACGTTGTTATAAATACCTTTTGCGCATAGAGAAACACCTGAGGAGGTTGTCGATGTGTTTAATTCCTTCCAACTCGAACAAATACTCCTGTTATGAAACTTTTTCTTCGAGCAGTCCCTATTTCAGTTCCCAAAATCGTGAAATCAATATTTTCATTTTTTTAACCAGGCCGAAGGTCAGAAGTTGCGGACCTACCGGCGAACTTTGAAAACTGAAGTTCCCGCCCTTCGTGTACGTGCTGCCGGGAACCAGCCGTGCATTTGCCGTGTTGTTAAACATTAAAATGTCAAATATGTGCACAAAGACTATTAAATGTCATATCAACAGCATTTATTTTTATCAAATACAAACATTGAAATACAATAAGTTTCAAGTAACGCCAATTAAAGACAAGTATAAGTGGTGGCATTTTGGAAACGAACATTTGACTGACAAGACCGCAATGGCTCACCTTTGGCCTATTTAAAGATTGAGGTCATGAAGTCACATCACCTAGCGAGCGCGGTAAAAATTGGAGCGTGTGCAGTATAAAAATGGTGAGTTCACGATTTTGGGAACTGAAATAGGGACTGCTCGAAGAAAAAGTTTGATAACAGGAGTATTTGTTTGAGTTGGAAGGAATTAAACACATCGACAACCTCCTCAGGTGTTCTATGCGCAAAAGGTATTTATGACAACGTGACTTTGATGGTTTAGTCGGTGCGAGGCATAATTCGCCGAAAAGCTTCCAGCGTACAGAGCGCCTATAGCCTCTGCATCGCCTCTGGTTCGGGCCAACAGAGGCGATGGTCATTGCCTACCCAGGTGCTTGCTGTGCACACAAGCATGCAATCATCAATATCAATGAGTAAAAGTACGACGTTACGTTTTAATGCTCGTTTCAAACTTTTGCGTTAAGCCACGCACCCTTTTAACCTAAGTCTAGACTTGTTCCTTGCTCCGAGTAGAAGTGGTTTCTGACTTTACCCAGGATCAGGTTTTTATTGAGCCAGATTTTGGGCATGATGTTGCGGGCCGTGTGCGGACATTTGCTCAAATATCGTGGTTGGACCTCCCCTTGCGACATCCAAGATCCGCCACTGCATAATTTGGCTTGATAAAGATTGTCATTTTATGCACGAAGCTTGGCCATAGGCAATTTATGAACTGTTACTCGTGCCAAACCACTTCCAAACTGAGAAAGGGTTTTGGGACTAGTTATAACTCAAACGTTGACCTATTTGACCGTAGGTAACTTCATAGAATGTCTTCATTTATTTAACGTGTTTAAAATCATCAATTTCATATCAAAAACTATAAGAAACAACACCATCAATCTACCAGCTGTCAAATTAGCAGGCTTGCCAACACTTCCTGATAATGTGTTAATAACCAGTGATCTAGAGTTACGAGCATTTATTGGTTAGCGCATACTATGTAAAACCGGGTCAGCCATCATTTATAGTTTATAGTGTGAGAAGTCGTCGAATATTGCTTCTCCTTTGTGATATAATAACGAATGGCGACGCCTTGCGTCGATTTCCCGCGGTGCATCAGAGAAGCGTGGATATGGCCTATGTTTGTACAAGAAACTCTGGTATTGGTGGACATTGCACAATGACGCTGGGTATGTTCATCCGTCATTCTTATGTCCGTGGACCTCAGAAATTTTCCACTGAAGTCGCTTTTCATTTCCTTTTTATCGTTATTGTGTTTTGCAGTGCTATAAAGGATTGTTTAACTTGCTGAAATTGCAGTTACTTGTCAGAGTGAATGGTGGTTTATTCAAGGTGAATGGTGATTTTAAGCACTTTAAGACTGTCACGTTTTTTAAATGTTGTCAGGCCCTTAGAAATGACCTTGACATGTTCTGGTTAATAAGCAGTTTGGATTAAAATCCGTTATTTTCTTACCGTGATCGATAATCTTACAACACACGGCATGAATCGGTAAGAGATGAAAGCCTTTCTGATATCTCAAAAACGTTGACTACTATTTTGAATTTTAAATCAAACTTCATAGAGCAGGATTCCGTTTCCTAACAATAGCTAATACATGAAGCAGAACTGAAATAACAATCAACAGAAGTCCAATAAAACAACTACAGGTTCCATCATTTGACACAGCGGGGAAGTTTTGTGGTTCAAAATCATACGAGGTGATAATTATGAGACAGAAGGTGGCAACAACCTGGGAGCCAACCGCAAAGACAAGACATTCGAGTAAAACTTGTTTAATCACGTGCTTCGCTACTAAAGTACGGCGATATCTCGTGCAGACTTGAATGAGCTTATTGTCCATCGCCCAAGATTGAGTATAAACCAACGAGTATCATTTTTTTCCGTATGCTACGAATTGTAGTAACTCAATGGGTGACATATTACGCACATATACCTCAGAACTGAAGACTGGCTTAACGGAAGTGGAATCAAAGCACTTGTAGTTGTATCCGACATGTGTGATTTTCATGCTCTCAACAACCATGATTGCAGACGAGTTGTACGGCATGGCGACTACTGCGCGGTACGTCTGTGCTGCCTGCTCGGGCGCTGATATATTAAGGTAAAAAGCAGTGTATGTGCCTCTTGAGATCCCATCCACAGCCGTGATAAAGTCAAATACAGGATTTGTGACCTGAAATAGAACAGTATACATCCTAATTTTACTTTTATTTATTCAGTAATTAGTCTTTCTGCCCTTTTTAGTGCAGTTGCATATGGGCTCGCAAATTAGGAATTTTTTGACAGATCAAGTAACTGTGGGCATAACCGGCAGTCCGGACAATCCTGCTCGATCACTGTTTGCATTGTTGAAATGTAAATTAATATCAAGGGCCCATTGTCTCGGTCTGTAGTTCGACCCCTTTTGGCTACGATCCTGGACTTACACTTCCAATGAGTGGTATACATTTTTCCTATCATAAATACCGAAAAGGTGATTCCACCTTTACTAGGCTAAATCTTTCATAAAGGCAATGGGAAATGTTGTTCTTCAAAGTCTTGTCACTTAATCCCTTATGTTTTTGTTGTTTTTTTTTTTGCAATGTCTTTATACACATCACGGAGTTGGGTGTAAGAGCGAATGTCTTCACTGTTTTAATAGCACACAGATATGTGTGTAGCAGTATAATTTTCTGTCTCGTCACACCGTGACAATCTTTTCTGCTTCGCCGGAAGAGTCTTAGTGATGTCAAGTGACATTGCCGAAATGTTCGGGTGTATCTTCCAATGTTTCACTATCATTAGATTTTCATTCATTGCAGACATGTTTAGTATTTTTAGACGTAGTTTTGGTAATGTCATCAGGCAGAACTTTGTAAAACCACATTTGATCATTACGTCCCGGGTTTAGCCCAAAAATTGGAAACATCCCCTATAGGATTGTTTTTGAAGCGCGACGTGCCATGTTAAATGATGACACAGACAACTTACCAAGGGTGGTAGATTTTTCTCTGCTATCGTCAAAGACATCTGGGATGACCAGAGCTCAAGCGTGTCGATGACAACAGACACACCGAATTGGTAATGCGTGTCGTTGGATACGATGACATTGTCTTGAACCATGGCAACTATAACCAGTTGTATGGTGTTGTCTTCAGCTGTGGTTCCGCCGGTCCTGAACCCTGAATTTTTCAATTGAAATGCTTATTCTGCATGAGACGTCAGGTGCAAAGATAAGATCTTAGAGGGCACTGGATGAGGTACACGAGATGCGACTGTTTCGCCAGTGATATCGCAAACGTATAAGATGCAATGAGATGACTTCAACAACGTGTGTTAACTAGATGTGTAACCCATGATTTTCTGCAGACTTGCGGGAACAACTAGAAACCTCGCGGAATACAATTTGCCTTAAGGCGGCGGCATTGTCCAGACATCTGTGTACTCTCCGCGCCTGTCTAGTCTAGTTCGTCAAGACAAACACAATACACAATAACGAACTGTTGGTACTTCCTGGACCCAGAGGTCACTTCGAATGGAATACGGCGAGACCATTCTTGTATTGCATAGTAGCCCAAATCAAAAGTTAAGTTTTGACAAGAAGCATACATGTAGTTTTAATGTCGCTTTAAATCTAGCCTGAGTTGGTTAGCTGTGTACGACTGAATGTCAAAACACAGCAAGTGAACGATGCGTAAAATTTGGCAATTTAAAGCAAAGCGCGCTTTCTCAGTTCGCCATTTACAGTCCACTTTCACAGTTTTGCAACTTGACATTCACATGACAGCTACCCTGTTTGTTGCAGCTGTTTTAAAAGATACACTACCAGACGAACGTCATTTTCTGAAATCACTCTACACAGAGAAGTCAGACGCCAATTTCAAACTAGTACGCTCACCATTCACTGGACTTTTGGATTGGGAAAGTAGCGTCGTTTGTGAGATAGTGACACCAATGCTACTTTAATTACATTGCTAGTTGCATTGCCCAATGAAACAAAAGGTAGCGCGTGCAATTTCCCTTTGAACGTTATTTACCAACGATTCTCTGGAGACCCACACAATTAGCACATTGTAAACTAAGACGGCACACTATGACGAAATGTGTGAATCAAATTTGGCTGCAGGAACCTTCAGCGCGTCTCAGTGGTTGGGACGCTTGAATGAATTTGAAACGTTGTAACCAAGTTTTCTGAGCCCGGTTCCGTAACAGTTTCGCACTGGAGAAGATCACTGGCAGCGGACTGTAACCCTAATCTTTGGTAGTAACAAGACAGTTTGTCCCACTTAGAAGTGAGCTCCTGAGCACCCAAACTTGAGTAAATTAACCAATCGTGTGCCAGGAGATGTGGTTGGTCAAAGTATGTGTAGTGTCGGCTTAAATTTGGTGGTCACGGTCTCGCATGGTGTATAAGGTATTGTTGATAAATAAAGCTACCCGGTATACTGAGTTACACAGTATAGATCACTTCTCCAGCAGGAGCTTGAACGTCACCCAACTAGCGCCCTCTGTGTACAGTTAGGCAACATGGCGAAAGCCCGTGCAAAGGGTAAGCAAAATGGCTGTTTTAGCCGCCGTTTCTTATCATAATTCAAAACGATATTGCAAGGGACGACAGGGACGACGTTGTTTCAGCTTGTCAAGATATTGGGAAATGTAAAACTTACGCAAAAAACGCGTAGTTTCCATACCTTACCTGTATTCACGAGGTATCCAAACTGTGCTGAAACGGCCTCGGCATTATCATCAAGGTAGCTAATTTTGATAGTTTCCTCGTTGTAGTGTTTATAACTCCCACCTGTAAGTTAAACATGTAGCTCAATGGGATATGAAATATCATAACATCCAACACTTTACGAGCTCACCATGTAAAATTATAATGTGCGTTATAAGGTATTTGTCGTAAAATTGCAGAGACAATATCTCCCCAAGTCAGCAGGTAGTTAGGTTTAATAGGTTTTGTAAACAGCTCTGGTGTTGGCAACTTTCTGTGCAAGAAGACTGTTTCATTTGGAACGAAAGAAAATTAATAGTAAAGCCCATCAGCATCTTGAAGGTTCCTTGTAGCCGCTCAGATGTCTCCGTGAATGGCGTCCTCAAAGTCTCGAATTCTTTCACTTATTGACTGCTACAAAAACTCGTCATGTTTTACATAAATATCGATCAAATGGCTTGAACAAGGATAACGTGAAGGGCTGTTTCCGATATCAAACAATGCACAAAACTGGGAGCATAAATACGTTACCAAATAGGAACTGGTGGTCGGCATTGTCCATAGTTTTTTTTGTGGATTCCGAAATATTGTCAGATCACACGACTTCTCGTGACACTACTGCTGGTAACGAAGTCCATGTCTGGCTCATTTGAAACCATAAACTCACAAACATGGTATTTTTGCATTTAGTTTTATGGGTCACACACCCTCATAAAACCGACAATTCAAGAAACCTGGTCTCCAAAGTCTACTCAACATCGTACTCATCAATCGTAAATTCACCACATTGCGAATGCACAAATCTGATGCCTATGTAAAAGTTGACAGTTACGGTCCGTAGTTTCCTAGCCCTATTTCAGAGGCAGATGAAAACTATAGTGCGCTTAGACAGGATCATGACGAGAACAATGATTTTTCAACGTTCCACTGGTTCTTCACATGCCGGGCTATCCAAAGAGAGCGCAAGATTTACACTGTAATAGTCAGGACTGCGCATCTACGGTGCTACCGACAAAACGCCACTGGACGGAAACGTTACTGTCGATCCTCCAAGCCCAATTTCGGACCATGGGTGTGAGACTGGAGCTTAGTCTCTGGGTATAGAGATTTTTCGGTGTTTGGGTTTGGACTTTAGGGCCGCGGATATGGAATTTGTATAGCGAGTTGGGTGTTTACTTGTCAATGAAAGGGGTTTAGGGAATTGCAGCTGGAATTTAGAAGCGCGGGTAAAGTCCCCCGCCCCGGTAACTCGTCTTTGTATATCAATGCATGTATTGTGTAGCGACTAGAGCCTTTAAATCGTTTGTCTTTAGGAAAACACCTTTTCAGTATTTACTGTGTGAACATATGTAACGCATAATGTACAGTTCAAAATCCAGGTTTTCGATTCCTGGTTAACGAATCAGATATTTGGCTGAACTGATCATGGAATATTCTCGCAACAAGATCAATAAGCTAATTAGGTGATCGTTTTCAGTGTATGAAAAATAGTCCTGATCAATGAAGCAGTTTCTTGATATTGACTACTTTCGACGTGAACAGTAAAAATAGCTTTCACTTCGACAAATGGAACCTTCACAACTTATTGTTTTAACGCCACTCCCTACCTGTTACCGCGTGCCAACTTGCATCAACGTTGGATGCAAAATCAAAACGTGTCCTTTTCATTTACTTTATCTGCCAAAAGTGTTAATTTTAGCTTTGCTGGATACAGCTGAATAAAAAGTACAATTGATTGATGAATAATTGGTAATGTTTGAATAAAGACAGGGAATTCTATTATCTACTCGCACACTTTGGTGGTGCTGCAAAAAAAAAGATTGCTGTGCATTGTTGTTTAGGACACAATTCCTCGTTTTAGCATCAATTTTAAGAACGCAGACGTGAAAGCGCGCCTATTGTAAACATGCAGAACCATTGTAGTTTGGACACAACACCTCGTTGTCGAATTCGTGCAAGCACTGAATAAAACAAATGAGGTAAAAAATGCCAAGGTACATGTATAATGTATCAGAATGAAACAGTTGTGAGGTCAGAGGTAACTTGTAGGCACCCATAAAAAACGGCATTTTGCTTTTGTCTTGGACCAGAATGTACTGTATCTTCCTCATGTACGCACAAACGAGGATTGGCCGCAAAGAAAACAAAAACACCACCAACATTAAAGGAGAATGCCACCCGATTTAATTAGTCTTTTTGCCGTCTTAATCGGTCTATATCCACATAGCCTCGCATACGGTCGACCTTACTTTGCCAAGAGGTGTCGCGTTAACCTGTGAGGAAGGTGAGAAACGACGCTAGCGACGTCAGTGGTTCATATGCAGAATTAATGCCGCTAGGTTGCGGTGCATCGTTCCCGCTAGTCCGAACTAAACAGCTGCGAGAAAAGCGGGTATAACGTTTTTTTTTCCTCGAGAGTCCGAAATGCTTAGGAGGTGGCTAGTGGTAATGAAGAATGAATTGCACGCTGTAAATAGCAAGTATGAGGCCGTGAAACATCTCCGTGTCTGTGGCCTGCAGACGTCGACAGTGCCTGACGAATGCCAGCTTACCAAATAACTCCATACGTTCCGTTTTCTGAGCTTGTTCACGGCGCCTCTCTAGTATTTCTTCATCACTGTATTCATTTTCGAATTGATAGCCTGTAAAACTTAACGATCCACCTGCGAAGTCGGGACTGATGAGCTCTATATCGTCCTAAGTCGGGATTGCGAGTTGCCATGTTGGCGTTTATTACTGAGCGTTCTGTTTCAAAATGAATTATTCTCACCCTAACCAATACTTATATAAAACTGAAACAAAGTATGTCTCATTAGATGCAATTTGTAATGCCTTTGGAGTGTTCGTGAGTGCAAATGATTTGAGAAGCCAGCAATGAATAAATCACTGCGTTACCGGTTTTAGGTGCACTAAAACTAATTGACGGGACACCGAGGCCGTGTGAGCTCATGCTATTTTAGTGTTTGCTGGCAGAAACTGCGGAAAGATGTTCTGGGCCTTGACTCGGAAAAGGGTTTTTCCGTGGAGAATTTCTTTTACGCGGCTGAAAGGTTTTCTCAACAGAGACAAGTAATTTTTTTCGTAATGTTATTTTTTCATTGTCAGCTTTGTTCCACCGTAGTATCGTGTGCAAGTCGTTTTATTTATTTGTTCATTTATTGATAACCAAGCTGCACGGTGTGGTGTTTGCGAACTTACCAAGACTTTTGATGCTAATACTGCACACGGACATCACGCCAGTTGCGTTCACTGGTGCAAACACGTCCACGGTGATGTTGTTGGCAGCGTCCTCTAGCGTCATGTTCAAGGTCCACATTGCTGGAGTACCCACCATGGCGGTATTGGCACCAGTAAGAGATAACACGGGCTCTTTGCCGGATTCCTGGAATGTCAGTAGACAACTAACGCGTCTGTCATATTTTCATTTTGTAATTAAACGTGGTCTTCCTCGCCACGATCATATTTTCATTCACTCCGACGGAACACTAAGTAATTTTCCTTTTCATGTCCAAGATTCTCAACGAATTAAATGAAATATATTTTCCCGTCGTGGAATGTATGCAAGTTGCAGAACGTATTCACAACATACACAGATGCTTACCTGATAAGCCGGAGAGCGCTTTAAACACAGAGCGGCGCCAATACCAAAAACATGACGTGCTTTTGAATGTGTTAAATGTTGCTGGACAGAAAAAATACCATACAAAATATATGAAAGAAGGCCTGTTAATAATGACAAATTTTGGCATCGTGGTTTTTAAAAGCAAGCTGCAGATATTTTCTACTGTCACGTGATCAAGTGGCTCATACGTATTTTTGAAAGGTTCAGGTTTGTGCACGAAATGTAAAATAAATTGATCGTACCAAAGAGTCCACTACGGGCACTAAAACCTCATCAGCTATCCAAACAGTGATGGAAGTAGATCCATAGCCAGCCGTGGCTGTGATGTAAAGGGGGTCTCCGTTGATGAAGTTCTTACTGTACAAGATGATTATGTTGAAGGTGATGACAATCTCACTCTCGGTCTTGTCGGCGGCGTTGTTGGCCTCGTTTTCGATGGTTCCGAAATCTACGACAGCCATGTCATACTATAAAAGAGCATTATAATTTGATCACATTCTTGGCACAAGCTTGTCTTGTCCGGAAGACAGCACCACGTTTGCATTAGTATTGAGAGTAATCATTGACAAAGTTCGGTAGTCTAGAACCATAATCAAGTAGAGCTAAATGAAAGGCACATTTTACCCCAGAGACCAAAACGTACTGACTTTCAACGTAATTCCTGTGTCGAGCATGTTGTTTAAAACAACTTTTGATTTAGACTACTTTCCGATACGAAATTGGTGTCAAATTCTTCAAATTGCAGGTGATTCTAGAGCTTTGGAAGAACTGAAAGCTCATTTTAGCTGAGATCAGGTTCTCCATGTTGAATTGTCAGTTTGTCATTTGATGCCCCGAGTATAATCTCAAGGATCAGTGAAGTGTCAGTTCCTTCTCATATGAAGAAGGAACCTGCTGAGACCAGTTTTAATGCAGTCACTGGTTTAAAAGTCCGCTGAAGTCCGTATGATTTCAACATACACATTTTGTTTCCACTTTCCTCCGTTTTTATACACAGGTCGTACTTCAGGGCATATTGCACTGTTTGCGACGACACAAAATGGAGTCCAACATTCACCAATATATCCGTGGCTCCTCGAATTACAATTCACCTATACAAAAACTGAATTGGATCATAGTAACACTGAACACATTGAACTTTTTGAAAACTCGACGGTACCTTACGTACAATGCCATCTTTAACAATCTCTATTAAATACATACCTGACCATCTTTGTGATAGGACGAGTACTCAACGTGAGGTATTTGAGAAGTCTTATATGTTGCAAAGTTGGTGTTAGGTATGCTAACTGTTACATCGTCCACGATTGCCATTATTGTCCGAGACGTGTCGTTAGATACAGCGCCAAATAGTTCCACCTAGCAAAACACAGATAACTGTCATTAAAATAAAATACGTGTAAAATAAAATACGTGTAGTTAAATACGATGTCTAAGGGCGCATGTTTTTGCTAGCTCGAAATAACAGGGATATCCAAGAGGAAATGTACCAGTGACTGTAGCTGTGCTGTACTCGACTCCGGTTGTAGAGCAGTAATATGCTACTTCTGGATTATCTCACTGAATGCAATGAAAAATTGGGACTTTTCATATTGGCAGTATTGAGTATTGAGAAAGAGAAAACGACTTCCGCTTGATCACGACTCAGATTCGGTGGACAGAAATTCAGTGCTACACATAGTGGTTCGTTCATTTAAAAACAGAGAAATAAATTTCATTGTCGACCCCTCCTATTGTTTAATTGGGTTAAGTTTGCTAATTAATTTTAGTTTTTTGACATTTGTTGGGATTGGAATTCTTCCGCTTTATCACTCACAGCCACCGACTATGCAGCCACGGATTCATAGTCACAGTGGGAAATGTATGGGATATGACATCCTTCATCCACAGATTTTTCTAGAGGTTTGCCTTTTTCCGTTAGCCAGTCCATGAAATTGAACGTTTTTAACAGGAATGACCATCTTGGAGCGAATTGTCGTTTCAGCAAATGCCTGACATATCAGGGTCAGCCTTATAACGGCGGTGTTGTCCTAATTAATCTCGTGAATTACAATTTCGTAATAGAAAATTCATTCTGTTGACTGTTGGCCATCACTTACCTTGAGCTTAGTTTCCAAGTTCGGCATCCAAATTACTAATTTCATAGGAACAATGTCAGCGACCTTGACATTGGTTGTGGTCGAGAAGCTTCCGGTTCTCTCCAGAGAACTTGATATTTCAGTTGGAAGACCATTTCCGGTCTGGCGAAAGAACATAAAGTACATTCATTTGCTTTGTGTGCCGAGTGCTTGGTAGACCTACCACCATTATGTATTGAATGTGCTATAAGAACCATGACATCCATTATTTAGTATGACCTTGAACTACAAACTTGCACAAACTTCTGGTAAGGGTTAGCTCGAGCAGATCGACAATAGCTACGAGCTGAGCTGTCTGTCACAATTGATTACCTTACACGTAGCTGAGCTGATAGCCCAAGCTGAGGTTAGAACAACTGAATGACCTAGCGGCTCGTTCATTCAAGTATTGACTCATTTTTACACATTGTGGTAAGCTGCCAGTTTAGCTGTGGTTCACTTTATATAGGGCAACTTACAGATACCCCTCTGCACTGACGCTAAGTATTTTCTGAGATATGACGTTCCAAAGTTTGTCAAATTTGCAAGAAATGCTCATTTTTCAATGGTCCATCATCACCATGAATGAGAATTTATTTCTAGTGATTAAATGCCAAGGACGATACACCATAATGATAATTGTCGTAAATTTTGAATCGTACGTTATTTCCATGTGTTGCAGAGCATGTGTCATTTTATGTCATTGTATGTCAACTCTTCTTTTCAAGCCTACATCGGACGGCGGTAACACACGTGAATTTAGTTCTTGGAATATGTTAACAGAAATATCTCTGGCTACACTGAAGCAATAGATTGTCAAATTCATGGAAAGGTTACAAGTTACGCAGCATTCATTTACATACAATTGCACGCCGAGATACACTGTGGGTACTTCTTTTCTTGATGCCATGCTTAGAGTTGGGTTCATAGGATGCATCATCGTTTTCTTGCTCGAATGGAATTCTTCCATCTAATATCTCCTCGATGAAGTCGTCATCAACAACATCTTTTAAATGCAGATGAATTTTCACGGAGGTCACTGCACTGTGACGATATCTAGCACTGACTACGAGAAATCTCGGCACGCTGTAGGTTTGCGAATAAATGTACGTTACGTCGCCCGAATGTTCGTCAATCCTGAAGAGCTGGTGATCGTTCTCTTCGGAGAGGAAATACGAGACATTGCCGCAAGATGGCTTTGGCTTTACTTTAGCCACTGTGAGTAATCTGTCAGTATTGGGGTCAAACTCTACGTCGTATTCACTTCTGGTGAATTCTGGAGCTTCTGCAAAATTTACAAGCAGCGGTATGGGTGATTTTCTCCTTCCTGCTGATCATCGTCATTAGAAAGAGGTATTAATCACTCCCTCAACCTATCAACTGATATTAATTACGACAAGACCACGTACATTTTGGTACACGGTAGACCTCCTTTACAACATTTTTGTTGCGTGTTTACCCTAGTTTCATCTATCCTAACGTTGCAATAACTTTACAAGTAACGTGCCTCACAATTTCTTACCTCGAAGTGTGCAATCGATTCCACTCCAGCAGTCATGACATAAACAATTTCCTTGGCTATCACATTTTCCATTGACGCATTCTTGACAATTTGGAGAGTCAAAAATATCTGGAACGGTTCAGGGAATCGTCAGATTAATACGATCTCTAATACTAGTCAAAATCAACCACTGAGACAAACTGACTCCTCGGTCAGCACTTTGAAAACTGGCTTATAGCCCAATAAACATTTGGTGATTATCCATTTTCGGTCGCTGTAAAGTAACCAGTTCCTCCTCGGCATGAAGTGTCATCCGCATTACGCGAATGTCATAACATTATTCTTAACGTGATATCAAATGAAGCTGCAACGAAAGGTAAAAAGTCATCTACTCTCGCCATACCCTGTTTCTGCTTTGCTTTGGCTGTACTAATTGCTCAGTGATAATAAATCACTAATTTTCACGGGTAGTAATCAATCTTCTATGAAATCTACACCAACACTTTTAATACGAATTTTATCAAACATTTGCACCATTCCATGCTATTCATATGAATCCATAGTACGGTTGGTAAGAATTCGTATAAAAATCATGCGCGCACCTAGGAGGGGGGGGCTCGGAGGGCTCGAAAGAGCCCCCCATTTGGCGAAGTGAACAAAAAGTAAGAGAAAACGAAACAAGATGTCCACTAAAAAGGCGCAAACACACGATTCACAGCCCTGGACGTGGTACCTCGTTTTTTTAGTCCTTCGGCTTTTTTGTCGGTAAAACGTCCACATCGTCGGAAATTCGAGCTCCCCCCATAATAAAGGCTGGGTGCGCGTATGAATTATTAATAATTACGATTTCCTGTCTGCAAATTTCCAGACCCACCACTAAACTCCGCACTGTAAATGCTCTATACCTTAAGCTCTAGTTCCGAGGACCAGATTTCATTGACGCACCCAGCCTCCAATACGTAGCAAGAATATAAAGGCACGGCCCTGAACTATAGCTTGGTCATCCTTAACGTATGTGAAGCATTTTTGTTGCGTGAATTGACTTTAGGCATGCACGTGCAGCGGGTTTGTTGTCTACCGGTTTGCGAACAGGAGTGCAGCAGACACTAGCAGAAATTTAAAGGCGCCATTATGGAATTGTTCCAGCCCTGTTATATGGGTACGTCGTCCTACTATCAAATTTGTGTGAAAGGGTGTTCAAAGAATTCCTTTTTGAAATCGTATCACAATGGCAGACGTTGAAAACTAAACCTCACAGAAGAGAAGCAAGATTCCGTACGAACTGTACCCACTGATGGGTAAACAATCCATGGGAAGTTGAACGTAACCCAAATATCAACCTCTATAACTGTCTTTCGACCGAAATCAAAGTATTAAAATTTCTGTTGAATGTATATGCACGTTTTGAGTTCATCTAGAACACATAATCGCAGCTCTACAATGATTATAGAAGGTGATCGATGAATTCTTTCTAATGATTTAGTCAGCGTTAGCTTTCTGTGGTACTGCCTGTAACACTCACCTGTTGCCAAAGTTGCTGTCACAAATAGAGTGATGACGAAATTCCTTACGCCAAGCATTCCTGGGTTTCAACATACAGTACAAAAAGTAACAATCCAAACGTTTTCTGTAGTTGTTCTTTATTAGGTATACCTGTATATAAATATTCACTAACGTTCGAAAATATTGATTTTCTACCGTAGGCTAAAGTAGTTATCTATTGATTTAACGATATTCAATCGTAAGATCGAACTTTTGTTCGTGCACTTGAGGACGTTTGTTCCCTTGACATTTTCCAAAAGATTAAAAAAGTTATAGAAATAGGTCATTCTGCGGAACGTCTATTATTTTGAAAGAATTTCCGTTGATTTCATGGCGTAGGGTGCTTCCATGTTTCTTGAATAGTATTACGATCAAAACTTTAGTAACTGACTAGTCTACAAATAGTGACGTATCTTTGTCTACCATGGGATCAGTAATGCATCAAAGTCGCGATAAGGCGGGTTAAGAATTTAATTTAGCCACTGTTATAGTGTCAAAAAAGACGTTGCGTTTTTATTATGCGCTTGAACTGAAAGCGGTTGAAATAAAACCAAGAATTCACCTGACAGACATTCTGTTTCGTTGGCTGAAACTAACCTCATGCAAAAAGCAAAGTCTATGAGTTTCTGTAGCAATAACAGATCTCAGGGTTGTAATCATTTCTAAACTGAAAAAGAAGTTACAAGATGCGACCAATTTTGCAACGAGAAGTGGCACCAATCAAAAGTTTTCTTTACGGGTTTTTCATTTGTTACTCATTGTCTTCACATTGACCGATGAACACCATGCTGTTATGATTATGCTCTCTCTAATTAGACGATCGATTTCTTCAAACAACAATAGTTTCATAAATTATGCGTAGTCTCGTTAACAACGCGTGATGGCGGCCATGAGGATCAAGTGTTGACATAAGCTTGGTACACAATTAGGGACACACGTCTTTCGGTCCACAAATGAAGTTGCACCATTACAAAAACGCTGCAAAATTTTGACGTGTTCGTTGTGTTTAAAATTTATTTTACGATATTCAGTTGATTGTACTATTGAGCGCAGACTCTTCCTCAATCTCCAGGCAATCAGGTACCTGCCACACTGCCTAGCGTTTACTAGGCGATTGAGTTCCGTAGACAGGTAAATGTGCAAAATGGTGAATGGCCAAAAGCCTTTTGTTCACTGACGTCACACGCATGATGGCACCCCCAGTGGAGGTTAGAAGACTTTTCACTGGTGGTAACATCGTTTGTATAAAAAAGATACTCTATACCGATATATTTATTGTTATGCCAGGCCACGGAGAGTGCTGTTCTTGAATGGAACTGTTTACGGATATTTAGGCAAACCTTCAAGTTGGTAAATGTGAGTCTACTTTGAACATACCATTTTGTTCGACATAACTTTCAAAATTTTAATGAAAAACAAAATAACCGAATGCTCGGCCACATTCCACTCAAGTACAGACAGCAGACGTCTTATCACTGTCGTAAATCATGAGAAGCTGAAACGTAACCACAACCTCTGCATACTTAAGTAACCTGACCATACCCGCGGACGCAGGACTCAGTTCAGACACTCAACTGAACAAAATTATTTATCATGCCTCAATCACAGAATTCACTATGTATCATATCACTTATACATTCTTAATTCTTAGATTTTGAGGATTGACGAAAGTCACGGTACATAGAATTATCCATATCTATCTGTGACTGACTTGGTCCGTACTAATACCACAGGCGCTTGGGTTTATCGCAAATGACGTCACTCAATAATATATATAAGAAAACATAAAGGTTGGACACTCGACATCTGTTTCCTAAAAATTTTCTACTCAAATGTGCATGGAACTCCACGAAACTAGCATCGAACAACTCTTAGAATACCTTCTTTCATTTGATCTCTTCAAATCGCCTTCGAGTGGTGATTTGGCGACAAAAATGCCAAAAGAATGCCAAAATCACAAATTCAAGGACCTAATTCCGTGATGTCATGGCAGACTGCCTTCGCACATCCGGGTTTTGACGGACGCTCCCGAGCTAAATCCGAAAGTCTAATTTCGCGCGGCTTTCGCCGTCAATCCATCGACTACTTGATCATGAGAAGCAGAGAGCACTTTATTGCCAAATAAATGTAATTACTCACATATTTGTGTCAAATATAAATTATCCTGATACTGTATTGATATGCGAAGTTTTTTGTGTACTGTGATTTCTTATGAAGGTTTTACTTTTGGCCAAAAGCATTGAGTTAACTCGTCGGCCACGCGCATTGTAATACTTGTACGGACTGCGTTTCCTGGCCGAGTGTGTGTTGTGCTTCAATCAAAAAAGTGCGTGATGTCAAGATGAGAAACAAGATACGCCAGTTTATGCAATAAAATTCTAAGTTAAGGGCTAAAATGAGCCGTCAGTGGAATAAACTTACAAATAATCATTAAAATACTAACTTTAACATGCTCAATTAGTTGAGTTTTGGATTAGAGTTATTGAATTTGAAATATAGGTTGCTTGCTCAAACTCGAAGTTTCACCTACGTCAGGCGTACAAGTTGAAGCACAACTGAAATCCGCCATGTTTACTATTTCAGGTCCTTGAATTCAGAGTTTTGAGATTGTTTTGTAAATTCCATCGCCAATTCACCACTCACGAAGACAGTTAATGGGATCTAGGAAAGATAAGGCTTCGAAGGTTTATGCAACACCAGACTGAGGGAGGTGCACGCAGATTTTATTTGTATTTTGGACGGTTGAAGTTGGGAGCCTCGGCTTGGCAAAGTTTAAGTGTCCAACCTTTATGTTTTCTTATATATTTTATTGAGTGACGTCATTTGCGATAAACCCAAGCGCCTATGACTGATACTGTCAGGCTAAATCTGGTTTACGAGTTCTCATGGCCTCCACTGGGGGCGCCAGCATGCGTGTGACGTCGGTAGACAAAAGGGTTTTGGCCAACATTCACCATTCTGCGTCGCGAAGAGAGTTAGTGCGATCACGTGCTTCTCTTGTAATGCATGTCTCGTGAAGTCTTGCGTGATCTTGCGTTTTCACGTCGTTCTCGCGTCTGCGGAACGCACGCCAGGTTGGGGGTTGCTAATCCATGATAGAAATTCGAAAATGTATAGTAATTCTGCGTGTATATATTTAAAACGATTAGCTAAATATCAGTTGCGACACAGTCGAAAATCGATTATCCAATTTAACCTTTGCATAATTTATAAGTGTTCAATGTTCGAAATAATGTTCACGTAGTTTGTGAGGGTCAGGACCATTTTAGGCATTTATTTTGTTAATAGATTTTGTCCGAATCACGCTGATACCGGAGATAAGGGTTGGGAACCTTCAATAAATCGCAGAGAATTAAACAAAACTTTGTGGAATAGATTAGTGACTGCCAGATAACAGATTTATCAAAAAGATGTTCTTATGGGACAACTCGATTTGCATAAATAATTGGGCTGTTGACGCCAAAACGTTTTACTTGAAACAAATTGGTTGTTTTAATGATATGTCTACTTGATATTTAATCACTGTAAAGGAAATGTTTATGAATATTCCAAAAATATTTGGTGTGAAATAATTGTTGATAAACCTAATCTCAGAATATAAATCTTGTTCAAATAGTCTTTGTTTTTTACAAAAAATATATTTTACCTTAAATCTGTCACGATCAGAAACATCTCTGTTAGCGCAGTTATGTTCGGAAACTTTGCCTTTAGCAAATAGTCGAAACAGGACAGTTTACAAATATTGCTGCTGATGAAAGAATTTGTACTTGTTGTAGCCTAAATTTAATCAAAGATGAAATACATTTCATTTTGTCTGCACCTGAGATATAATTTTTTCTCCAAAATCTCTTCTCACAATTTAAATTTTGATTATTTGAGTGACATTGAAATACTCCAGGTTATGTGTCATAGGTTTCCTCGCCAATTGGTAAAATTTGTAAAAGAAGCCTTCTTCAGAAGAAATGAGACGTTATACCCTACTACTTAAATACACGTGGTATTGAAGGTGACAGTTAAACCCAAAGGGCCGGGTATATACAAATCAACTGGATTGTATTGTTGTAAATTAATATTGTACTTGTCACTATAATAAATAAATAACAAACTATTTTTGATGATGAGACATGTCGTTTCGAAATCTAGCTACTTTTTAACTCATTAGTGCGTTTGTCTCTTGGTCTTTTTCTTCATAACTGCACGCCTGAAGATAGGAGATTGTTTAAAGGCTACGAGCGAGTATATATTAATCTGTCTTAACACAAAGTACAGTCGTGTCTTCAAGCAACTGTGTGTCAATGAAGGGCATTTGCAAAGGGTAGTGAATGCCTTAGAAGTAGAGGTGCTTCGCAAAACAGGGTCAAAATCCACAGGTTAGAAGTGTCTAAATGTATTGAAACAACCAATACGACAATTTTTATACGACGTTATTTTTTCACGTTAACATTGTTCTTTGCAAATTACAAAGGGAGCATGAGCAAAGAAAAAGAAGTTACATACATCAAGGGATCCGTGGTTTTAACGATTTGCATGTATATTGGAAATAAAAATTTACATTCAGTTAAAAACGTGCTACTTTTGAAAAAGTCAAAATTTAAATTCATACAAAAAATGTTGTGAGGCATAAAACTTTGTAGTTAAGTAAATTTGTAACTTTTCACACAGTATGAATGTGCGTGCGTGTGTAAGTTTTAATCGTAGACTGCATTTGCTTGTCTTCGCTGTTTCCGCCGGGTCAACCGGCAAAGACATCTGATTGGTCTACATACCGGAAGTTGTAATCCAGAATCAATCAGACCCGGCGAAGTCAGTCAAACTCAGTCGTTGTCTATGAAACGTAACATCTTAGTGAAAGAATAAGGCATTTTATTGTTTAAAATGACATAAATATATGATTGAGCACAAAACGGTTGTGAGATAACATATGTGACCAACACTTTAGATTACATCACTATATCTCCACTTCACCTGCTGTTCAATAGAATTTTCTGAAATATTTCTGACGAGTATAACCTCCAGGGCTAGTGACATTCAATGCAAACCAACCACTTGTTGCGCAGTACCGAAATCGTTGTACCTTCATAAACCAACAGCAAGCAAAATTCACTAAAAAGACACTTAAAGGAGTAACTCTAAAATTTTCATAAAATATATATGATGAATTAACTGTTTACATGTTATAATCGGTGCTTTTTTTCATCAAGAAATAACAAACAATGAACTTAAGACCCGTTCACACTTATGACGGCAACATTAAACTTTCTCGGCAGTTTTACTTTTGCCGTCGACTTTGGACAGTCTTCACTTTGTGCGCATTTGACTGACTCCACTGGTTCTGTTGAGTCAATCCGTTATGACATCCCATTGGTTTGTAAGCCGGAAGTCGTCATCGAGAACCAAACTGGTGTCTTAAGCGGTCGTGAGTTCAGTAAACGCTAAGACCTACGCTAGAACCTACCTAAAATCTAGCCAAAGTCACGTGATCTCATTTAAAATACACGGCAATATCCCACGTAATCTCGCGAAGTCTTGCTTTTTAGCGAGGTCTTAGCGTTACTGAACGGGGGATGGTTGTCCCGGCGGAACCGGTGAAGTAAATCAAGTACAGCTATATAGATTAATAAAAATAAATGAAACCGTGAGTTGTGACAGAATATGAGTCACCAGTCAAAAAGAAACGAGTAAAAACAATAATTAAGTTTGGAAAAAATTCAAAAAGCGGCCTGTTTCATGAAAGGTGACTTAAGCACAAAAGTTAGGAGTTTCGGTTAATGCTCCATGCTTTTATTTCCGTAAAAATAGTTTAGTTATAAGTTCGGCAAAGTACAAAGCGCATGAAATCGTTCATTAATCAGATAACCTTTGTTTTATTGCTAATTTGTGATATTCTAGCATTTACTTTGCAAAAGCTTTTCCAGTACTGGCGTCGTCGGAGCACCAGGTCCAATATCTAAATTGAGGCGTCAGTCACTTTCAATGGAACAGGCTCAAAGTACGTTGCCTTGTATCTCTGTCTTATGATGTCGACTTTAGAATCAGCATGTTCTAGAAAATAGCCTGCAACGTTAGTTATTAAAGTCTGTGAACGCAAGTGCAATCGTATCCACTTCGCTTCGAACACGTTTAAACTTCGCCCCATACAGCCACTGGGGTGGCGCTGGTGTTGAACGCAGTGTTGGCTGGGATGACAAATACTCCGTTCCAGTTAACTGCAAAGGAAAAAGCGCTTTAACTTTAAACCATTAACAAATGACATTTCGTGTCCTTTTATGTTCATTATCTGACGATAAGAAGATCGTTGTGAACTTTGCGTCTCCTACTTAACGCAAGCTATTCGACACTAAAAGCGACTACAATCGTGTGCCTTGCTAAGCTTGGCGATCTCGCCTAATAAAAAATATTGCAGGTGGTCTGGTTCTCGTTGTAAAAAACGTACGCGCGTCGCGCATGTTGGCCCATTGTATTGATCACTTGGAACCATTTCCGTACTTTTTAATATTATAATACATGTATAGTTAAAACCAGCCTGAGGAACTAGAAACATGACTCAAGGGTTTCGCAGAGTAGCCCAGTGAGACTCGAAGCCACGACCTCGAATGAAGAAAGCGGATAGGCCTATCACACTAGGCCGCACTGCATTCTCTGATCTCGCCTAACTCGAAATTGACTAGCCTCAGTTAACGCATCCCTTGTTTTCTAACGATTGGCCCATACTTTTTACAGCTTGATAGTGAATCCTCAAAAGTTTGGAGTAAGTTTCAAAACTCAATATACGTAAAAGCTGCAGTCGTCACTAACGCATTGGGTGACTACGCAGACCACTAATCTCGAATCACAGAATGCACTTTACGAATCTGTAATTCACTCCACAATATAGTTCTATCTTACATTGGAAGTACCTGACAACTAAACCACCAGGGATTAATATCCTTCCAACGTACAGCAGCAGCCTCCACAACATGTAAACGTGCATATTGAGAATATAGTAATTATGGTCGCAAATTGCTAATAACTATGTTTAAATCGAACACAGAATGTATAAGCAATGTGAATGAGGCACGATACACTAGTCAACTTACCGCCCACAGAGGATTGTAAGCGAGGTAGTTGGACGGTATAGGTGTTGAACAGAGCAGACGGATCCGTCTCTGCAGTGTTGAACGGGAAATCGACATAGTTGGACTGTGCCTGCAAATGGTCAATAATGGCACTCAATAGTAGTGAACATTCAAGTTTCGCGTAGCGCCATCTTTAGACTACTACCGCGACAAAATTCCACTGACAAAAGGATTTCGAGAATAGTCTGAGTTGAATCTATATTCGCCGGGCCCTCCCTTTTGAGGGGGGAACTTGTTTGGGATGAAGGGGAATTCCACCTCCCGATCACTATCAATCGCACCACCCACCTGTTGCAAAACCTCTGCCTCAAGTAGCCAAACCAACATTTTGCACTCTCTCAAATTGTCACCTATATCAGTTACAAGTGATTCGAACCAGGAGGGGAGCTTTTCAATCACTTGAGAGGAATTTTTGGGCCCCATTGGTGGAACATCGTGTTATTTTTCAATTTTTTCAGAGGGAGTTAAGGCGATATTCGGTCCCAAATTCGACGGATTCAGGGCCCTGATTCGGAAATTAGACCATGGTAAACAGAAACAGAAACTAACAACAACAGGGCGTTGCCGAACAGAGCTTTAAATGAACCGAGCTTGTACAACGTAATGCCAGCAACAATGAGACGTGACAGTATTCTTGTTCCTAAAAAGCATGGTTCGTTACGCTGTAAGGTTTAGGTCGTGGCATTTATTACACAAAACAAGAGACACATTTAACGATACCTTCAAATACAAAAACCATTTAGTGATAATTCCCTAT
Organism: Phoronis australis; assembly: GCA_002633005.1. Lineage (NCBI taxonomy): Eukaryota > Metazoa > Phoronida > Phoronidae > Phoronis > Phoronis australis. The sequence continues at coordinate 612,242 of NMRA01000066.1, read as the reverse complement.
GTTCAGTCTCTTGATTCACTCTGCCGGTTCAGCCGGGTCAACCGGCTAAGACACCTGATGGATCAGTCCCCGTGTATTCAAGGCGCGTTTGATCAGACTCGCTGGTTCCCTGCGTGCCGCAAGGTGGTGAATAGCACGCAGGTATCATTTAATTTTCCTCGGGAATTTTTTTTACCCCGGCGTTTCTGATTGGAATGTCGAATTCTAAGCAGATAGCGCTTTACCAAAATAAAATTGGCATAACTGATGGAGGAAACGTAAATGTGGTCTGTTATACAGACAAATCCGTACTTAAAATGCATGTTGCTTAAAATGCATGTTCAAGAAATGAGAATCCCAGTAAATTGTGGTTGCGTCTTTTCGGAGTGCATGTTTCTACTGTCGCTGACTTTTGTTTAAGTTGCTGCCCTGTATTCGTACAGTATGAATAACACACCAGTTAAATCGGCCAGATGTGTGTTCATTGTACATGTACAGTGCTTCAAGCACGCGGCTATTAAACATTACAGCAGAAACGAAATACATGTAGTTGCTACGCCACTTGCATGACAAGGCTAAAAATCGTCCCTAGTCTGCCATTTTCTCACTTTAGTGTAAAGCTAACCAAAGAATGCCGAGGTTACATCAACCGTTGAATGGTACCTGCGTGTGATCTCTACACGCACGGAACCAGCGAGAGTTCCGGAATACAATCGCTGGGAGAATTGACCTACTGCAAGCTCCGCCCCCTTGCGTAAAGTCACGTACGTGACACCTGACAAACAAACAAGATATCAGAGGCAACTACACTGTCGCTAAAACGACGTGGAATCGAGGAGTGTTTTTTGCACTAACCGAAAACGCCTCGACATAGACAACAGCCGATGCTTATCAGCAGAGAATCGTATGTTTATGATGTGGGAATTTGGAAAGGTGACGATGAAAAAATAAGTGTTCGAGGAAAAGTATTTCGGAGCCAGCGAAAATCCGAAGAACCCCACACGGGGTTCACCTTCACCTGACAATTGACAAGGCCACTGATGCGATATGCTCATGCAAAGCTGGTTATGTACCTTAAAGTCTAATTATCAGTACGATGCCATAGATTTAAGAATATTTCGAACAAAATCAGTGAAGATTCACCGAATTTATTTCTGCCGTTTGCTAAAATCCGCCAAATGAAAAGTAGGTAACTGCCCGTGCTGCCCGAGTTACGTAGGTCAAGTCGATAGCACTGTTAACGATTTTATAATCTTCTAACGAAACACTTCGATTAAAAAACTCAGATTTATTGCTCAAGTACACACTCATCTTGTCCACGGTGGGCAGTTAGCTCCGGTAGGTCTAGGGCTGTGTCCAAGACAAATTAATGCACGTTGGCGGCTTTGGAAACGCAGACGTAGGTGTGTCAAGAATGCTACGTTCTGATTTGTCAGTTAAGCCGTCAGTAGTAATCCTGGCGATAGGTCGATTAGGAATCGGGCAAACAGGCACACGGTTAACTTCCATAATTCAAAATATTCCAGCCCTGCCTTTCAACCACTTCAGTGGTGGCTATTTTTTTCAATGTATGAGGAAAAGGGTCGAGTTTACAATGTCCTTGCGAAACACTAGCCTTTCACTCCCATTATTTCGGGTTGTCTTGCGTGATCTCGCCAAACTTGCTATAAACTCGATCTAGGAAAAGCACCCCAGGATAAGCGTATGGACGACACATACCTCAACCTTAGCCAAAGAGTACAACTCTGAAGATACAGTACACCACTCATCGCCCAAATCGTAGCTCATCATATAGCCGTCGTTGTCTTTGTTTATGCCGTACAGAACTCCGGTGGTATTGTGGTAAAACGTTACTAAACCAATATTTGTGTCAATTGCTGCAAAGAAAGCAAATAAAATTTGGTAAAATTTCATTTCTCAACAAACGATTTAGTTGCGTTATAGGTACATTCTAGGGCTGGCACTAAATGCAGGTCATTAGCACGATTTAATATAGGAAAAATAAATGTGCTTTGAACGGCACACATGTCACCTGACATAAACACTGTTCATACATGTACGACTAAAATTTTAAAACGAATGTCATGACATCACCACATATTCTTTCAGTTTTATTCAACTGACCCAAAATAAATTAAAAGACCACTTATTGCGATTGTCTTTTTGAAACCTCTTCCGTGTTTTCATTTTGTCCTTTCTGGTTTTTGACTAAGTGGTTGGATCGAAATTTTTCTTGGAACCCGTATAAAACAACACGAAACTGTAAAGCGAGATTAAGGAGAGACATTCGCGGCTTTCGATTAGTATGTTATTTCGTGAGGACATGCATTTCAAATACATATTAATAATGATGTACAGTTGTTGACTTTACCAGTAACAACAACAGTAATGTCAATAATATTAGTAATAACAACAATATTAATACTACTCTTGATGACGTGCTTTTCTAAGCTTTAAAATCGCTTTTTTAAAACCGGAAATTTGAATTAATCACCCACGCTACAAGACACCGGCCGGATGGGCGTCTGAAGGCACTCTAATAGGTTCTTCCCGAAACGGTCAGAACAACTGTCTCTCTAAGGTTTTTACCCACAATGCAACACATGTATCAAGCAGTTTCCCTTCTTCTGCAGGTGCAAATGCACAAGTCACTAAACTCGTATCCTATTGGTTATTTAATTCATCATTGTAAAGCAGGCAATTGTATTCGTGCTGACACCAGCGCCTTTAACAACATGGGCACTGGGCTCTCCTTAATCAGTGACAGTTTAATTAAGTATCTTACGCGTCCACGTTGCTCCCAAATCTTCGGACTTTGAGCACCTAGGCGATTTCGAGCTGGAATGAGAGAATTATACACACTACTACAACTTTAAGAACAACAAATGAGGTTACACGACTATTGGTGCTGAACAATCTTTATCTACGTAAGGAACTTCTTAAACAGGCTCTTCAGAAAAGTTCACTTGAGAGCAACATACGCTTGTCTCAGTTTCAACCTTAGATTATTTTCCGAATGAATCATTCAGACCTGTAAACAATAGGGAAATACTGCGCATATGCTTTTTATAAACACGAAAATTGTCAAGAACCAAATTCACCTCAGTCCAGAAATAAAATGCTTAAGAAATAATGATACATACATATACAGATACATAAAAATGCCTTACTTGACCATTGGTATAGTGCAGACAAACAGCTCTCCACCGTCCACTTCTGTTGCCAAGAAGCTGCGAGAAGACGGAAATGTTGGGGCTGACGACAATCCAGATGTGGGACATTCGTCTAAAAACAAAACTCAAACATAACAATGGACGATCTCTTTAACAAAATTGCCAATCATTAAACACAATTAATGCTTTGTTGAAGGATTTACCACACATTACTAACGCCTATCCAATGCTGGCAGGGGCAGTGATCAAGGTTTAACATCTGGTCCTGAACACTTACGCCGGATTGGAACCCTTTTCACCCTTCAAAAACATTGTGCAGCGCAAGATTTCATACCACGCAGACAGTATCTCCTTTACCCTTGACTGTCTTACTGGGTTCTTTACACTTGGACAGAGTTCTTGTGCGGTAAGTGTTCTTTCGAGGAAGTTAAGAATTCGGCTCCGCGGAAATTCTTTTGTGGCCCTTGATAAGAATTTGATTATCACAACGCACAAAATTGGGGATACGCATCGGTCTTGACTTTCTTCTTAAAATCACGAACTCCCACCGTAAGCAAAATATCAAAAGATGTTGGCAGGATATCCGCACTGAACATATACATGTATAAAACATATTTATTTTCTCATTTCCTTTCAAATTATGGACGCTTGCATTTTAAATTTTCGACTAGGTAATAACGTACCTGTGAGGGACAAGTGTGGTTTCACCTTACAACCGTACAGTTCTAATCGTGCTGTCATGACGTAGTCACCCAAGGAATTTTCCAAAGGAATGAAACGGAAATAATGCGCATCTGTAGCCAATGCAAGAAGAGGGATGAAGTAGCCATCCTCGACGTCGACTGGGTAGCTCGTCACCTTGGTTTCGTTGTACGGAATACTGACGTTACCGGTACTGTTGTAAAGTGTTTCGATACCTGTTTGGTTGTGAGTGCCAAAATCTATCGCAAACTCCTGTAATAAAATTTAATGTTTTCAACATGTACAATTTACACCATTACGCTTGCCAAGTCCACTTGTATATCCCGCGGAAATTTCAAACCTTTCCTAACCTCAACAAATTTCACTTTCGCGTCGTTCAAATCCTGTTGAAATCAACCTTTGAATTGTGATTCAGAAATACGTTTTACCATTACTACCTAGAAAATATTAAGATAGGGATATGATAATACCGAGCTCATACATTTAACTGGTACTTGAAGAGATTGTTAAATAGTTTTATTTTGCTGAAGCGCATGTGGAATTTGCATTGAAAGAAGGTTATGGTTGCATATTTCACGTGAAATGTTTGTGTTTAAGACCGGTCGCGTGGTGTCGCTAAGGTCTGTATTTGGTGTTCCAAATGAAGTTTCAGAATTACCGACTTCTGGCACTGAACGCTGAGTTTTTCCTCTAAACCTTACCTTATATTCATCTGTTGAGTTTTCTGGTTTGATGTCATGCCACTGGACACCATTTAGACTGTACTTGAGTCTAAATTTCGTTATGGTTGATCCGGTGCTTGGATCAGCTTTAAGCCCAACCCCAGTAAGACGAGTCATGTTGCGCGAGTAGATCTGGAAACCATAGGTACATGAACTGAAGTTTCTCTACTGAGTTCTGAGCAGAACATTGTTAGTGGCAGTACAGGGGAATAATAAATTTCTGCTAATGACCACTCGCAATCCAAGAGCAGTGAGAAAGGTTTCCTGTCAACTCTGACCTGCGTTCCGCTGACCCAAGAAACTCGTGAAAGATCACGCAAGACGGCGTGAAATTTCGTCTGGCATAACAAGCGGAGCACGTGATCACTCTAGTTTTACTGCTCGCAAAATTCTTGCGTCCACACGGGAACGCAGTCTTTGATTAGGACATTTCAAAGAGTGGGACCAAAATAAAATGTTCGGTAAGCAACTCTCAAACATAGTGCGTTAAAATGCGAGTCATATTTGTTACGTATTGCTTAATATGTGAACCGTATGAGACTTCAAGGAACTTCAACACTGGGTAAACGTGGCAACAGTCTCCGGGTCTTATACATTGAAAAATCCATACGATGAAAATCTTTCTGCTTTTGAAAGAAGAGCGCATGTGACGTTCTTCGTGGCAGAAAAGTTAATGAAAATCATTTTCAACAGCGCTGGAAATAACACAGTCGAATACTCGCTAGCGATACTTCAAGAAAAAATTTCTTTCCGCCTTGTTCATATGAGTACTTACTTCGATGAAGTCATTCTTAAAATACGGTGGATGACGGATTGGCGTCTTCCAAGCGGAAGACACGCTGTCCAAACTCAAATCGCTTAGCAAAGAACTCGGGCTCAAGGCTATCGAGGCGAAAGCCTGGCAACTTTGCAGTGCCCCCGAACGAATACCAATCTCATCGAAGCATTCTGAAAAAGAGTAGTCTCATTGACTCTAGCGACGGGCTTAGCAGGCCTAGCTCATACATGTAATATTAGATCTCTACTTAGTATCTCAGGTGAAACCTTTGCTACCCCCAACAACAGACTAGCTATCACTATGTTAGTACGTTATAGATCTATCATTTTCGATTGACTTGTTATCTCTGTCGAAACTCTTACTGTCTTTATGGATGGAGGCTGAGGAAATACGCAATACGAGGACCTTTTCCAGCAACCGCAGTTCTTGACATACCCACGTTTCTCGTATTGTCTTATTGCTAGCAAAGAGGCAAAACCAACGTGAAGACTTATTTACAGAATGTTCCTAGAAATATGAGAATGTGTTTAAAGCTTAGATACCAGTCATACCTGCGACGTAATACTCGAGGGCGAGATTCTCCGGGACTGTTAAGTGTGGGATGGTTGCTCCCTTGCCGACAATTCCCGATGAATCGTTTTGATTCCTGTCCACTTCGAAGTAGGTGAGATACGACGTCACGACTTCCGTCACATTCAAAGATCCGACAGCAATGGCGCGGTTTGGATCAATGGTGAAGTTGAAGCAGACGGTCAAGTTATCGGAGAAACGCATGTGAGCGTACTACATGCAAAGGAAGGAAGTGACATTACAAGAGGTATTTAGAAGAAGTTATTTAATGCCACATCTCTCAGAAACATTCAACCAATTATATAATGCACTCTAACGCTTTTTTGCTTAACTCCATTTATGATACATTAAAAGTTTCGTAATGAACCTTTCAAAAGTCATTGGCTAATATTCATAAGTATTCAAAAATTAAAAGTATTTGGTGTACGCCTTACTCAAAATAATCCAAAAATATGTCGGCACAGAGGCGATGCTTCACCTTCTCACATTTATCAACTGTAACTTGAAAGTGTCTTTGAACATCAGTATTTTACGCAGTGGTCAGGGTTATCACAATAAGCATATGGTCCTTTGCCACGTTTTTGTTTTCATCGAAAAGTTTTTTTCCGTGCACTTAAAATGTCACAGAAACGTTGTTCTGTAAAATTTCGCGTTCCACGCGATTACGGTACATATTTTCTGTCACGTGGCATCCAATAAAGAGTATCACTTTACCTTGAAGACGACTCCTCTTGTTCCGGACTGATCATCCACCTGTGGTTCAGTTCCGTTAAACACCAATGTTGACGGCTCATAACGAGAGTGTGTAGGCAACATCACGTGTAGGGCAACATTGAACGCATGCGCACTAGACGTGTTTGTGTGGTTGAAATGCGTACAGTACCTCATCTGGTCGCTAAAACAAAAGTAAAATCCATTAAATGCATGTTCACGTCCTAGCCCTGTAAGACACTGGCAATAGTGGCACAGTTTATTGAAGATGTGAACCTGCATGACAGATGGTCTTGGAAATATTAGCACCACCACTTATCCTAACAAATTTTGAATGTGTCAATACCTAAAGTCACACACTCTTGTTTTCTTTTTTCTTGATTTATAAGCCAATACAAACAAGACAAAACTAATTCTAGCTGTCATATTCCTTTATTTCATGAAGCATTAACTATCTGTTCGCTAGGGATTAGTCATGGATAGTTTTCACCCAACAATAGTCACTTATCTACAGTAGAACATTTTGGAATGCTGGTGTTACCTGCTGTGCGTATTACACAAAGCAGGGGCGGATTTAGAGGGGGCCAAGGTTGCAATGGCCCCCTAAAATTCTCCCAGATTGCATTTGGCAGTTCGGAGGTGCCAACGTCTGACGGGTAAAATCCAGGCTAATATTTTGCCCTGTCCCCCCCTAACTAAAAACCCGGGATCCGCCCCTGCAAATCACCACTTCAATGTATCGTTTGATCATCTTCACCTAAAAAAGTTCACAACATACGTACTCGGGCCCAATTTCACTTCTAGTTCGGTCATCCTTTTCGAACCACGAAAGTTTGTAGAGATCCGCCTTTTCGTTGCCTGTGGCTACAAGTTTGACTTCCCAATTGGTTGTGGAGGTGTCGTTAGAGCCCGCCACTGTCAGTGTCCACGGAATGTTGGTGTCAGAGAAATGGTATGGATTGTCGTCACACATCACTGTCATTTTTAGCTGGACGATGTCATCTTCTTTTTTGTGAGGCTGGAACGTGTATCGTCTGGTGGTTCCTAAAATTTGGTGGAATTGAACGAAAAGTATGAAAACATAAGTTTTTCCTAACGAAGAGATCACACAGATGTGCCCATCAACCAATCACGACCCTGTGGACATTGAAGAATTTTGCCCAGTTTCGCCTTCTAATTTTGTCCGCAAGTTAATTGACAAAGCGCCTACGATGTTCTTTAAAACACGCCCAAGGTATTTCCAACTCCAGTCTCACAAATTAAGTGGTTATAATAAGTTATATTATATAAGTTTTGTGAATTTAACTTTACTGGAACACATCAACACCTAGCACGTTATCTAAGAGGCAGTTTGACTCAGTCCGTTGATCCAGATATTTCACGCGGAGAGAACTTATAATAAATTCTTAGTGAAAGGAGTTGAAATATTTATAGTGTTCTTTGAGAAAATTTGCAGATGTACGAACATCACAGCGTTGAATGTCTAAGTTTTCGTGTGAGATAATAAAACTTTCCAAACTTTTATTAAGGGCTTGAAATTGATTTTGCTCAAACAAATGTTTTAACGGAGCCCCCGATATGGGATAAAAGAAAATACACCTCGTGGGAACGAGATACATGTACTAAGTTGCAGGAACGAGTTGGTATCTTCTTACCCTGCACGAGTTACGTATCTCGTTCACACAAGTTATATTTTACGGAACGCTCGAAATGACATCAAAGAAAACACATCTAGTGGGAACAAGTTACTAAACTGCAGGACCGAGTAGGTATCTCGTTCCCAGGAGCTACGCAACGCGTTCCCATGAATTAAAATAACTCGGGAGAAAGAGATACAAGGTACTTTTTCATCCAAATGATGTCACTTCGGGGATCCGTGTATTTTGCCTTGGAGACTGCTTACAGTTCTTATTGGATATCCTCCCTTTTGGACGTGTTTTGTCTACAGCGAAGAAGACAATTTCTTACAATGCTGTTTACAAAAAGACCAATGACTTACCCGTGTTGGTGACTAAACCGATGTCGACATTTCCACCAACTCGTGATGAAGACACGAACCCGGTAGCCTGGTCGGTATACGTTGTGTAATCTTCCGTTACAAACACAGGATCTGCCGCAATGTTAACACCAATAGTTACATAAACGAGTTCTTTGAGAATGAGGCTCGGGCCGTTTGCATAAGGACTGAGATTGAAGGTCAAGTTCAGCTTGTCTGTACCCTCTGACAAAGTGATGTCGATGAAGTACGACTTGACTTCGCCAACTCCGCACGTGCTACTATTACCCGTCGTGTAGACGTTCACGGAAGACGATGCGGGATTCTTAAACAGATAAGACAGAGGTAAACAACATTATTATAATGAACATGTACATGTATTATGCTCCCCTCAAAAACAGTTAGTTTTAAAAATGTTTTGTTGATAACGTGATATTTAGTTTTCCAAGTGAGTTCCTACGCGGGTTGAATAATTTTATTCAAATCGGCACACACGGATGATAGTAATGTGTCCTACCTGTATTACGTTAGTCAGCACTTCTCTCACGGACCCTACGTAAACGTTTTGGTTGTTAATTTGAACCGCTGCAGCTACAAAAAGATAGTCTCCAATGTTCGCCGTCGAGCCATCAGGGGCGCCAACAACAATCTCCATGGTCAGCTGAAATAGTTACACGAAAAAATAGCTTGGAGCACTTATCTGACTTTATGACAAGTTAATGACTTTTACTAATGAGTGCACCAATAGCTATTTACAAAATTCAAGTAGTAAAGCTAAAAAGCAAGCATCTGTAACCACCTGTACAGGAGAAAGACTGTATCAAGTGACATCAAGCAGATGGGAGGAATAAAAACTAACACAGGGGTCTGGTTCGGAAATTTAGTGTTTCGCTCACACTTCACAATTACGGCATAAAGGATTAGCCATGCAATTAATAGCGCATCATAGTTTAGAAGTAATTTATGAAAATTAGAACAGTAATTAGCAGTTATGGGTATGATCTCGGAGGCTTTTAGTTTTGGTATGTGAAATTTAGTTACTTTCCAAAAATGGTTGAAGTACTAGATTAAATTTTTTAGTTATTCCATGAATTACTTTTATGTAACAGTATCTTGGATGACATTATTATTAGTAAGCAATACCTGCTTGCTTGATTATAAATAAAACACCACGTTGCTAATATGGCAGCTGAGGTAAAAGAAAACAAAAGCAAAATGCCTAAAATCTGAAGTACGATTGTGGTGAGTGAAATTACACTTGTATGATCGGATCTCGATGATAACTTAGAATTTTTTTCCAACATTGTCTTTCTGAACGTAACAAACTCAACCCTGCCAAGTCGAAGTCAGTAAAATGTATCCCTTCAAGCATTTTACATGAAAATTTTATAGCCGCCTTGAAGCATATTTGATGTTATAAAATTGATCTCAAATTGTACCTAAGTCAAAATAGGTGTCATGTCTGGGCTGGGATAGAATTAGCAATTCGTTTTGTTTGAAACCAGCCTCCCGTTCAGTAACGCTAGGACCTCGCCAAAAAACAAGACTTCGTGAGATTACGTGGGATATGGCCGTGTATTTTAAATGAGAACACGTGATTTTGGCTAGCTTTTAGGTAGGTCCTAGCGTAGATCCTAGCGTTACTGAACGCACTCCCGGCTCAACAGCTTGGCTTGTCACAGTGTGCCATTTTATGCACCCAGTTTAGTTATAAAGAATAACGAGCTGTTAGTTTTTGCAGAGCCACAAATCACATCGCATGTGAAGAACACATGTTGAGGGCAATTTTATAGAGCGGTAAGTAGTCTTAATGAAAAATTTGTTTCTAATGATTTATAGCAGCTTTATATGTTACTACAAGAGAGGATAGACCCTTGGCATCATTTGTTAAAAAGTGACCACACTGAACCGCCTACCCATCGCCGTATGTCAGTAAATCGTACAAAACAGATTCTCAACTCCGATATTTTTTAGGATTTCCCACAGGCGCTTCTCTTTTTCAATGAACAAGTTAGTTTCCGATTAGCGAGCAGATGACGTACTCGCCGGAACATGCGCGCACCCAGCCTAAAAAATGGGGGCTCGAATTTTTGCGAATATGGACCTTTTACTAAGATTCATGGGGTACGTTCAGAGCTATGAATTGTGCATTCGCCAAATTATGGTAGTTCTTGCTTTTTTAGTGGACTTTTGTCGTGTTTTCTACTTTTTTTCGGAGATTTGTTTCTCTAAGGCGGACCTTTTTGCACGCTTCGCCCCCCGAAACTCCCCCCCGTGGAGCGCGTGTTATAGCAAATGTGAACAATGTTTAGTTTCGAACGCTGAAAACTTCAACGCTAGATGTCGCGGGACCGCTCAGAAGCGGAAATAAGATCGTTCACGACTTTAGGGCACTCACGACTTTAGAACCTCCGACGTATGGTATGTCCAATATGTGGGAGGACCCCAGGCATTAATTCTCACCACGTTGTCCTTATTGACGACATCGGAAACATTGGTGCCCACATTGGCGATTCTAAACTCCATTTCTGCCGTGTCGTACAGCGTCCCGTTAGCTGACTGCGTGTCGGTGTAGGTGCGTGTATACAGCGTGTCGTTAACGCAGGGGCAGTTGAAGCCTCTTGATATGACCCGGATGTCGTGTATCTTCAACTTGCCATAATCGGTGTCGTTGACAGGTGCGTAAGCTTTGACTTTATAGAGGCTGAAGGTGGATGGCACGCTGTAGATTTCGAGAACGTAGACGCCAGCGGCTCCCTTTACAATTGATGTCTCGTTGGCGTGATAGAAATTCACGACGGGCACTGAAGACTGTAAACAAGAGCGAACATAAATGCTGAATTGCAATAATTCTTCAATCATTTATCTCGAAATCAAAACACTAAATAGCATGCTTCAACTCCGCAGCTTGCATGTTTTTGATGTCAACTTTGATAAGTAAAATAAGGAAAATGTTTCTTGAGTTCACATTCGATCATAAATATACATCAGTGTTGGCACGATCATTTTTTTGCAAGATACATATATAGATCTGTACAGACGCCAAGTTAGTACTTTTCGGTCTTTCAGATTCAAATGTCTTATAAGGCATCGAATCTTACAAGGTCAAAATGAAGCTGAATACCGTACGTACTCACTGCGTATCGGGCACATTTTCGTGTAAAACTGTTTAATGTTATCACATATAAACAATATTATGCACATTAATAATTTTTTTCTCATTCAGCAACCCAAAATGATAATTCTTTGAGTACAGTGGACAAGTTGCCCATTGAAAAAATCGAGAAGCTAAAGAAAACGTTATCGCGTAGTCGCGATTAATGGCATTCACGGGATTAGTCTCTACAGGGTATAGCGCGGAGAACTTTTGGTATTTAGTGAAAATTAACAGATGCTTCAACCAATTGTATACCTGAGCAGGCAGTTGCAGGGAGGAATTGAAGGTTATACCCAAATTAGCCACCAGCAGCTTGTCAGAGCCAGCCTCAATGGAGAGAGAGGCGTTGACTTGTGGGTACGCCGAGATGTTAGTTTGTGGATTGGTTCCAATAACGACACGGGTTCTGAAGCGGTTATCCGCCTTGTTAGTGGCATTCAGCCTATCCAAACCTTGAAAGAAAGGAGTGATGAAGAAATAAAAAGAGATACTATAAATACGGGTAAACAAAGGCATGCAGTTAGGAAAGTGGGTCTGTAGACAGTTGGGTTGACAGGTAAAAAGCGGATAAATGGGTACGTGTACACACACGTTGGTAGGTAGATATATTGGTGTAGAGGTTGGTATAGCTAGGTGAGAACATTGGTAAGTGAGTAATTGGAAGGTAGGTTAACGTGCATGTACGGAACATTTGTAGGGATGAAAATGTGCCGGTAAATACGTAGATAGATGAACGTAGATGAGCAGCTAGGCCGAGAAGTTAGAACGGAAATAAGTAGGCGGATAACAGTGGCGGATCTAGGATATCACAAGGGCGGACAACATTTTGTCTGTAAACATTTGCTCAAAGCACGATAGATGCGCCTCCCCCCCCCTAAATCCGCCTATGGGTAAATAAGAAGAGGAGACTGGTAGACAAGTAAGTCAGCGAGTACCTAGATATACAGAGGCTATACTCCACAGATAAAAGGTGATTTAGGTAAGACAGTTGTATTCATTGTTGGTGTATTCCAAATTCTCCTAAGTTTGGTGATGTAAACAAGTTGAAATGACATACAGTTGCAATTTTAACTGCCGATAACTCACCAATATTTGTGAGACCCCTAATTTTCAGGGATGCCATGTCGTTCTGGCCATCGTTTTCAACGGATGTGTATTCAGTTATGGCCTTCTCAGAAAGACATGGCGCGATGTTGGGACCTTGAGACACCCTTTCTACAAGACAAACTGAGAGATCCTCGCTTCCGACTGTCGCTAGGAAGTTCCACGTAGATGTGGTGGTGGGCGGCACAATGGCGTCTATAGTGTACATGACAGCTTGACCAGGTACTGCTACAAAGTCACAGTCAACCAGCGAGACCTCAGGCTCTTCAACCTGTGGAAATTAAGTTTTCGGGTTCGTCCAAGTTTGTTTATTAGCACGAACGAACGTGCTTTAACACTCTAAACATTTACTTCAGAAGCGCCAAAACAAGGTTCAAAATGCTTTGTAGAAAGCAAAGGATTTTTTCAAGTGTCCCAATTGAGTTTTAAAACTTGATTAAACCGGGAGAAGATGTCCACGGTGACCAGGGGTCTGTTTACCGTAAAGTCTATAGCCTAATTTTTTTTTTCTTTGACTTGGCTTTTAGCCCCCTGAGCAGTTGAGCAGGCCATGGATTTCGGTTGCTGTAGACATATTTTCCCTTTTTAAACTTCGTCAGGTTTCGAGAAGCAAGTTAAGCTATCTTTACACTAATTTTTAACCAAAAGTCAAAATTTTATACTCTTCCAGAAGCCGTCCCAGCTGACGTCCGGTTCAAAGAGACTCGCCGTTACCTGGGTTTGGGCGGGACTCCATAAAATGGCGTAGTAAATACCTTCGTTATTGACAAGATTTACACAGGGCTATATTTTTCTCCAAATATCTCTTTTCATACTATAATTGACAACCGTTGAAACAAAAAGTATTATCCGCAAGGATCATTGTCATGCACACGGAAGTACTGTCCGTATAGATTCAGTCTCGTATTAATCTTTTACTAAATATAATAATTTTTCAAAAAGCTCGAGTTCACACGTATTACGAGAATTCCAATAAAAAACACGAACCCTACAATCAAAAATGACTACATTGCCACTCTCTAAAAAGTTTGAGAACCTTAATACTTGTGAACGTTTCTAATGATCACATGAGCACAGGATGAACCAAATACCGACATACAAACATCTTTGACTTACCGCGTCACTCCAGTCGTCAAGGTCAGACATCATGTCATTGTAGGTCATCGAGTACTCTGCCACATAGATTTTATTTTCTTTGTATTGTATGGATGTGTATGTGCCGAAGTCAGTGTTGTTGTACACGGCCAGCGAGTCTCCAGCAGTGGAGACGAGAATCTCAACGGTCAACATGTTGTCGGACTTTCTATTGTAGTTCAAACCCAGGTTGCTAATACCGGACATATCAAGTAGGATACGATCCGTATATTTTTCAGATGGCGGAGCTAGAATAGAAAAACAAAAGAAAAGCTTTTAATTAAGAGTTGAATACAGTACACTACAATACTACGGCATATAAATACCAAAGTAATTCTGCTTGGAAGTAATGGTGTTTTTGTATTCCAGGAATCCCAAAGTTTCTTTACATAAGCGCAGAAAAAATAGAAAATGACCAACGGACTCTAATTTCAGAAATACGAGAAATGTTGCATTTAGAAGAGCTGGATGTTTTACAGAACGGAAACTTTCCCTTCAGTTTCTGTACAAATTGAACAGTTATTATAAAAATCATAGACATATCGTTGTTAGTTGTTCTCACGCTTTGTACATCAGCTTGGCTGATTGTTCGTCGTGTGCGCTATAGTTGTACAACTAGGTCTCTACTTCGTGCAAAAACTTGAAAATCTTCGTTCACTGCATTTAACATCAGTTGAGATGCTTTTTCACTTTCTAAAAAACTCTGGGATTCTTGGAATTAGAACTACACCATTATTTCCTTGTAAAACAATTACCTAGTACCAAAGTTTCTGAACATCTGTCTGCACATTTTTGGGAAACCAAATTGTAAGTCATTTTTTCATATCAACACATCTTTTTACATAGGCGGATTTAGGGGGGCCCAGGGGGCCCGCCCCCCCCCCCTTGGCTGCCGCAAAAAAATAAAACAGTAAGAGCGCAGGGAAATGTTGAGTTAGTTAATTAACCCCGGTAATTAAAATTATACGGATGAAATAAGATTTATATGTGTGCAGTTTTAGTGTCAAATTCGGAACACGGCGCATTCGTAACGGAACTATCATGGCTTAGTATAGGCTCTCCCGCGATATCCCAGGCGACCGGCAGTGGCGCTGCCCACTACGACTCCGTTTCCGTCGTCTGCTCCACTGTGCAGTGAAGAAAATTTACTTCATTTTTTAAAGAAAATGGAACTTGAGTGACGATGAAAAAACAGAAGCTGCTGGTAAGATGTGAATTTTAATCGAAGCCTCAGTGAATCAGTCAGAAACTCGCAATACTCTCTTAGCCAAACCTTATCTTAAGACGATTTCCAAAGCAATCCCGTCATTATTGCCAACACGAAAAACGGAATTGGTCTTTTTGGCATTTGAAGACTATTTAAATACGACAAATTTGTTAAGAATCGATGGCACAAAATATAAAACGTGTAATAAGCATTACAAAAAGAAGTAGGTTTCGCGCGCAAACGCTGTGGACCATAAACAAGTAGGTCTCTTAGTATGAGATTAGTAGTTAAATCGTGGTGGTGTAGTGGTAACGCACGCGTCGAGTCTTTGATACTTGTAGTTTTCCCTGTTTGACACGTTCTCCGTTTTTTTTTGCCTTTTTTCTTGAATAATACTTCAGGAATCAAGGAAAATGCTTGATTTTTAGAGGTAAAAACAGAAAAATTTCCTGGGCGGGAGGGGGGTTTGCCCCCATTCGGTGCTATGTGCATCTACAATCGTGGTTCAGTTTGCGCAAATTCTTACAGCCGGACAAAATGTTGGGCCCCCCCCTTGTGATATCCTAGATCCGCCACTGTTTTATATTATTTGAGTACTTCGTTGCCACCCACGATTGTATCTACATTTCTTGGTGGAACCAGCTACATGAACCTAGTGCGTAGCATAGCTTTTGGTACTAAGCTTTCATTATTCGGTTAACAAACCATACGTAACGCTTACTCTTTGAGCGCATGCTAACGCTTTCGACAGTAATTGCCGAGCTTAAGAGACACAGCTTGAAACAAGCTAAGTTAAAAGCTTAATGATTTGATAATGTTATCTGGCCGTGAAAAAGTTCAGAATGTAAAGTAGGTTCAAATTTGTTTTCATTAACCACAATCTTACTGAACAGTACGGTTACAATATCAAGAAGACTTGATACATGTAACAAACAATAATTATACTCCATTTTTATCAGCGTAGATTGCGTTATTGCATTCTGTCTTCGGTTTGTTCCCCACGGGAAATTCAAATATTTCAGAAGAGATGATTTCAGAAAGCAATGATGATTAATCGCGTGTTTCCAGCGACTCATATTTTTATCTTTGAACATGCGCCAACATGGAATTATGCCCCAATTCATTATACACAGCTATCTTCACTACCTCAAATGCATTCATTCCCCTTTGCTACCTATTGCGACATCCTTATGGAGTCAGGCGCAATAGGAGTCTGAGGTCTCCAGTTATTATCACTCAAGTGGAAGTCCCCCAATGACCTTTTATGGTTCAGGGGAGGAGACGTGTTCGCAGTGGATAAATCAGCTATTTTTTTAGCCAATCAGCAGGTAGCAAGAAAAATGATATCCCCAAAATATCTTCTCTGTGACATTCACGTCAGTTTTTTTTTATCAACAATTAGTCAATTGGCTAATTGAAGCTGATATTTCCAAATAACAAGATATGCGGTCATACTCAAAGTAGATGAGTTTGTTGTTGTAATCTTTGGCACCAAAATGTTTCGGCCTTGCTTAATGACAGCCACTCGACACAGCTGTGTATAGATTTCCGTCGAGGAGTTATCCGTGGCACTGTAGATATCAGCCGAAAAGGTTGTGTACTGGTGTCCGAGAGGGATCTCGATGTCCACATGGATGAGGAAAGAGGAGTCTTCGTAGAAGAAGTTCGTGAACATCTTGTTTTTCATCTCAAACGTTGGATCCTGGAAATAAAGACATGCATATTTTCAAACATTCAAATGTCCGTCACGGACCGATATCAAACCTAGCAGTCGGCCTTCTAATGAAGCCACACAAAGTTTCACCTTGATCGAGCAGGACTGCTTGTTTCTTTCCAACTATCGAATGAAATGCAACACGGTAGTAACCTCAGTAGTCTTTGAGCATTTCTGGAAACAATCAACTATAATGTTTTATAGTAAATAATTACATTCGAGGAACAGCCCGTATGTTGGTTGCATCAGGGAGGAAGTGTCCTTACCGTGGAAGAATTTGTCGAGTTGACAATTGTTATGCTGTTCTGCGCCACGAAGATCATGTCCGAGCCAAAGTAAACAGCTGAAGTTGCAAAGTATGACTCCCCTTCTGTCACTGAAGCATTTTCCATCACTTTGGCCACAACTTGTATGGTAATGATGTTACTGTCAGCGTCAGACCGTACACCACTGTTGTATACTGTACCCAGGTCTAGAACCCCGTAATCATTTTCTCCCTCTACGCCACTCTGGAAATTTACGAATTCCTCTCATGATATTATTAAAACCTCTAACCAGCTTCAGGAAGAGTGCGAATCAATGCTTGTACACATGTGATGGAACCCGAGTTACATTTTGTAAAACCAGGTTATTTATCTGCTGTAGGAAATGTTTGCAGATGCATTATGCAATCAATTTTTCCTCAGACATGAGGTGTGCATGGAGAAGAGTAACTTCTTTTAAGAACGTTTATTCGAATTACTAGATATTTACTGTACCTCTGATGAAAGGACTGGCTTTGAGAAGTTTGTACACTTGTAATTGTATCCGACGTGTACGATGTTCATATCTATTATGGTCATGATTATGGACGAGTTGTAAGGCATAGCGAACTCGGCGCGGTAGGTCTGGGCCGTCTGTTCTGGGATAGTGATGTTGAGGTAGAACGCTGTGTACGTGCCTTTCGAGACCTCGGCAATGGCTGTGACGAAGTTGAAAACAGGACTGGTGGCCTGAAACACGCGAAAATGAATTCTTCTCATGACAAAAGCCTGCACGGTATAAGATGTGTTTCTGCATGAAAAATTACCACTCATTGTGTAGGGCCAACATGTGCGTACAGTTAATCAGTTCTCCCTTTACCTAAGCAGTATCGCACGAATGGCTCCTATTACATTGCCTAACATTCAGACGGTGGAAACCTGCCGAGTCAACTTCTCGCTGTGCAATAAAGCTTCAAAATATAACACAAGACTTTTCGGTTACATTTTTCCCGATATTTTTCTATTTCGTTGCGGTTTCGCTATATCCTCTCGTGGTTGCATTAGCTAATTTCTACTGTTATCAAAACGTTTCTGTGTGACACTTTATGCTACAAGCAAGAAAACGACTTCTTAATTTAGCTAAGCCGTCGAAGATTGGAAAACATATACTTTTCAAATGCATACCAGAGGTTGCAAATTTTTTTCCACAATGGTCACAGGTAACTGCCCCGACCAGATCTCCGTCGAGTCGATAGTGATGGACACACCAAAATAGTAAGTGTCATTGTTGGCCGTAACAGTTTCCGAAACCATGGCGACAATGGCCAATTCTATTGTGTTGTCGTCGGATGTTGCGCCACCTGTTCTAAAACCTGAAAATGTAAGTGATTGAAACACTGACTTTTATTAGGTCGCTTTGGAGTTTGTACCAAAAGCGGGAGCTGAAGTCCGCACCGCCACGTGAACGCAACGTGATGTCATGTTCGCAGCTTGTAGTCATTGACCCATTTACGCTTAAGGTAGCATGTTACGTCATATTCAGAAGGGGTTGTGGTATATCAGTAATTCAAAGCAATACCGGCCAGCAGCTCAGTTTATCATTGATATGAGCAAAGAGTTAGCTTCTGTCCACTATCAATTACCTTCTTAACCGAGCAGACGACCCCCTGCACGTGACATTTCAAGCACTCTGGATTGGTTGACTTATGTCCCAAACACCTATGCTCTGGGTTACGCTCCGCTTTTTGCTATCTATAAAAAGTTCCATGCATGGCGGTACTCGCGAACATTTTTTGATGTCGCCACAAGACCGAAAAATAGCTTAACGAAACGCAATTCTAGTTCAATCCGACAATCTTGTTCCATCGTAGCATTTGATGCGACATTGTGTGCCTCATCTAACGGCGGTGCTAATTTGAATGCTTTCGTGTTACTTGCCTTTTCTCGTTGTTATAAAATTTATGGAAAAACATTAAAAGTGCTCTTTTCACTAGGTACTCTACTACAATTACACCACATGTAGTGTTTTCAAGAGAAGTGGCTCCGAGCGGTTTAAAACAAAAACGTGCACCAATATCAAATTAAAGCAGATATATTCACTTTATGGAAAGGTCATTATTTCGGGTTGCTTACTGATTGTAATATAATGAGGCTAGGCCCTCTGCATTTAATTGAGGTTTCCGAAAATTAAAAAGTGCATTACAATCATATCTTTGACTGTAGTAGAACTTATCACAGGTGTTATGCAAGAATTGTTTCAATAGTCGGCTGATTTGATTTTGCTGAGTAAGCTCCATTCAGATTAATTAATACTTATGCAAGTGTCACGTGCAACCGTCACGAGATGGGCCCATCATATGATGCCAGCTAGAATAGTACTTAAGGCATTGGCCATCAAGGAAAGTCAGACCATGACACCAAGATAGACCACAGACCATAGACCACGACATCAGACCACAACCGAGACACTAGACCAGACCCAGACCTGATATCCAGGAGAAGCCGACAGCGAAGGCGACAAAAATCAATTCAGCGAAGTCAAATCAAGGAGCCGAGGTATAGACACTTAATACAGGCGTTGGTCTCAGCCTGTTAGTCAATTTGAACCAGTCTAGTGATTGTTTTAGAGGGTCAGTTCATGTTGCGACTTGTGTTACATTAACGTGTGCGGTAGCTACGGGTAACTGGTGGCACTGTAGATTAATACTTTCACCTGTAACGATATATCGTTTCATTCGAACAGTCGTCAGTCTCACAACTCGATGTAATCTATTGTTTGTAATTCACAACGCTGCAAATTAATAGACGTATTCTATTGTTAAAGTATTCATGTGTTCTTTGATTTACTACCACGAGCGCGCCATCTGTTGGCCGCAACACGCATTGATATACCACATGATTGGCACAAAGAAATTCTAAGTACGATAACATAACTCTACTTCAATCAGGCTTGTGTCCACCAGATGGAAAATTCAGTCATATCAGGATGAGTTTTTGTAAAGTTACGGTGAACATTCCATTCTTTCGTGCGTCTCAAAAATTTCAGACAAGGAAATAAACTTTTAATGTCTTATTGTTAACATGAACCATTGTTGATTTTTGCCTTCTTACATCGCAATTGTGGACACCTAGAACATTAACATTAACTTACCTGTGTTAACAATGTATCCAAAGGCCGCTGACAAGGTGCTTGCCTGGCCATCAATCAAAGTAGAGGTGATAGTTTCTTCGTTGTAATGCTTGAAGCTTTGGCCTGGAGAAAAAGTTTTTTAACTATTGTAAGCACGCATATGAGGGTGTAAATTTAATATTTGTTGATGCTTGTCAAAACGTGGGATTTTAAAGATGTTCCGTTTTAGCAGTAATAGTGAGATTTACGCTAATACAATCGCAAATGCTTTTGGAAACTTTTGGGTTAGCAATGATTTGCACGCTCTACGCTGACCAGTTAGACACGAATTTGAAAGTTATGAATTTGTGTTAAAAGGGGAAGGTGTACTGATACTTTACTCTCGGGCCCAAATTATGATTTGCACACTAGCCAACCACAAAATATTTTCCTTCTTTGTAACATTTGCTTAGACATCTTATAATTTTCCCCTTTTCACAACTTTTACTCGTTTTGATGTATGCAAGGAGAGCTTTTTAAGGCACGAAGTCAAATTCAACATTGGCATCTTCAAACTTAACTGATTGGATGAAGAATCATTCGATGGTTTTCTCTCAATTCACACTGTACATTTTAATACATCTAGGCTCATATGGTTTTGAAAACAAATGTTTAGCTCTATATATTCCTCAACACCTACCTAGGCTTTTAATGCTTAGACTACACACCGACATGAGATTAGTACTGTTAACCGGCGCAAAAACGTCTACTGTGATATTGTTGGCGGCATCTGCCAAGGTCATATTAAGATTCCACTGCGTCGGCGTTGCAACCATGGCGCTGCTGGCGCCAGTAAAAGCGAAAACTGGCGTGACTCCAGAGTCCTGCGAAAAGTGTTTGCACAATCGTGTTAGGATAATACAAGAATAACACATCCGAATTCGCGAACAGACAAGTAATAAAAAGCCATACTCGAATGAAAAACAAAGCAAATTAAAACTAGGAATTTGTGTTAGCTATGTAAAAATACGATCGTCGTATTTTAAACACCACTTTTAAAGAAAATTTTAAAAGAAATTTGTCGTACAAATGAGTCCACAACAGGCGTGAGTTCCTCTTCTGCAATCCAAACCGTCGTGGTAGTCGTCCCGTATTTGACGCCAGTTGTGACCTGAAGCAAGTCCCCGTTAATGAAGTTCTGACTGTGCAAAATTATGACGTTGAACGTGATAGTTATTTCACTCTCCGCCTTGTCTGCTGAGTTGCTTGCCTCGTTGTTGATGGTTCCAAAATTCACCGTGGCCATGTCATTCTGGAAATGAGAACGACGTTCTTTAATGAATGTGTGAATTGAGTAAACTGTGCTTTTTGTGTTTTAAACACTCACATCTGGGGTGTACAGAGATTTTTAAATGTTGGTTTTAGTTCGGAATTGTCTTCATTTTCAGTACAAATTTCAACTTTTATAGAGAAGCGTAAATGATTTTGTGGAATTGGTAAACGAGTTCAATGATGCATTTTATTTTGTTATTTCACCAGTTTAAAAATGCATCTCTCTTCACAGAAAATTGGCGAAAGTTTGGACAACAATCTTCAGATAATGACCTAATTATTTACAATGCTCAATTTTCCCATGATTTACTTAATATACATTAAGTTCGGCGAATCTAGATGGACTATTACTAACTTTTTTCAAAATTCTGAAAACTCTGGAAATCACGTTATCAATGCAGAAGTCAATGATATATAAAGAATAATTGCAAGCGGTCTGATACACGTTGTACCAGACGTGCGCAGGCCTTGCATGTGGACCCATTGCACTGATCACCTGGAAATATGTTTATGCTTTATTAAAATATGGTTAAAACCGAGCTAAGGAGCTAGAAACCTGACTCAAGGGTTTAGCAGTGTGACCTGGTGGGACTCGAACCCACGACCTCGAGTGAAGAAAGCGGGCACTTATCAACCAGGCCCCACTGTCTCCTAGCAGAAGTTAATCACCAGGACATTGCTTACCCGTCCGTTGTTATGGTAGGATGAGTATTCAATATACGGCGTGTTGGAGGCCTTGTAAGTCGCGAAGTTGGTGGAGGGGATAGTAACAATAACATCGTCCAGGACAGACATGACCGTCCGAGAGGTGTCGTTGGACACGGCAGCGAACAGTTCCGCCTTAAAATATAAATTACATTAGTTCATCATAGTGGCAATGTCGGTTTCGTCACGATGAAGTAATTGGCAATCTCTAATTTAGATTCTGGTCTGAAAAGGGACACTGGCAATGATCTGTTATTTTGTGCAAGAATTTTTCCAGCAAATTTTCTTTCTAGAATTGTTTATTATCTGCAGCTGAACTTTTGACAACTAAGTTACCATTCGTTTTCTTACGGACGAAAACAGACAAGTATGGAATATATGATGTCGGAAATCGGCCCTTTCGCAGCAGACGAGGCACGTGCGTTTCCTGTTCCTTAATATGGTTTGCACACTTCAGTTTTTATACATTATGAAAACGACATCTATTACCGAACAGCTTACCTTGAGGGATGTTTCTAAGTTTGGCATCCAAATCGTCAGCTTCATGGGCACAATATCTGCGATTTTGACACTTGAGGTGGACGAAAAGCTTCCGGTTTTCTCCAGGGTGTTAGTGATCTCAGTGGGAAGACCGTTTCCAGTCTGAAAATTGTGTAACATTTTTATACAGAATAGACACTTTGATTGATTTTCGGGATTTTAGAGTCCCCCTTACGGACACGAATTAAAACTTCATCGCCGGTTTTAGAACTAACAGTTTTCCTGTGAGAATTGATGTTGGTTCTCCTTGCGTCACCCCAAATCCGCCACTGAATCCTGAAACCACGCGGATTTTGTTTATTTTGATAAGTCTGTGACCAAGGCTGCGTTAATTAGACGCAAGAAACTCACAAAAGCACAAGTTCTCTAAAAAATTTAGAGGATGTCGCTGTGCAATACAAGAGATCAAACTAGGTTTTTCATGAGTGCTTTGCGTCTTCGGAATGCAACCCCAAAAATTGCAAAGACTGGACCATTACGCTATTAGTCCACTACCGTTCGAACGTTTGAGCTCTACAGATATATACTTAAGTAATCTTTAGTTCTTTCATTATGAAGTCAGTTCCTGCATTTCAAAGGTTCGAGTGAAAACTGTACTTGGGTTGAGGTACATGTGAGTAGCTTTGCCATTTTGAATCTTTCATTCAGCTCTCGTCACGATGATACAAACTAGTTCAGAGTCTGACCAAGCCTAATATTTCAAAATGGATGAATGCAACGGTGCCTCAGTTGGTAAGTAGCTAACCAGTGAGTAAGAATTCTATTAAACATTTTAAGTTCATATTAAACTGATTTGAAAATCATAAGCCAAATAATGTAACTTAAAACTTCTTGTCACATCGCATTTTCTAGAAACGCTTCGACCTTTCCGCCAGCTGACTTGAAACGTTCCCACCCACAGAGATACATATATCAATATAAATCGATGTACTGTAGTTACCCACAATACAAATTGTTATATGGCCACTTAAACGTTCATTTATCCCACACAGGCACCAATTCTACACCAAAACTTGATATTTCAACTGTTCCCAGATGGCGGTGGCAGCCTAAACGTGTTGCGCCATTAAAAATCTTTTTAGATGTGCTAGATAACCGGACGATCATACAAGCTTCAAAATTCCTCCGGGTGCGAGACTTACAATGGCGCGTTTGGACACGTGATGGATGCTTCTTTTCTTGATGTTGTGCTTTCGTTTCAGGTGATCGAGAGCATTTCTGTCGCCTTTTGGCAGAGGGATTGACCCGTCGATGAGACGTTCGGATTTTACATCAGCAATTCTGCCATCATCAAGAGATTCTTTTTGAATCAAATGAATCTTCGCAGATGCCACGTCGCCATCTTGGTAACTAGCCTTGACCTCGAGTACATCTTCCAAAGGGAGTGAATGAGAAAGCATGTAGGTTATGTCGCCCGATTTGTAGTCGACCTCGAACTGTGGATATTTACTAGCAGTGGTGAAGAAGTAGGAAACATTGCCGCATTCTGGTCTTGACTTTACTTTGGCCACTGTGATCAAACCCTTTGTTTGCGGTACATACTCCACTTCATACCGGCTGCTGGTAAACTCTGGAGCCTCTGTAAAACAATACGAACTCAAATTAAAGAGATGTTGTCGATTTACAGCTGAAGAAAGGTGTTTTGGGGATTTTTGTAGGTTGTCTGCCACATTGATGAAATCCAGGCCGGGGTTTTTACCACTTGAATACGCTGCTATATTCAGGCCCGCGGCTAGCAGAGCATCGGAGTGCGACCATGGGGGTTGCAGGTTAGATGCCAGCAGATATCAGAAATATCACTTTTCTCACATATAAAGCATGACATCCGTTGAAGCCATTCACTTAAAACTTGATGCATTTCGTACAAACGTTATGTACTTAATTAGTGATGTTCATAAGTTAGCAAATCCGTTATACACGCAAATTAACCATTTATTTGATCCCAGTGCATATCAATGTGGTTGTTCATCATACTGTCAAAGAAATAACGGACTCGTAATTGGGAATTGCTGCACTGGTTATTTTGACAGTGATGGGTAAATCGTGAACATATTGATGCTAGTTCGATCATACCTCGCGTTGTGCACAAGTCTCCTTTCCAACAGTCGTCACATATACATTTTCCAGACTCTTCACACTTTCCGTTCACGCATTCCTGGCACTCTGACGATTTGCTGGTTCCTGCTGAAAAGAAAATGACAAAATGCATTCGCTGGACTTTCTGTTATCTGTTTGCTGGTCATGAATGGTCGTGTTTGATACACATGACCAAAAGATGACAGAAGCCCGAGGTTGCAGTTGGCGTGAAAATTATTTCAAGATTTCAGTAGCTCCTTGGTTACCATTCTGGAGTTTGCAACTCGCAAGGAATATTCAAAATGGCCACCAAAGCTGAGGTGACCCTTATTGTCTCGTTTTCCTTGTAGAAACAAAACCAAGAAAGCTGTTTAAGCTTCAACTAAATTTAACTTCTGAGGATTTAGGTTTATATCCGCTAAAATCACGTTCTCCTGTTCACCACATCGACTTTTTTCAATCATGATAGCGTGTTTGCTCTTACAAAGGAACGGCATCGAATTTTGATCCTGTGTTTGAATATGAAATCGGTTACACTAAAATGCCTGGAATTCCACTGACGATTATATTTTGTTTTGGTGGTTGAAATTAACCAGCGTGACAAACAAATTAATGGGTCAGGTCTGACGCAACGACGTGCCTGAGCCTAAAAATGGCTTATAAATCGGTGTAGGAAATAAGACGTAATTGGTAAAGTAATTGGGCTAAAACACAAGTTAATTTTTGGCAAAATGCTTTTTTCCTTTCAAGCATTACATGAAAAACAGTGCGCTATTCAGATATTTTAGTGGTGACGTGTCTGCCGTTATTTTGACGCGATTTAAACCTATAAAAAATACACAATGACGCTACCTGTGTCCAAAAATCCAAAATGGCGTTATAATAGAAAAGCGAATCTCAGTCTTGTAAGTTGTGAAATGTGATAAAATGGAATCTAAACTAAACGCATAAATGGTAAATGTGTAAACTAATGGAATGTACATTGAAATGGCGGCAATGCGGCCCAGTAAGACTATCATGATGCATGATGTTTAATCATTTGAAACGAAAGAAATAGTAACGACAACAACACAAAAAAATCCAAACCAATTTTGCTTTTCAAAATCTACTTCTGCACTTTGTAGGGACAAATACCTTTAACTATGGTTTGGCGCATGTTCAAGGCCAAATGGAAACCAGTTACTGTTGACAAATGCGCCGTAATGGTGCTTAAATTTCCTCTACTGTGATTATTAATTAATTGCAATCGAGCCACGTAATCAATACACTTTCAATCGATCAGACAAGTGCACAAAGACCCAAGTTCATTCGCACTTGCTTCATGTTTGAGAGACACTAATTAGTTGCCAGACAACATTTGATAGCACCAACAAATTTTCTGAAAAAGCTTGTGTGAATCAAAGTGCATTCTGGGAAAAAGTGTCTATGTATGATGAGATGTCAACTCCTGGCCAATCTCTTTGCCATTTTGTCATTTAACGTTGCTTGTGATCTAAGTGGGCGTACAATATAAATTATGTAGACAACGTAACTTTGTCTCTCTTTTCTCTTTCAGAATCTAACTGCCAACATGTTGATTAAACAAACATAATCCCTACGTAAGAAATTCTCCACAAGAGAGTAAATCTTATGATCTGTTATCCTTTGCTGAAGGAACAATGTTTGAGAAAGAAATATCAATAATCGCAAATGCAACGGGTTACTCAAAGACTCAAACAATATACCAAACCTTTCTAGAGCGACTAAAATTAACTTCTTCCATTCCCAAACATATCATTCATAGTGACAGCCACATCGGCAGGCAAAAAATGTCAAAAATAGTTTTCGACGGGTTAGCCAACCTGTCCAAAATTGGTCCGTTCCATGTCATTGAGGAGGACAAAATACCTACAATCAATACGGAGTCAAATTGCCAGGACATTCCTGCTGAACACGTACATGTATTAATGATGCGCATTCTTCCATTTGTTGAAAATAAAATGCAAAAAGAGGGTAGCAATACATTTACTTCTTAATATTATGTGCTTGTCATGGTATATAGCTTCGTTTTCCCTCAACTGCAAGTTTACGAGTACATTCTTATTCCATTGGCTCAATCACACCACTGCCGTATTATTGGCATCCTCGTTGTATTCGATGTGAAAATGGTGCCCAAGGTATAGATTTGATTTGAATCTTTGTTTGTCTAGCAATGTTAAATATTTTAACAATGTCGTGTTTGTTTTACACTCGGAATTTCACGTGACAAATTTGCAAATGCTGTCACAATTAATCAATAAACTTATTCACTTCTGCAATTAATAAACGACTAGTACTGTTTTCTACCAGCTTGGGTTGCGTTATTTCCAACTGGCCAATCAGAATTCTCTCTCCTATCGTTTACAATGGAAGGTTCAAGACCAGTTTTTGTTTTCACTCATTTATAAAGGCAAAGACGGGAAGTATTTTTGAATCGTGTACAAACCAACACCACTCGAGAGCTTTGGCATTACGAATTCTCAGTTGGGCATGCGTGCTGTAGACGCAAATCAATTCTGGCGAGAAAAATTGAAACGTTGAATTCTGTCCCATAGTTCAATATTCCAACCTCACCGACCAATCACTTCCGAACCGCCATTTTGCTAGGGTTTAAAGCTAGCAATATCCCGAGCGTACATTCGCCTTTCACTCGCGTAGTTTTGCCTGGTCTGACGTCTGTTAGTTAATTATTGATTGTAGAGGCAAATACAATTCCAACAATACAACAATACAATTCAAATGATATGTATGCACCTTGCATCCCTTTGGGTTTATTTAACACTTTCATTACCACACATATTTAAATAGTAGAGTATAACCTCTCATTTCTACTGAAGTAGACCTCTTTCGCAAATTTTGACAATTTGGCGAGAAGAGTTATGAAACCTAACCTGAACTTTTCATTGTCACTCAAATAGTCAAAATTGTGAGCTGCGATTTTAGAGAAACGATTATTTCTCAGGTGATTATGTAATGGGAAAACAAAAATGAATGTAATTCATCTTCGATTAAGTTTAGGCTATAACAAGTACAAATTCTTTAGTAGGAATATTAGTAAACCGTCCTGTTTCAATTTGTATATGAAAAGTTTCTTAACGTAACTGAGCTAACAGAGATCTTTCTGATCGTGACAGATTTAAGCCAGCACACGGTTCCGGAAAAAGACAGTTTGATCAAGGTATATGTTCTGAATTATGGCTTATTAACAATTGTTTCAAACCAAATATTTTGGAACGTTCCTAAATATTTTCCTTTACAATGCTTAAATTTCAAGTAGACATAATGTAAAAACAATCGATTTGTTGTGTTTTGTGTAAAACTTTCTTGGCGTCAGCAGTCCAATGGAGTGATCCCATAAAAATATCTTTTTGGTAAGTCTGTTATCTGACAGATTCACTAATATATTCCACAAGCATATTATGATTAATTTCTGCGATTTATTGGAGGTTCCCTACCCATATCTCCGCTAAAACCGTGATTCGGACAAAATCTATTAACACCTAAAAAGAAACTTGGATTGTTTTAGGGGACGGGAATTCTCTGAACCCACAGAAATCCGATGAGTAATCTTAAACTGGAGCTACACGAGAAGTAGGCAATACCAGATTATTGATATGTAATGCAAATAAAGACGGAGATAATGTATCACCTTGTATGACACAATTATCAGGACAAAGTGTCGTTTAAACGAATACAACTTAGAAGGCTTTGTCAATCATTTTAATAGCAGAATATATACGTCCTGAGATGCCATTTTTATCAACTTGTAAAACATGAGTTCGTGACTAGTCTAGTCAAAACCTTTTTTTTCATATCGATGAATGCCGTAAAAGTTGAAAGACGTGAAGCCTTTCTAATCCTTATTATAAATAAATGATTAAGACAAGAGCGCTGACTCTGGAAACCATTTTGCTCATCCACAATAACATTATTGGCGACGCAGAAAATCACCATGGTATTGTTCAACACAGAGCTGAAAATTTTCATAAATACTTGACAACAAACTAATTCCTCTGCAGTGTAATCGTTCTCGGGGGTAATCAAATGAACGTTTTTGATCTATGGACAATAATTTCTCTGCACCAACATTAATAATTTAATATTATCAAATTTCAATATCTCGTACGGAATATTATCTATACCAACTGCTCCTGACCACCATTTTTGCACCCATACCTACTTTCCTGACCTCTTCGAATTTTATAAAACTATTTAAGACAGAAATGTATCGTTGCCCTCACCGCTACACGAGTTTTCTAAATTATTTCGTTCGTCAGTAACATTTTGCTAACAATCTCATTAAAACTGTTATCGTCTGAATAATTTTGGAATAGTGTTTGAAAGACATTTTTCCAATTTTGTAAGGCAGTGTTTATGTTCGAGCAAACTCTATTGTCAGACTCTAGGACTTCTCTAGGTATGGCACTTTGTTTATTGGGCCCCAGCTTATTAACATATCGCCAAAATTCAGTGGAATTATTTGTATTCGGAGTTTCTAATCGTTCTTCATTATGAATCTGGAATTGAAGCTTGCAAAATTTTATTTTTTATCAAAATCTTCTTGATTCTGAATAAATTGATGTTTAAGATTTACCCAGTGGTAGTGTCTCGTGTTATTCCAGCAAGGCTTATTATTTTGCCGACGTTTTCTTGTTTTCCTACTGAGGTAATAATCCTTGTTACTTAAATGTGAATCCAGTTCATCGACCAGCAATTTAATAAATGTATCATAATTTTCATCAATCAATCCTCGTTGATCATGCATTACTAGAAGCGAATCAATCAACTTTGCAATTTCTTCGTTAAATATTCCAGAATTTGCAAATACAGCAGGGGCATTTTTAACATCATATTCTCGACTTCTTCGCTCACCAGATACGTCTATTTCAGGTTCATTCTCAGACATATTTGTATCATCACGAAAATTAAATGTAAATGAAATTATTGAATGATCGTGTACCTTACATTAAGGACCGATCAAATCCTGAAATCCGAGTTGATCGATCATAGCTGATTTCCTATGAACACAAAAATGAGTTCAGTTAGAAATATTGTTATGACCAATTAAAATATATTCAACCTCCGCTTCACCACGCACCGATATCGAAGTAAAGTCGTTGAGTTCGGAGCAAATCCTGCCATAAAGAGCAGCGAATTTTACATCCTGAACAAAATCAATCAAGGCATCTCCAATTTTTTACTTGAAATTCAAAAACTTCTCAGAGATTTACTGGGTCAATGCTAGGTTCAAAGTTCAGCTTTGCTGCAATTCTTGCATTTCAGCAGCCACAGATGTAGAAGTGTGCGACATCGTTATAAGCGTAAGTTTATGTGACTAAGTGAGAGAACATCTCGTCAATATGTTTTCTGCATTGTGAGCCTTCCAGTGGAAAATAAGAACTACAAATTACAAAACTATCACCTGACAGTTTGCCTGCAGATTTAACGCCTAAAATATTACCGTCAAACGATTTCTTAATAGATCCAATGTCATATTTTTGAACATGGATTGCTTAATCAATAAACACACTTCGCCAGAATCTTTCGTGGGTGTTTCATGTAAGTTTTGATGGATATTTCCAATCTATTCATAACCATCCATTATATAGTTACCACATGAATGGGTTTTATTCAGGGAAACAATATCAAGTTTAAACTAAAAATGACTAACTTCCTTAAGAAACAGTTTCTGCTAGTCCACCCGTTCACATTCCAGTGAGACACACTAACTGAGAAGTGTGGGGCGCCTACCCCTACAAATCACGGTTATATGATCTATCAGCACGAGGCTGCGAAGCAGACAATTCACCATTTTCATGC
The DNA here is from genome assembly GCA_002633005.1 of Phoronis australis. Lineage (NCBI taxonomy): Eukaryota > Metazoa > Phoronida > Phoronidae > Phoronis > Phoronis australis. The sequence continues at coordinate 581,453 of NMRA01000066.1, read as the reverse complement.
TTGCGACTAATGCTCCCACTACCTGATGATGCAAAATTGTCTCCATTAGGCGCAAGATTAAGAACACTTCTTTAAAGATAACTTCTAATAGTTTCTCAGCACGGTATTTCGATCCACGGATGGAAACACGGCGATAATCAACCGACAGTTTCAGCTTGAACTCGTTACGTAATACAGTAATGCGTTCTCCAACAGAGCTCAGTTCGACTTTCACTAAACCCGACGTGCGTTCAGCAGACGCTAGGACCTACGCTAGGACCTAGCTAAAACCTAGTCAAAGTCACGTGCTCTCATTTCAAAATGCACGGCAATATCTCACGTAATCTCGCGAAGTCTTGCTTTTTAGCGAGGTCCTATCGTTACTGAAAGGGAGGCTGGTTCGTCATTGCGAGACTGCTATCTTTTTACACTTTTTGATGTTGATAGGAGTAATAGATGACATCACATTGGTCAAGACTGTGAGCAGAGATCCTTCAGATTCGTTAAGTAACTCCCAACAACACCTCTGCTCTGTTCTCGACAAAAACACGACTTTCCTTCATCTCTAGTACTTCAATTCAACATTTCAACATATTTTTCTAAAATTTCAGGTCTTTTTAACTACGTTAATGCTATCTAATAGGAATGTATGTATGTATGTACGTATGTATGTATGTATGTATGTATGTATGTATGTATGTATGTATGTGTGTGTGCGTGCGTGTGTGTGTATGTGTGTATGTATTTTGGAAGCAGTTTGTATGATGTAAGCATATTTGTCTGCAAAATGTATTTTCTTTCTCGTATCGGACACCCTTCATTGACCCACATGTTCGACATATGCCGCGACGATGAAAAAGTGAGTCACTAGTTCAATGTCCAGAGTTGTACATGGGAACCTTGTCAACGAAAGGTCAATTTGCTTAAAGAGGCGAGGTCACCCGAACCAAGGAGGTCAGTTAATTTTTTATTAGAGTAAACAATGTTCCAGTGACTGAAAAGGTTATTACCACAAGCTCAGCCTATAAGCGAGATCAAAACCAGGAAATACTAAAAAATCTTTGAGATATTGTATATAGAACGTTGGCCATATGTTTGTCCATATATGGAAGGACTGGAAAGTGAATACAATGTCTTTCTTTTCACTGGCACAGCTTAAAGTGGATTCACAATGAGATATCCTTGGGTCCATTTGATTTTTATCCCTCCCGTGGAAATAGAATCACACAGATTTGGTTTTGATGGTATTTGAAGTGAGTCCATTTACTGACAACCCCTGGTACACATTAACAAAGTTCATTATTCGAAGTATCTTCTAATTTTATCCTTGAACACCCAGCATAAAGAGGCTGCATGATATAAACTTCAAATGGTTGCAATACCTGATGATACTCGACAGGTCATTGATTAATGGAATCTGAGGTTTTGTCATTTACAGAAGTGCTTTGGGTTCTGTTAGAGAGGTAACACCACGCGACAACGACGGGAGCAACGGTGGACAGTGTCAAAGGCATTCGAATTAATGCATTACTCAAATAAAGATTCTACAGATAGGATTATCTTCGTGCTGGTTGTTGGAGATTTGCGTGTTAGACATTTGGTGACACGTGTAATTTATGTATCAAAGCTAGTACAAACCTAACGTCCGTTAAATAAATCATCTTTTGATTCAGAACACTTACTGCTGCAAAATTAACCTGTAGTTGTTCTTTGCTCAGATGAGAAGTGGTTTCGGACAAAATAGATAGTTATTTCTTGAAACCCGTCGTGACAAGTCAGCTTGATGAACCCGAACTCCAGAACTGGTAACCTACCAGCCCTCCCCTAGCCCTGGGGATTATTTGATGAAAAGTCACTCTTACGGCAGAAATTGGGACTTACGATCCGTTATCCCTGACGTAATGGTGAACGCATCACAGTCTAATAGTAAATTATAGAAATTAACTCAATGATTCAGTGTATATGCTCAAAGACTTTCAAATTTTGCTTAAATGAGATTTAAGTATTTTTCAGAAAACAGTTATGAAGAGCTTGAGATTGGATTTCTGGCAAGTCGTAAGCCACTTTTCATGAAACGGGACCCAGTTTTCTCCTCTAGTCTGAGTAAGGAAAAAGTTATGTGACAAGTGTTCTAAATTAAAAGTTAGTAGTTTGGTCAGATACGGGTTGATAGCAGTTAAAACATTTTGTAGCACCCAATAAAATGGCCAAATTTGGCTGGCTTTGGAACGCCATGTCTCAGAAATGGCTGATCGGACTGAAGCCGTGGTCACGTGACCCAACGACGTATGAAACTTTCAAATACCGCGCTTTATGCTCTGCTCTCAAAAAAGCTTTTAGGAATTGTTTTCAAAATGTTCAACTTTTGCATGAGGGTTTATCAAAACCATGACTTTTATGATTTTCTTGACAAGCGTTTAAAGTTGCGTAGAACGAAACGAAATGATATTTTAGAAAGCTGTCACAACCTTTTCGATATCTCACCTTGGTCATTTATATCATGTAATTGATACCGTTGTTTTGCTTTCAATACACCTTTTGGCTAAATTTTACTAAAGCCGTGGTCACGTGACCCAATTCATAATAAATTGGCAAAAAGTCAAATTCTACAGACTTTCTACTTTCAGAAAATATATTCCGTACTTTCACTTTGTTAAGGTATATAGTTTTCTAGCAAGATTTTTTTGCTGAATGCACAGAGTTGTGGATATGGTCCTACATATGTTTCTGACCGTACATGTGTGTAACTGTCGTTCCCATGTGTGTTCAATTTTAGACCGAAGCTCAATATTTACTCTGAATATCAGACAACGCTGTACCAATAGCCTTCCAAGGTAAGTCAACTCAACTATGAGTAGATGTTTCCGAAACTACCTCATCGGTGCCCTTTTCACCATCTAGTGGTAAGAACGGAAAATCTTATACTTTTATTACACTCGTTGTAGAATCGTAGAACTAAACCTCACTCACAGTAATTTAGTGAGAGCAGCCTGCATCTAACTATAACAATTATTTTGAAGAACGAAAGGAGTATCAAAATCTTCATAGTAATATCGTATACACCGTTTGTTTTGGATCCAAATTCCTGCTTTGAGTCGTCTTTTTAGCCGTGTTGTTTCAGGGAAAGGTTTGGAAATGTTTTTTTTTATAGCTGTCACAATTTCTCGCACAGCGAAAGTCATTTTTTACTGATTCATCACCATGCCATTTAATTTTTGATGCAACAGTTAAATTATTCGGCGCTAGTCGTACGAGAGGTGGGAAATACAGTCGTTCTATAGGTCGCGTTCCGTCGAAGAAGCGAACTTTTGATTTAGGCTTATATATCGCTATAAAATTGGTCTCAAATTATTCATTACTCAAATGATAAGTAGTTTCTGTGTTTCAAAGAAGTGACATTTTTTACTCCTTGAGACTATGCTGGGCGCACAAAATGACACGCCGTGTCAAGCCAACTTGTAGAGCCGGGTCTCAAGCGATGAAGAACAATCAACTGAGCCTGTCGAACCTCTGAAATCACCTCTACTTTGACTGCGGAATAATTTGAGACCCATTTCATAAAGGTACGTGGTAAAAAAGCGGAATATTTTTGCGATGCAAGGTGAGGTTATACCATCTTAGATATTAACACTAATTGTCAGTATTCACATTATATACTAAGAAATTCAAAATTCCTCAGGAAATGTCAGTAAATGCAGTTTTGATTCAATTCTAATGTCGTAACGAAATTAGAAGAGTAAAACTTCGCCAATGAATAAGAAGCAGTTTCAAATGAAGATTGGCTCATTTGGCGAATGACTCTAATCCAGTGGTGGATGTTTTTGAGAACGTGCTTTGCCATCAGATACTCTCCGTTATCTCACCACCCTAACCTGACCCCATCACGTGGAGTTGCTGTCCACTGAGGATGGAGATCGATGCCGTCCGAACTGTCGGTGGCGATTTGTAATGACAACAATAATTAGTTTTACATACCTGCGACAACAGCCACGGCTATGACAAATAAGCAGATGTAGGTCTTATTCCATGACATTTCGTGTGGTTTTGGCTCAATGTGTGAGGAAAGATATAAACGCGTTTAAGACCCTTAGTCAAATTGCCCCGGTCTTGTCGTCAACTAACAGGATTGATTTTTTCCAAGGCACTTCTGGAGGGTCAAACAATTGATTTGGCGACGTTCGTTTCTTCGATCGAGGTGTCGTTCCTGAATTTTTAGGGGTTTGTATGAAAGCAATGTTAAACCAGCTCACCTGACTTGAAACTGTGTGCAAAAGTCATTATGAACGGCAAAAGACCCAGTTTAACGTAGTTATGTTATCTATTATGTGACTGACTGTACTTCGGGAGCAAGTTTTCTGTTACACAGAATTTGTTGAATGCACGACACTTTTCATTGTTCACGGTCTTTATTCCGTTGCGTTCATACTTTCTGAACAAAACTCTACTCTCTACTGAACATAGATACAGTAACTGACCTAGCGACATAATTAAAAGACACACGATATTTCGAAACATACTTGTTTCATTCTCAAGTGAAGATAAAATGACGCAGTAATGCCACCACAGAGTATAAGTGTGTCGTCAGCTTATACTCTGTGGTGGCATTACTGCGTCATTTTATCTTCACTTGAGAATGAAACAAGTATGTTTCGAAATATCGTGTGTCTTTTAATTATGTCGCTAGGTCAGTTACTGTATCTATGTTCAGTAGAGAGTAGAGTTTTGTTCAGAAAGTATGAACGCAACGGAATAAAGACCGTGAACAATGAAAAGTGTCGTGCATTCAACAAATTCTGTATTATGTGACTCTACATGAATATGTGCAGGGAGTTTATCAAAAATAAGCTTAATCTAAACTAAAATCTTCAAAGACAACAGATGAATTTCGTATGAAATGAAATTAGACACAAAACTATACCATCGAAAGGAAATGCCGTCAAACTAGCAACTATTCAAATTAAGTTCAATTTAAGTTATATATTTCAATAGATTACACAATCTTCCTAACCAATATAGAACTTAAGGTTCTACCTCAACATAACACACTCGTTCTTTATTTTAAGTATAATAGACACATTATATATTATTGAATAACGTTTCATCATCTAAAAACAATTCATCACTATCGTGTACGTTTATCAAAATCGCTCCCTGAATTTTGGCGAACGGTAAAATGGATTTTGTCATTTCAGAACGGTATTGTTTAGAGCTGGTATTTGTTTAGTTTCGTTTGATTAAGTCGATCGATGTCTTCGCTCGCATTTCATTCAACTGAATGTCATAAATAATTTATCGCTTAATTATAAACGGGGTTGAGTTGATTGTGGATATACGGTGAATGCAATTGACTGTTTGGAATGGCAATTGCATGTAATAAGGTATCGAGCTTTTATCAAAATGGTCGATAATTGGCAAAACGATCACCATGATTAACTTTTTAAAGCAATGAAAATTGAAATAATTCATGACAAAGTTATGACTTCATGCTGGGAACAATTTTGAATGAAATCATTTTAACGTTATTTTTTTCTAATATCAGTAACAAGACTTTTAGTCCTGTGGAATATACCGGTATCAGGTGCCTACGTAATAGATAAAATTATATTGTAATTATCATTACTAGTATCATTTATGTTATCATGATGATGATTGGTGTCGCTCTTATTACTATTATCGTCATTATATCACTATGATCAATATTATCATCAACATTGTCATTTGTAGCAGTAGCATTAAGGGCAGTGGCGCTGGTGGCGGCAGTGGCGCTGGCGACGGCAGCTGCAGCAGCAGTAGAAGTCTCAGTGGTAGCCATGCCCTGAGCCAGCCTAAAAAATGGAGGGCTCGAATTTTTGAGAATGCGTATTCACGGTGTACGTTCAAAGCTGTGAATTGTGTATTCGCCGAATGTGGGAAGTTGCTGCCTTTTTAGTGGAATTCTGTCTCGTTTTCTACTGTTTTTCGGAGTTTTTGTTTCTCTGAGGCGGACCTTTTTGCCCACTTTCCCAAATGGGGTGCTCGTTCCGGCCCCCGAGTCACCCCTGGGTGCGCGCATGGTAGCATTATTACTATCATTTTTTGCACAATTATAGTGCTTTAATTCATTAATTTGAGCCATTAATAATACTGCGAACTAACAACTTCGTAAAGAGAAATACCGACCTAATTTCATCGCGGACCAGCACGTCATTCGACAAGTAAAGAACATGTCAAAAGGCAATAAATTTTGATAGGGTTTGACAACCCTTCCAATATTGTGGACCGGCCGACAGACGAACGGACGGACGGATGGACGGGCGTACACTCAGATGGATAGATGAATTAGTGAGAGGACGGACGGATAGATTGATGGATGGATGGATGGATTGATGGATGGATGGATGAATGGATGGATGGATGGATGGATGGATGGATGGATGGATGGATGGATAGATGGGTGAGTAGATGGATGGAGGGGTGGGGTTGAAAATCTATTGTAGTCCGTAATATTTTTATAAACACTTACAGTTGAAAAACATTTTATTTAATATGCTAATATACATATGCTATTTTCTATAACACGGCCAAATTTTTTTTAAAACTGCGCCTATTGTAGAAATTGCTACGAATGAATTAAAGTAAAACTATGATGTCCATTTGATTAACAATATTTGTAAAAATAAAGTGATGTAAAATATTCAATATTTTGATGACTCTTTTCTGTATATTCTATACAAAGACGTCATCACTAATATTTGACGTAATAAGGTATAACCGCTAAGGGAAAGTACATCCTTAGTGGCGTCTTTTAACACAAATAATCCTGCTTTCACAAGTCATGGATCTCATTGATTTGGCAGGGAGCAAAGGTTGTATATTGATTTCTGACACTTTTCATCCGATTTATTTTGACAATGTTTGCTACCTTTGGCGAAAAATACAGTGCTTTCCTGATAGAATTTCTGTCATTCGATATTTGAGTAAAGGTGTCCTGCATCACTTAGTCATAACTTATCTAGGCTCTCACTTTTCACCAGTTTGTTTGACAGAGACATGACGATTGGCTTGAAAGTGCGATTTTTTCAAAAATGCCATATCAGCAAAATTTGATTAAAATTTATCGTTATTTTTCATTCCTATACTTTACAATTTGTATACATTGTTCACGTGCCAAAAATATCGGTTGGTTGGGGCGACAGTAGTCAAAGATATTAGTTTCCTATACATATAACTACAATATATTGCTTCAGTTGTGGCCCGTTCCGTTATAGATACCTACAAGTAAAATTTAGTGCAACCTCTTGTTTTACTTCTAATGCATGGCGATTTCTCGCAAAGAATTGCGAGTCTGATCTCAAGGAACTATGCTTCAGGAAAGGAAATCAGCCCTACGTTGCCAGTATTTGTTGGCCTTTCCTGCCTTTTGATTTTCTACGCTTTTGTCAGATTTGAACATCGATTTCTTTCAGTTCAGTGCGTGAATGGATTGGCACAGCGTATTTATGGTCTATAGCCGAGGGAAGGTTATCTCCGTTTTTTATTTAATTTCGAACAACGGAGATGTCGCAAAATTAATATTTTTCTAAAACTAGATTTTGATGACTAACTTCTCTGATATCTCTGCTTACAGACTGTTGGAATTAAGTTTTTCACGAAAAAAATGTCTGTCACGTGATTGCAAGCGATTATGTGACATTTGAGACATATGTAAGAAACCATTTATTTTTTGTGGCTACGCAATTGAATGATTATTTGACGAAACGCAAAGGGACGTCTTGAATGACAACAACTACTTGAAAAGTTGCACAAATAGTTTGTTAGGTTTCACCACTGTACAGTGTACGTGACCGAAAGTGACACCAGATGGCGAGAAGAAAAGTCACAGTTTGCGAGGATGCAAGGGGAAAGGTAATGTAAGACTTTAAAAATATGTCATTATCTTTTGCCAATTTTGAACAACAAGTGGGATTTCTCAACGGAAAGTCGATTTGGTAAGTTACCAAGGTTACCCAGTGCCATGCCGCATTAGAGTTGCGTAATTAATTTCAAAAAGTTCTGCACATGCAGGCCCGTACCAGCATTACGCAGGGGGTGGTTCGAATTTCTGGAACAGTGGACCTTTCATATTTTGCAAAGGTCGACCAGCCAAACTTTCAACTCAGGCGTGCTTAAATACACACTCAGACGAAATTTTTTAGTCTGAGAATGACTTGACGAAATTTTTGTCTGGTTGTATTTTTGCGTGTTACATACATCGCTGGAAATGGGCAAAGCACACTATTCTTCTCCGAAGGCTCACTACTCCGAAAATATCTAAATTTTCGAACCCCACGTTTAATTTTTATACTTTTGCATACAAAAGTAAACGATACTTCGGTTATTAGATGTGCTGAGTGGTGTACTACATGTGTACCGAAAACAACGTCCACGTACATGTACTATTGATTTCATGCGCATACGAAATGGCTTGCATGTCGCACGAATACGGAAAACTAAGTACGTTCTTGCATTTTTAAAAGGATACCAAATCCGGGTTTGGCCTATTGACCGACAATAAAAATGACTTTCCCACCCAGTTCTCTGAAACAAAATAATACTCTATAACCATTGACAACCCTCAAAATTTGCTGAAAATTTTGAACACTCCTTTCAAAATTTGGTAAACGAGCAAGCGTAACCTACGCTTTTTGCGAATTACACGGCAACTGTGGGAAAAGTCCACCCAGCAAGGACCATACTTTGACATGGGGTGTATGAGTTTCACGTGATTCCTTCCTTAAAAAAAAAACTATTTTGATGATTTCAACCAATCCTCGTTCTCTCACTTGCTGTTGCATCATTGGCGTCATTCTTGAAAGATAAAGCAGGAATCAACTAAGAATTCATACCCACTGATCTCACGAATTGGACATTATGGCCCTTTGTAGGTGGTCTTTTTCCACAGATGCCGCGTAACTCGCTAAAAGCGTAGGTCACGCTTGCCCCTTTAGCATAATTTGTAAGGGGTTTTCTGATTTTCCTCAAAACTTTAGAGGGTTGTCGAGCCGAGCATTATTTCGTTTCAGAGAACTCGATGGGGAAGTCGTTTGTAGAATCTGTTAATAGGTTAAAACCGGGTTTGGTATACTTTTACCTTAGAAAATTGACGTCAGTGATGCATTAGCAGGTGACAGAACGAGGGTTGGTGGAAATCATCACAGGTTTATTATCCTTTTAAAAGAATACGAAGTAGGGATATTAATGAATAATTACCTCACCCTACGGAAGTGGTCGAAACTAAGTGTACTTAGAATGCTACACTGTCCCTGCCAGTCTTCACAAAGTCGGAGAGTCCCATTCAGTCTTCAGGTCGCCGCAGACCTGACCCGTGCCCCAGATGTTGTCCCTGCTTGAGAATGAGTCGTTAGTTAGATTCAAGAAGTCACCATTGGCAGTGATTGGAACGAAGCTCAATTGTAAACAATGTAAGCAATGTTTTAAGAACTGCTCAGCTCTTGGTTACTACATGTGAATGGATACAAAAATAATATTTCATCCATGTCAGTTCCGACTCATTTTCAGACAATCAGATTAATGAATTGTCGGAGTAGTGAAACTTCAGAGTAGTGGACTTTCGGAGACTTGAACTTTCGGAATAGTGACACGTAACCTTGGAAATCTTTTGCATCAAGTTTGTTGCTCGTTTGAAGTCTGCACGACTGTGCACCATTGTCACTGATGGACAAAGGAACACTTTCTTCATTGACCAGAATTTCATTAGGACTAGACCTGCTTTTCTCTAATACTGTGAACATGCTCGTTTCCTCAGTGCAAGAACACACGGTAGTTAATGCCTGGTTTTTGTTTGACCAACTACAGAAGACTGCCTATAGCGAACTTACCCTACTATGCTAGCAAGCACACCAAAATAGCAGATAACAATCTTATTTTCTGCTGTTTTGTTTCTTGGTTGATTTTAAGACATTCACGCCACACCACTTTTTGAGAGCTGTTTCGCTGTTTTAAAGCTTAGCTAGTTATAGACATTTACTTCTAGAATCCCTTGTTACCCTATAATGTATCGTTGTCCAAAATGAGTGAACGTTACGCCGTTAAATTACGTGCGTAACATAATTCTTGTTACAGGTGTAATTAAGTGCGACATAAATGATTTGTGACATAAAGTAATTATTTGCGGCGTAAAGTAAATATTTGCGGCGTAAAGTAACTTTTAGCTCCGCAAATACTTACTTTATGTCGTAATGTAATAATTACTTTACGCCTCTAACACAAGAATCAACTTCAGTATTTTGAAGCATCTGTAAACGCACATTCCGTGAAAGAAGCGAAATTTTGATTTAGACCATTAACAGCTATAAACTTGCTCTCAACTTGGTTCTTAATCAGCTGAGAAGTGATCCTTAGGCTTCAAAGAAATGATATTTCGTTATTTCTAGAGTTTGTACTAGACTAGCCATTTTGTCGGTTGAACCTTTACTTATCTCCAATCCTAGAAACCACTTCGGACTTGACTCGGGGACGGTTTGAGACTAAGTCCATCAACTGAAAGTGTTTTGTAGGCGGGTTTATCGCCATTTTAACAAATTGAAGCGTATATAGAATCCAAGGCGAAAGATATTAACGTCTTTTCTGTTAGTTTGTTTCAAATTGATTTGTAATGAAAAGACAGTCTACATTCACCTAGCTGTTCATAAAAATGGCCGTATTGTGTCGATAAGACAAGGGATGTTGCGAGACACAAACGGCAATAAATAAAAACATGACCCAAACTGTTTTATTTGGAATGAACGAAGCGGATATAATCATTTGGTGTATTGATTGACAGCAGTTAACAATCGATGATACCATAGTTTTCCTCGGTGATGACAAATTATTCATCCTATTGTGTGGAATTTACCGTGATGAAATGTCTCGAGCAATTGTGTGGTAAGCATGCGATATGTTTGAGTTTCTCTGGTTGCAAAATTTGCTCAGCGGGGTGATAAATAAAACATAACTATTTTTGTTTTCACAAATCAATGAAGTAATGCCCAAAGTCATACGCTGTGTCCGTAGCTTTTTACAAGTTCAATGCACAGTTACCGTTGTTTACATCTTTGATATCTATTTTTCAAGTAATAAATCATTACATTTAAAACTGTTTCTTTTACTAGAGAAAACTTGCAACCTAACGCGCAAGTACATTCATATGGGATGTGATCCGCTTCGTGAACAGTCTGAGTGAAGTATTTAAAAAATCTGACGAAAAAATGAAATAAACTCAGAAATTCGATAAATATATTATTTTGCATATCGACCAAGATCTTCGGTCTCGGTCGATACGAGGAATAATGTCTCGTGGGATATTACTTCGTCTACGCCACTCTCGGTACGTTTTGTGTATGTATAATTGTTGTGCGCCAGCGACATTGCTTAAAGACTCTTTCCTTTTCTTTTTGTTGTCTAGAAAAAATGAAATCAACCGAAAATTCGTATTTTTGTTTATATCAGGGAACCATCTCCCAGATATCCACCCAGTGTATACAAGTTGACTACTAGGAGCTCGGTAGTTATGCTTCAAACATATTCAATGTAATTTGTTTTTTGAAAATCGAGGTCGTCTTGAAAAAAGATTATCAGGAAGAACCTTCGTCCAAGTTCGCTTGTGTATTCCTGTCAGTTTTCTTAGTGAAAATAGAGTACAAAGGTGTCTCTGTACATTTCAATGCTCTTGCGGTCAGCACACTATCTTCGGGTAAGGTCTCGCGATCATTGATGACTGTTGAACAAGCGCACGCGATACGATTTTTGTTGTGCCGAGGTTTTGAAAATAATCAACTACTTGGGTTGGGAACTAGCATGCACTGTAGCACATGTTAGTCGAACGTGATTTCCTGCTACGCTCGAACTTTTGTTTTATACGACCTGTCTGAACACCTATATCTTGATTTTGATTTCAGCTCACAAGCCTTGGTCACCACAAATAATCGGCAGCAACCCATACGATACGACATGGCACGACAAGATGTCTTTCAATCAAATATATTTGATGCTCAGCCGACAACTTGTGATTTTGTCTATGAGTTATCTTGAACCAGCGCACACGACACCACAATGTTGGCGTCGAAAAATCGTGTCGTGTGTGTCGGTCTAATTTGTCAAAAAATACTTTTCACAGTCTGATAAGTCAGCTCGAAGAACACTGACGTCAGCAGGCAAGTGGGTGTAAATTAAGTCAACAGGAAGCAGACGGCAGATTACGGAATTAGACGATTGTTCTTTATTGAACCATCACGTAAGCAGCATTGCTATTCTTCAAGCAATACAATTTATATTTCCCCATGATTCTTCCACTTATTGTTCTTTTTAACTGACACTAATGACTTCAGCGAAACCAATGTTTGGCTGGAATGAGTTTTATCCACTCAGGCTAACCTACAGATGCGAGTAGATAGCCTTTTTGAAATATAAATATCTCACTAATCTATAAACACTCATTATGAGTGGTGTCGTTTTAAATCAATTTTCATAAATTATAAATTGCACTTGAGAAATCGATAACTGTATCAAAATAGATACTGCCGCGTTGTTGAATAAAGGTGTCGAAATAAAGTAGAATTGCACCCAGAAACAGAAGGTAATGTTAATGTATGTTAAAACATGGAGCATCATCACGAATCTAGATTTAAAATTCTAACAGCGTTAATGGTTTTTTGGGGGTGAATTTTAGACAATTTAGATGAGTTCAAGGAAAAACACATCTGCACCATTAATCCGCTTCCACTCTTCGGATACTTTCAATGACATCATGCACGGTGTATTTCTTATAGTTTGTAATCACAGCGTATTCGTTGTCCTTCAATGAATTTACTGCCAGCAGGCCAGGCGCACTGGCGCGGCGACATTCGCTGGTGTTAGGGCCAGTTAAGTGTCCACGGCTCGGGTGGGACCGCGTTACTCGCGCGTAATTTGGATGGTTCGAGTGCTGCTGGTGTGTCTTCGTTCGAGCAAACATTTTTGTTCCCATACGTGGCGATCGCGTTATTAGTTTCGCAATCGATGCTGTTTCCGTTTTCTTCCGCATCGTCGGTGGTCGAGGAGGTAAAGCAGGCGGCACCTTTCGACAATCAGAGGAAACAATTCTGTCCATGTCGTAGGGTATCGACTCGTATATGTGGTCGTCTTCGGTATAATTCAGTGGTGACTGGTCAGTATTGCCTCCGTCAGGGCTTTGCGTGCAACTTTTAGAATCACATAAAGAACCATGCTGACCTGTGCATAAATCGTTTACTTTAGTTCCTGAATTATTTTTCCTACCATTACTTTGGAAACTTCTTTTGATGTAGTTTCTCGAATCACAGACAGGAAACTGATTTGAAACGTCAAAACCGTTCTCTTTGAGAGCTTGGTCACAGCTCATGTCGGTTTTTGTAACGCCGACATGTCTTCTTTTAACAATTCCTGTTGTGTCCTTCAGCGTCGAGGGACAAAAACTGTCCGGACGACATGCTGCTCTGTCTTTTGGTGAAGAATCAACCGAGCTATTCACGTCTTTGCTCGAAAACTTTTGTCGCTCATTGGAATTCCGTTTCACTATTTCCATTACGCTTTTCTGGGCATTATTCACAGACTTTACAAGCGATTTGTAACTGGCTTGTTTCGAAGACACTGGCTTTTGGGTGCACGGATCTAGATCTTTGATGATCTCTGTCATACATTTGTTAACCAAACTTAGTTTTTGCTCGGACCTTCGAGTGTTACACACATGAACACAAGAGCCTCCTTCGTAAGACGTATGACACTTTTGGCAGGCAATCAGGGGGTTCTCGAGAGTATTAGGTATACTAGCAACCGTGTCTTGTGATTTCCGCCTACTGGGCGTCAAAGTCTCGCGAACGACACGTCCGTTTATTGGCGAGTTCCTAGTAAGACTTTGCTTCGCTCTGCTACTCAAAAGCAGCTCGTCGATTTCGTGTTCATATGTTGGAATGTATTTTATCTCTTGTTGCCCACACGGTGTCGCTTTTGTCACCGGGTCGCCGCGTCGCGTGCACATCTGCACATCGAAATATTTATCGTAAAGTTGCGTTCCCATTATTTGCCTTTTGATAATCCTTTTAATTCTGCTTTCTTGCCCAGCTTAACTCATAGCGTAACAGTTCTCAATACTATCTGACGGCGAAAGAGCAATGACAAGACTCAATTATCACGTGGTCAAAAATTCTGTTTGTAGCCAAGTGAAGGTCTTAGGAATGTCAAATCAGTCGTTGACTCTTTATCAAGCCTCTTGAAAGGATACCCCACTTTTGACAGCAGTAAATTCTGTGAAATAAAATATACATTATCAATCTGCGGAGAATAATTCAATATATATTAAATTTAGCAGATTATAGCGTTATCATTAAGGGCCGACGTTCTGACGCCGATGTTTCAACTTTTTATGTCAAACAGAAATGCGGTAAGAGACTATAATCAGCATGTTTTTGTGTTACATTTAACCTACGACCTCACACCGGCGCATCTGTCGATAAAAAGCCAAATTCATCGAAACCCTTGGTCTATCAGACTCAAATATTAGAGCTTAAACTAAAATAAACTTTTCCATGATTTCAAATTGCTACTTGATTCCAACCACTAAAATAGTTATGAAATCGGTCATATCACAAGTCTCTTCAAATGACATAATCGTTTACTAAGATTTATTCCCATAATTTCACATAATCGTTTACCCAGCGACAAAGATTTACTACTTGTAGTAGTTCACCAGGATTCCCGTGTGGGACGTAGTGCACATTTATGTTTACGGCGATAAAACCGTTGCGCACGTCCGTAAACTAAAAAATTCAATGCGTTTTTATTTTGATATTCTTTTCACCTGTGTCGGCGATCATTAAAGGAAAGTTAACTACAGGTGCTTCGACTCGCTCACCTGCACTATACCTGTTCACCTTAGTTTCCTTAAGCCTCATCCGTGGGATTCCCTCTAAGTTTCTCTTTACACAAGCAAGTGGATTACTCCAGATAAACAGCTCAATCCAATCTTGTCCATTCTTGCATGTGTGCGTGTGGCCGTTCGAAGTTCTATAAAAAATAAAAGCGCCGGCCGCATTATATAGGTGCAAAGTATTTACTTATGACTTGAATAAACACCTTTGCTCCGGTCAGCAGTGGGCTATCAAATATAGGTGATGTAATTGAACCCCCGCGATAGAATGTCGAACACAATGGATAAATAGCCGTCCGTGACTGTCAAGTGGGTCCCGTGTTTACCGCTCGTGGGGTCATCCGATGCGGCGGCGAACTCGTACACCGACACTGCGGGCTTCAGAGAACGTCACTGGATTTTCCGCGACAGGTCATCCGGGTCGTAATACACAGAAATCTGATGCGAGAGATAAGATAGTTTATTTGTATACGTAGGCCTCCGGTCCAATACACATCAAAACATCTTCAAATCATTACGTATCCTATACAGCAGTCGTCTCCACAACTTTCGAGAATTTTATAATGTTAATACAATCGTCTTGATTCCTCATTTAGGAAGATTGATCTCGAGTTTTACAGTATACATTTGTCTATTGATTTCGTAACCTTCCTAAAACATTTGTAGCATTTTGCTGGTGAACGGCATTCAATCTAATTTTCTGTCTCAGATCAACGTTTAACAGACACACTAGCAAAAATTGGCATTTGTCCTCAATTTCATCCATAATCTTTCCTCACGAGCTCTACCAAAGTAATGTCTCATCTCAGTCATCAGGTAGCTTTGAGAATCCCAAGCGTGCCACATGTATAGGTTTCCTCTAAGCAGCTAAAGTCCATTATCGGTTTTACGGCTGAAAATCGTATTTTGAAATTATTGTTGATTGAGAAACGCTTTTGAAGTTATTAGTTTTTACCAAAGCTTTAAAGCGGTTAAATCTGTTTTTTATGGATTTATTACAACACGTTGTTGTCTGCTAAGGGGCTAGATATTTGCTAAAAGTTCAACTCTGGTACAAATCTTTCATTCTTATGTACTCAGCTATTAGGGGCATGGGATTTCGCTCGGTCGAAGTGTTTTCGCCTGCTCCTGCGGACTTAGTGGTTTTGAATCCGCACTACCGAAAGTTTCTGAAAATTTTACTTACGACTGTGTCCCTTTGATGGCTTCATTAATTTTAAGGGCTTGTAAATGGTTGAATTCACTTGCAGTTACGGTAAGGAAAGTTTGTTTTGAGTCGTTATTCAAGCCAGTCTTTGCGCTATTTATGATTGGTTCTCCAAAAGCCTGAACTTGTTACAGGCTTAGTGGTTTTACAATGTTCGGACGACCTCACTGCCCTTGACGTCAGTGCTTCCTTTATCGTCGCATCCTTTTGTCCAGAAGAATGTAACAGTCGACGCCACCTCTGACCTAGGACCACCGCATTAGGCAAAATTTACAAGTACACACACCACGGACACTTTTTGAGTAGGACTAAGAATATTATCGTTATCATTATTTTTAAGTTGGTCGTTCCAGGGCTGACTCGTCTTGTTTATTATAGGAAATGTTTACAGGTCTTCACAAACACCAGTGTTTACTATTTTACTTAAACCTCAGAAAGTATCTTGTTTTCCGTTTTGGATTTCTGTGTATAGTTATACGAAAAACATGTCACGGACCATTTCTTCAATATTCGTTAAGTAAACAAGGTGAAACTCTCAATCTAATCAAGATCATGCGAGCCGTGATGTGTTACATGAATCTGCCCTAGCGTTGAAAATTCGCGTTTTCGGTAAAAGTGCGCGGTTATCAGATATTTTTTTAATCTGAACTAGAAGCAAAGATGATGTGAACTTGATTGTCTCGTGCAAATGTCGTAAACCTCGTTCGAAATATAGAGATCATTAAAACTAGCCATTTTCTTTTTAAATTTAAGTTGTAATTACCCGGGAGTAATAACATTTGATACCGGACTTGGCTAATATGGCATTGTAACGGGATTGTTTTCGCATTCGTTCGGGCTGTCATGTCGCCGTAGTCTAACAGTTCGTGGGGGACATGGCAGCTATGTTACACCTGTGATTTTCCAAAACAAATATACTTGAAAATCCGATTAGTTGGTCACACAGCGCAAGGTGGACACTTACCTCAAATACCAAGGGTTCAACTCGAGGAGGTGGACAGGTACGAGAGGGATCTAAAGAGGTCGTCCAACTATAATTGGCGCATTCATCGAGATCGATCGACTGTCTCCGTCGAGCGAGGGTCGCCAACTGATAGGTCTGTTCCTTTCGCGTTCACAAGCCTCATTAGCTGTGCAAACCTTTTCGCACCCACCTGACCCAGAATAGGCTAGCGTCCCGGGGTCATGCCCCTAGGTTTATCTTCATGGATCGCTCCAGTTGCTAGGCTTGAATGCGTAAATCAAAAAGGGGCACATGCGCCCGGCAGTGGTTTTTATTTGATGGTTTACACGCACTAAAAATTAATTCACTGAGGCAAAACAATGGCCGTGCTATCTTCTCTGTACCTTTGTGAGTTTAATGAATGGTGTCGATGAATTAAGCGAGAGGCCCCGGGACGAAGTCAAAAGAATGCCCTTAGGGGTTGTGGCTGGGCAAATAGAACTTTCCTGGGATTGACAATGGCCTACCTTAATGTTTATGGTAATTTTGTGCACCGAGCTCCGATTCAAAGGAAGCAGTACCGATTCACCGCTTATCAAAAAACCCGTTGACTCGTGTAAGTAAACTGAGCGATGATGTAAAGTAGCTGTCTCTTATTAATAAAAGAATTTATTAATAAAAGAATTAGTACATTAGTCCCTAATGGTTGCGCTAGGCTTTCATATATAATGTTTATAACTTGGCGCAATTCTGACAAGAATCGACACAAAATCACGCTTCACTGGAACAAGGAACAAATAATCCATTCAAGCAGTCAATAATAGAATAATCGAAATTGTGATTAAGTTATCAAATATTTTCAAATCTAGTGGGAACGGAATTCATTTTCAAGCTACTGGTTCTTGTTCCGCTTGGGTTTCACATCCTCATTAGCATAATCGATGGAGGTAGTTAGTTCGTCTTAACATAAAAGTGTTGAAGGCCTCGGTTAATTCGTAATCCAAAGTTAATTTTGATGAGATTCTGATGTTGCGATATTACACATATATGCTTGGCAAAGTGAAATGTCTCATTTCCAATCAATCTACAATGACGTTTTAGTGACAAACGATTTTCAAGTCACAGTCATTATTTTTAAATGGCTTTTGCTCAGTGAAAACGCTCAAACCATAGGCATACGCATTTCTACCTAATACATTGCGAAATTGTTCATTATCCTCTGATGTTCGGTAAAGGGTCATTTCCTTTTACTTACGGAAATTCCTGAAATAGGCATTTTGACAGTTTGGTTACAAAAAGTGTTGTTACCACAAAACCGTGTGGTCTCGTTCTGGTAAGCTACCGTGCACGAAGCAACGTGAGAATATTCCTCGTGTTCACTGCCACTGAAAAGTCGCCTCTCAAGTTCAAAACTCAGAATCCAGGCTACGGTGATAATTTTAGAGGCAAATGCAGGTGTGACCGCAAGATTCTTAATGTGTTAAGGATTAGATATCAAACATAAACATTGCCGTCCATAAATGGAGTAGAATCGTCCCGAGGCGACGTTTAAATGATCTAATATCCACCTTACATAATTTAACTGAAAAGGAAATTTGGCATCACCCTCTTTGCTGTTTGCATAGCACTACAATGGTACGCATCCATTGAGGAAATTATAAAGCCCCGAGCTATTTCTGATCTAAGAGTCACTATTTAGGGGAGATCCATTCATAAAATTTTTGTCAATCCAAACATTTAGTCGCGGTCTGTGAGTTAAGTAACATCCTGGTTTCGATTGACTGCCAAGATGACTCTCTCTGTTGTCGAAGAAGACGTTGACATACCCGAACTTTTACTTTGTGTTAGCAATTCGTCTCAGTACCCGGATTCTAGATAACTTTGACAGCCGCAAAAACATAAGCTAGTTTCCACCAAAATATGTTGCCAACTTTTATAGTTTCCAGCTACAACTTTCTGCAAACGTGTAGAAGTGAAACGAATCAATGAAATATTCCCAGCCTGTACATCAAATATGTTACGTTTAGACTTTTTCACCAGTGCTTTTCAGAATACTGCAAGTCTTTGGGTCTGTCCGTGAGCCTTCTTCATAATCTCCTACAATAACGAGCAACAGTTGTATTCGTCATTTAAACACTACTCAGTGTCAGATTTACCGGCGTTTTCAGTAAGGGGGGGTTAGGATTCGCGCGAATCCGAGGCGCGTAGCGCCGAGGGGAAGGAAGGTCGGGAGAGGGTTTCCATCTTCCCGTGTAAGATTTTTTGTGAATTTTAGTTGCTAATTTCGTTTTTCTGGCGATTTTTTTTCAATTTTTAGTTTTGATCCTGTGCCGAAGGGGGGGGGGTTGAACCCCCTGAACCCCCTTGTATACCCGCCTCAGTGCTACTTTATATAGATGCATCATTTTGTAGTTCACGTATCAATCTCTGTCCGTATTTCGTTTTCCTAAACCGATAGGTTTCCTGTAGCTGAGACAAGTGAAGTTTGAGCCGCTGTATGAAATAAATCTCCAGCACAGAGTCAAGACCAAACAAGGTTATTTGAGAGTATTTTGTTTGGTGTTCAGTGACAAACAGAAGTTAATAATTAAATAGCAGATCAGTATAATTCGGTAGCAGCCCTTCGTTTACACAATCTTCCTTGAAAACACGCCTAAACTTTTTGTTTGAAAGCTTTATACCGAATCGCTCGTAGTGTCGAAACAATCTCCTTTCGTCAGGTTTGCAGCTATCAAACGAAACACCGAGAGACATAACAAATTAAAACACTAGCTATATTTCGAGGCTGTTTTGTTATATGGCTGCAAAGTGATGAAAGATGATTGTGACTTCGAGCGATTCGGTATTAAGCTCTCACACAAAAAGTTTAGGCGTATTTTCAACGAAATTTGTGTTAACGAAGGGCTGCTACCGAACTATACTGATCTCAGTGTTACGTAATGGACTGTGTTTTCGACGAAAATAACAGATTGCGAACAGTTCTCTTCAAACCCATGGTCATATCTTGAATGCCGCTCTTGATATACCATCCAAATAGCTTGCTAGCAAAGGCTACTCCAAGTGCATTAGCGAAACACCCTTAAGTGTTTGATACCCTATCATCAACTTTAAAAGCTGATAATTGTCACCATGGTTGGAATTCATATTGATCGCTGATGTGCCAAGTAAAAGTTATTCTGAACATTGTATGTTAAATATTGGATGCGTATCGAGCCGTATAATGCACCCTTATAAATGATCACGTTTCGTCGTGTGTTTTTGAATGTCGCGGGATTCAAGATAATCCAATGTAATCGAATATCTTTAAGAGGTTGGGCAACACTTCTTAATAAAGGCTTACTAGTACACCCAAACAAATATGCTTTCAAATGCGGTTGAGAACGATCGGCTACTTTGCGCCTTGGTGTTTATTGAGAAACTATTAGCCGTGCTTGGCTGCAATCACAAACAAAACTTTAAGACTATGACGTACATGGACAAAGTTGTATGGCTATGTCACTGAACGTTCATAAAAGTTGAATTTGGTCTTCAAAGAATGAATTTCAGATTGTTGACATTGTTTTTAATGCTTTTGTTGCGTCAGTGATGAAGCTAGTTGTGGATACAGAGCGACAGTATTTGGAGTGAAATGGGTATAAGTATTAGAAAAGGTGAAACGTCTGGTAAGAAAATGGACATCAAATTACAGTAAAATAATAAATATTTCAAATTGCTTCAGTACAGTTGGTGTAGCGTAGTCATCTAATACAATTCTAATCAAAATGCTGCTTTCTTATGTCATTTTGTAAGCAGCTCGAGTCAGGGTTCGTGTGTAAAATTCCTTGTCGACTGGATACATGTACTCCGTCGGGGGGAAGCCACGGATTATGTCGGGCTTTACTCACTGTCAGAGCCCCCTCTAGAGTATAGCGCTAAGGTAATAACAACACCATTATGATTGAGCACGATAAGTACTAGAAGTCAAGAGTTCTTACACGCAGTTAAAACGGAAACATTTGATTAGAGTTTCAGTGAAAAGGTAATCTTTTATTTGAGGTTTCAGTTCAACAGTCGTTACACTCCAACGAAAACGAAGACGAAGGACTGAGGAGAGAACCATGCCCGTAGTCAAGGGTTGTTAAGGGAGCGAGCACCCGTATAATCAGTAGGTTTAGATGTATTGTCTCCTACACTAACCGCAAAATACCTAAATATGATGTAATAAATCTCATGTAATTGAATCATAGGAAGAGGCATGGTTTATAAAATGGGAATACTGTAAACCACAGCAATGTTGATCACTCGGCGTATATTATAATTACGGCTTTATAGGGGTAGGGCCGTAATATACCCGACGGACAAACCAGCCCAGACCATAGACACAAAAGACGGTGTGTCTCGGCAGCTTACCACCAACGCCTTCTAAAATAGACAGCCTGGGGTCAGTCGACTCGAGACTTAGGTATAAATTTGGTATGTGTTTCCACTTCACAATATGCTGAGTAAAGGTTTCAGCAAGCAATTATAAGCGCATTGCAGTCCAGAGCTAGCCTAATTACCAATCATCTCAGCAACTAGCAGTTACGTGAACATTCTCATAACCTTTGCACTTTTGCTCAAGTGATATTCATTTATTTAGGAATTTGTTGTGTGGAGCGTAAGAAAAAAAATTGGCTTCAGTCTTAAATCACTTTCCATGAAACAGGCTCCAGGTAGTAAATTCGCGCGAGCTGATGTCATGAACAGACGACAATTTAGTTTAGCTCGGCTGCGGTAACGGCCGCTACAATCCAGTTATTTCCATTTCTGAGTTGGGTTAGCCAAAGAGTGATACGCATTCAAATAAAATATTTGAAAACGTCCATTGTTGTTATCGTTGCTATTTTCATTATAATCAAATATGTGCAAGGCATGCGATTTTCTATAAAGTTACAGTAATTGTAAGTTTTTTTGCATTATAACACAAAACACCAAAAAAAACTTGAAATTACAGACATCGTAACACAAATAATAAAAAAGAATACGTAAACAAACGATAACTTCTTGTATATACGGGTAGTGTAAGGAGTATCGAATAATAAAAGATGAAAGCTTTATGTCAAATAACACGTGTAGAGTTGTGCGTCATTGCAGTTGTCAATCACAAGTTTGTATTTGCGACGTCGTGGAAATGTTAAAATGTTACAGCTTGTCTTGTTTCAGTGCACCAGACACGCGCTGTTGACACGCCAGTCTATACTCAATATCACGGCAATTGACCTGAATGACTGTTGGTCACCGGACAAGAGCTGGACAAACACACCTGAGCGACATAAATCGTTCGACACCTGTCTGAATTTACCTGAGAGAATTACTCACACAGCTGGGGGTGATAATGGAATAAATGAACGAGTGTTTAACTTGCACCCGGTTGTCCTCAGTGACTGAGTGTTAGAACAGCGTCTCCAGCAATTCTTTAATGTGGAATTCAACTAAATTAATTTTATCAATTTAGTTAGGGAATACCGCAGGCCTACCTGTCAATATTTTGTGTTGATTTTTCTAATACTGCGCGGGTTGGCATATTTGTTTTGCAAACTTTTGACCTTTTTGACTTGCCACCTTCAAATTTCATTTGACCGAAACATTGCTGAAATGCGTTATCAAAAGGTGAAAACAAAAATTTGTCAAGAAGATTAGAATTAGAACATTGCAACGGCTAGGTCAGTTTCCACACGGACAAACACATTGTAGACTACTGATTGTAGGTAACACAATCACTCCTCGTGTCTTTGGACGCTGTGAGGAAAGTGACGCCCGCAAATTACGCTCGTAAATTACCCAGAGGAAACAACACTTTTTACGTCCGTATTTTACCAACTTAATAATTACGACCAATAAGAGATTAGATTGTAGGTTATGTGAGCTCCGAAAAAGGAAAAAAATGTACAGTACGCCCATAAGATTACATATATGATAGTAAATTGCAATCATCTATTAATCTGACGGAACGACGAACTTGAAACGACGAGCGTAAAACATAACAAGCATAAAATGACGCCTGTTAAACGATAACCGTACATATAAAACTACATAATTTATCTCAGTGAAAGTACATATATTTTTGAAGATAAAAACTCTGCAGTATTTGACTTTGGACTTTAAGCTACGTCCAAGGTACAACCTCAAAAAACCATGTAACATTTTAAGTTCTAGTCTTGGTTATGGCCGTTTTTGAAAGACTGATATACTGTAGCCTAGTCACCTGTGTGGCGAAGACTCATTCAGCAGTGAGATTGAATATGTACCCAACCAACACAAACGAACACGTAGGCTACACCTGCATAAAAAGAGATGTTGTCGTTCGAATATGTCAGGTTGTGCTTCCGCTAGCTGAGAAAATTTTCTAACAAAATTTTATGCTTGTTAAGCTTGTTAAGCTTGTTAAGCTTCTTAAGCTTGATGTTGTAGTTGTAATGTAAGGCAGGCGAGGGGTGAAGGAAAAGCTACCCATATCCGGTACGAATATCCGCGTGCATGATCATAGTGACTTCTCTAAAGTAAGGCGATTCTCCATTCTTGCAGCACACTTCTGAAAATAATATCGTATCTTGTTTCAGATGGTGCAAAACTCTCGAACTCAATCAAAATATACAGTCGTCTAACAAAAATGACTAAGCAAAACTATACTCTTGGTGGCTTCATTTTACATAAATTATGCAAATGTATGGTGTAATGATCAGCATACAGACTTCAACAACTTATCATGAGCAGAAACAGAATTTTAAATAGCATTAATTTAAATAACGGTGGCCATTAATTGCTTAAGTTATGCAAATGCATTATGCAACAACCTGCAAACTGGTATTACTGATTTAGAAACAAGAAACATGGGTTCAAATATCAATATACATGTAAACATCCAGTGGTGCCTAATAGGAGCAATAAGCGCAAGAACGATATTCAATAATGGGTGCCCTAATTTGAATAATCTATGCAAATTCTCGATGCAACCACCTCCAAGGTAACCATAATAAATTCAATGACCATTGAAACATGGGTAATTTACCTGAAGTGCCTGATAAGGAAGTTACAAGAAAAAATAGAATTTTGCATAATTGCAGCCTTAATTTGCATATTTAAAAATGCTCAAGGCGGCTTAAAATAGCAGCCAACCCGATTTAGAGGCAACTCACATAAGTTTTAAGTGTTTAAAATTAGTTATGGTCACATATATTTCGAAATCCACTTGGAATTCTTTCTGGGGAATTGCTTGCTTCACTATCATGCGCTGTCGACCTCAGATTCAGAGTACGATCCATCTCGTCCGTCAACTGTTTGTCAGATGAATGACTGTTAGCGCATGCGCGCATTTATCATCAGTGGTAAGGGGATTAGACACTCTGTGGTGACTACAAAGTTTTTCCTTAGCGCGTATTTCAAAAACGGTGATTTTTTGGAACATTTCTAACAGGGAAAAGTGAATAACTCTCACAGTTAACGTTGCAAGATGGTACTTTAAAGTGCAAGTTTTAGCGTTCCATGCCTCTTTAATTAAGTGGTAACTTCTGATCAGCAAGCGTCTTTGTTACCACATTGGCGAGAACATCCGCACCGTACTTATGTATTAGAATAAAAATAACCAACCGCAGTGGTGTATCTTCCAAAGCCGCATACCCCGCAAAGAATGAAAGTCAGCTGATCGGAGTGAATGAGTGTATGAATGTGTATACTCCCTTTAAATTTAGTATATGTCTCACGCTACTTATGGATGAATAAATGTTAAAAAAAAGAAAAAAAAGAAAGTCAGGTGATCTAGGCCTACTTGTGTTGCGGCGCAGGTGTGGAGTGCAGATCATCCTCTATGATCATGCGTACTTTGTCCGTCACCAAAGTTATCAGTTAATTTGTTTATTGTGCTCGACAGATAATTTTCGCGTTTTTTCAAGGCCTGCGTAAGTAAAATTAACCTAAGTCACGGCAATAAGTAACATGCGCTGGCTTGCAGGCACTTATCGGCAAAGATAATATTGCTCCTTGTATTGAGATGTACCATGCTTTGCATTGTTCAAATGGTGTGACTGAGGCGGAATGATGTTGGCTAGACAATACCGGACGGGAACAGTGACAAACATTCGGAGAGAGTCAACACTGACATCTACCGGCTGCCGACCCCCACACTGACCGAACCGGCATAAAGAAGCGCCGCCGGGGCTACCGTTTGGAGTCCAAACGAAACTTTTCATTGGAAAATTGTGAAACCCTAGACATATAACAGTTACCACGATAAATGCCCGAGCCTACCGCAAAGCGGATCGTTAGCTACCCAGCTCACGGTAGCTGAGTGAATCGTCAAATTAAATACAATTGACGGGGGGCGGGGTCCGATGGCTGACTATGAAACCTATAGTATTTTCACCATTTCCTACCGCATTTTCCAAAGGAGGAAATTTAGCGGACCCTCGAAACAGCATGCCTGCGACGTTTTCTTATATTTTGTCGAGTAGTCTGGAGTGGGAGTGACCCTCTGCTCTCCCTAAATCCCGCGCCGTCTGGCGCCCACCCGCCCGGGGTGATCCCGACTAAAAATCAGAAGCATCAGGGTATACTTAACGCCAGGACTTCCTTTGCCAGGACCTCGCTAAATTCTAGCCAAAATCACGTTTTTAAACACACGATAATATCTCACGTAATTTCGCGAAGTCTTATTTTTAGCGAGGTCCTACCCAGCGTTGTCCCTACACTCTGACACAGCGTCACCTATACTGCAATTTCGTTTAGCACTGTGATAGAGTGTGGGTTGTCCCTGGAATTAGAACAGTGGGTGCGCATGCGCTTCTTATATTTCCGGGACAGAAGAGATGAGGAAAGCCTGGATCGAAAAGGCATTTAAAATGACATGTTTAAGAATTCAGTGACGTAGACGTACATTTTCTCGAAAGGAATGGGTCAGACTACTTCTAATATTGTCAAGAAATGTACATACCCTTTCACAGGTAGTGAGGATGGCGTGCAGAACGTGTCAAGAGTTCTATACTGAGAACTCCTGACTACCTGGTAGTGACTAGTGAGTGGTAGACAATGACCATCGGCTGTGCTGGCGCAGTTAGCACAGACGATGGAGCTCCTATAGGAGCTTCATACGCTGGAAGCTTGTCGGCGAATTATGCCTTGCACTGACTAAAACATCAAAGTCACTTTATAAATATCTTTTGCACATAGTCATAGATGGACACCTTTTTAACACTGCGCCCGGCAGGTGGCATGATGTACATATCCCCTGGCGTGCGCAGTGTGAAAGTGGCGAGTTACCAACTGAACGAGGGACTGCTCAAAGAAAAAGTTTGATTACAGGAGTATTTGTTCTAGTTGGAAGGAATTAAATACATCGACGACCTCCTAAGGTGTCCATCTATGTGCAAAAGGTATTTGTAATAACGTGAATTTGATGTTTTAGTCAAGTGTGAGGCATAATTCGCCGAAAAGGTTCCGGCATATGAACCTCCTATAGAAGCTCCATCGTCTCTACTCAGCAGAAACAATGTCTACTGCTGGGGTAGCCTTGGCAGTTTGGCGCAAAGCTGTATACTAAATATTTTGACGATAGTCTTCAGCTAGCTGGCTGGCTAAGGACCTGGCTGATGCCCTTTTGACTGTTGTGTTGTCAGTGTTGTGGAGTGGTCCACCAACCCTAACTGGGGATAGGGTTGGTGACCCTCCTTTGTACTGGTTGGATTCAATGGTTCCTAATTACGTGACAGTGACCACCATCTCTAGCTGGCTCAGGAGAGACCGGAAGCTTCTCGGCGAATTATGACTCGCACTGACTATTAGTAAAACATCAAAGTCACGTTATAAATAACTTTTGTGCATAGATGGACACCTTAGGAGGTTGTCGATGTATTTAGTTCCTTATAACTCGAACAAATACTCCTTTTATCAATTTTTTTTTCGAGCAGTCCCTCGTTCAGTTCCCAAAATCGGTAACTCACCATTTTTAACACTGCGCCCGCCAGGTGGCAGGACGTATATATCCCCTAGGGTGCGCAGTGTGAAAATGGCGAGTTACCAATTTTGGGAACTGAACGAGAGACTGCTCGAAGAAAAAGTTTGATAATAGGAGTATTTGTTCGACTTTCATCCCCTGGCATAGACAGTGACCACCATCTCTAGCTGGCTCAGTAGAGACGGTGTGAGACATAATTCGCCGAGAAGCTTCTCGCACTGACTAAAACATCAAAGTCGTGTTATAAATACATTTTACGCTTACAGGGACACCTTAGGAGCCATTGATGTCTTTAATTCCTACTCAAACAAATACTCCCTTTATTAAACTTTTTCTTCAAGCAGTCCCTCGTTCAGTTCCCAAAATCGGTAACTGGCCATTTTTACACTGCGCACGCCAGGGTATATGATGTTAAAAATGGCCAGTTCCTGATTTTGGGAACTGAAGAAAGGACTGCTCGAAGAAAATGTTTGATAACTAGAGTATTTTTTTGAAATGGAAGAAATTGAAGACATCTACAGCCTCCTAAGGTGTCCCCCTATAAACAATGTGACTTAGATTTTTTAATCAGTGTGAGGCAGAATTCGCCGAAAACCTTTCAGTGTATGAAGGTCCTATAGGAACTTCACCGTCTCTACTGAGCCAGCTAGAGATGTTGTTCACTGTCTACTTCCTGGCCCTTAATAATTCATTGATTGCCTTGTTCAACTCTAAATCAGGGACCATCCGACAAGTGCCTGCCTGTGTACTTTTCCAACTGATTTGTATTGCCAAGAGTTGGCGATGACTTTTGAGGGAAAATATGCTGAAAACCAAAAGCCAACAAGTTTAGACTTACCTGTCAATAAACTTTGTTATCTGTGATGTTCGGCGATCCTTTACCAGTACTCTTCCAATTCATTAATACCAGAAATTAAATTCAATCCTATTACCGGTGTAGATTACTTGACACATGTTGGCTAGTGGGGATGGTTACACGGAATAAAAAACCGTTAGCTCTTTGCAAAATCAAAAATGTCTTCTCATCTGTGTAGCAGTAAGTGGTCTCAATTTAAAGTTCTCTTTGTGTATGGAATGCAGAATGAGTGTGTATGGAATGCAGAATGAGCCAATGGAAAGGAGGTGT
The DNA here is from genome assembly GCA_002633005.1 of Phoronis australis. Classification (NCBI taxonomy): domain Eukaryota; kingdom Metazoa; phylum Phoronida; family Phoronidae; genus Phoronis; species Phoronis australis. Next base: position 553,335 of record NMRA01000066.1, on the reverse strand, counting down.
GGGTGGAGTTTGAACTTCAACATTATTATCGGTTGACTTTCATTTAGGGTATAGACTTAGGAAAGTTTTCTGCAGTTGGGAGACGAGGGTATAACCATTTGGATGTCCATGTCTGTGCCTCATTGTCTAGCCATGCTGCAATGTCTGTGAATATGTCACTTTTGGCCTCTCTCACCTGTTGCATGCTGCTCCTATTGTACACTCCCCAATTTCATGGGTTGGAGGGCACTTGCCCCCTCCAGTTTCTCTGTACTTATTGTCACATATTGTGAGTCGGTGACATCGGACTGTTTTATTTTGTGCACTCTTGCATTTGAATGTGAAGAAGAAATCATTTGGTTGTTTTGAGAAGGAAATGACCATTAGTATGTTTTAACTATCTTACTTCAGGGTGGGGTGGCTCACAAACCAGTGGTAGTAATAGCTCAAAAGATCTGGTGGCGACGAGAGGAGTCACGTTATTCGTTTATAAACGACAAGGGTAAGAATGGCGTAACTTTTACTTACTAATTTAAGTTATGCAGGACCGTATTGACAAGTCTGTGTTTATCAAAATATCGACAAAACTGTAGATTTTAACTCTGTGAATACATATTTTCATGAAGAAGAAAGCCTGTAGAATTTTATTTTGAGGTTATGCAATGTGAGCATGTCTTGTCAGTAAAATTTAGCAAAAGAGAAAGGTACATTCAAAGCAAAAACAACAACAATAGTAACATGACCAAAAATGCTCAAGGTCAAATATTAGAAATACTGCAGTGTTCGATTTGGCAACCTACAAGCCAGTCACCTCTAATTCGTCATTGCGTTAGGTGACCTGGGAAAAATCTCAAGTCACCTCTAATTCGCCATTGCAAGTATCCAAAGTCTAACAATTCATCCTAAATTTATTTCAAAGTTTGTGTTGACTTTCAAACTTTAGGTTGCTTACAGGTTTCATAGATTCATTACCTTTGATTCACACATGTTCCGTTTTTGTCTTGAAATCGATGCATTTGCCATAACAGTCAGCACACATTGAACACGCTTAAATTACAACAGCAAACAGATGGAAGATGGAAGTTGGAATTGTTTGGCAAAAATTGAACAAGATCAGTGAAATACGCGCCACCAGTGCACTGTGATAATTTGTGTTCTGTATTAGTTCATTTGAGTTCTATGTTAGTTCGTTTGCGGGAGGAATTGAGTTTGAGAAGGAATGTACATTTACGGAGAGGTGGAAAGGTATGCGCAAGTTGGGCTCGATATGCCCTCAGTCAATGATTTTTGCGGCGGATTGATAACCTTAGATTTCATTTTCAGTTTTGGCGACCTCAGATTTCGTTTGGCAACCTCAGAGTTTTGCCAGGTCACCAAATGCGACTTGGTGATAAGCTAAGGGGCGAATGCTGCACTGCTATGATTTTTCTAAATTATAGTTTGGATTTGTTGCCTGCAGCTTTTCAATTTTCCTTAAAACTCGTGGAAGTCCTATTTTTGATAGCCGCTCGTGCAAAAGTAAAAAATTTTAAAAATAATCCCCAATGACGTTTTAGAGAGCACTGCACTGAGCATGGACTCTGAAAGTTTTATATGAATCCAGTCAGCCATGTCCGAGATGTGATGTGACGAAGTTATCCAAATTTGGACATTTTCTTGGGGTCTTGCGTACCCTTAAAGGTATATTCCTGGGCTTTTACCAAAATTGTGTTAATAGCATTTGAAGAGGACCAAAAATGTACTTTATCCACTCTGCTTTCAATTTTAATTGACCTGTTGGGCGGATCTAAACAATCACAGCGTGTCAATGAAATTATTTTTGTGCCAATGATGCAGGGCACACTCCTAAAACCTCTACCTGCTTGCTTGTTGATGCGTTCATCATTCTACTGCAGTCAGTTACAAACAGCGACACTGGCACATGTCACATTGACTTTTTTGGGATTGATGTCACGGAGTGAATCGAGAACATCTACTTAATTTGTTGGTTAGCTGTTGCTCTACCTGTCTAAAAATGCTTTTTGAGCACTTAAAGTTATATTGAGCACTGTTACATTGGAACGTCCCATTTCGATTGTAACCCAAGTTTTTAAAAAATGAGCTGTCATGAAAGTAAGGCAGATTGGCATTTCTTATTCACTGCTGTTGTACTGTCATTGGAACGGAGGTGATATGTGTTAGGTTTGTCTTAATGAACTTGTTTACTCTCATTTTATCTCACATTTACCCACTCATGTTGTGCTCAATGTAACCTTGATCTTTACAGTACACCTTTTAAAGGTAGTGTGTCATCTGTCCTTGGGCTGACACCTAGTAGTGATACAAGCACATAACACATGGACCTTTCAAGCACAAGCCTTGACTTGGTTTGTTTTGATTTTTCTGATCAAACTGTGCTGAGAAACGGCATCCAAGTATGGCAATTTCCAGCTTATCTGAATTTCCAAAATGCACTTATAGTAGCATTGTACGTTGGTACTGTCTGCAAGTCTGACAGATGGGTGGCTTGGTGTAGTTGTAGCAGCAGCAATAGTAATGTTATAATTATCAATGACATCAAAATATAAGCAACGATAGTAATATTTTTTGCCAATCCTTCGCAGGTCTATGTACTTTGATGAAGAAGGGGACTTGGCCCATGAATTCTACGAAGAAAAAACTCTTAAGAAAGGCTCAAAGACAATTACGGTGATGAAGCAACGTAAGAAAAACCTCCGTCCTCAGGGCGAAGTGGACTTGCCTCACCCCAGGCTTCATGTGGACTTGCCAATAGCCATTTGTGATGCGCCATTTAGTTGATGAGGGCTCAAAGGAATTATAAAGTTATTTGTGCGATTCCTATTAGGTGCTCCGGCATTGTAGTGATTTCATTCCTAGGTTGTAACTCATATCCGGTTTAATAGGTTTGTGTGGCCAAAAAGTCTTCAAGACCAGATTTTCTGTTGTCTGAATCACTCAACTTGTCTCTAGCAAACTGAAGAACCTTGTTAGCAGTTTCTCTTTTGTGCATTATGAAAACCAAAAGTATTGGCCTTGTCAACATGTGTTGAGAAGTTAGTACTGCTATCTACAGCCAGGTGGCAATATTAGCCATTAGCCCCATGTGGCCAGTCATCACTTTCCTGCAAATTTCCCTCACGGATGGATTGTAAAACACCATGGAAACGTATATACATGAATTATGTGTCGTGATCAGCAGTGTTACATGGGCGGCCCATCACTTTTTTCAGTGCTGCTTGAAATTATTTTTTTGCAAAAGATTGTTTCTAAATGTTTAGCTTGCATGTCATCCTTTGATTTACTTAAATTTTGCCTATTTTGGCGTGTGACTATAGGCACAACTGTTTATGTCAGGACTAGAGGCTAAGTGCACACGTTTTATTAGTGATATGTTATTCATATAGTGGAGTTTCCTGATTGAAGTCAATTATGGAAGTTTTACTCGGATTTCACCAAAGAAGCCACGTATTAGCTTGGCAGACAAGAGCATTATGTGAAGCTATGATCCAGAGCATGGTTACGCAGTCTGTTTTCCATGTTGGCGGCTGCGCATGATTAGTTTTATAAAAATGTGCAATACTCAATAGTCAACATTGGTATGTCTGCCACTTCAACCTAGTGTTGCCGTTTTGTATTATGTACCCTTCATGAAGTGATGTACCTACTGTATAGTAAATCTGTGAATTCTATGACAAAGTTGTATGAATTATTTCTGTGGACAAGCTGTGTGTGAAATGTCAGATGAATAATTTGTAGGGAAAAAATAAAATCCCTGAGAGACAAATTAGTTGGTGAAAGATGTTTTGGCCTGGTTCGCCAGCACTTCCATAAAGGCCTGGGTCTGCAGCTAATTTGTCTCCCTCTAAGTGATTTTATTTTTTCTCAACGTCATTGTGAGGCCATGAACAATATATTTTCTAGAAAATAATTAGTAGTGTCCAATGCATGTACCTATCTGAATTGTTTTTCTGACCTCCATGTGCTTGACCTGGGACTGTAAAATGTATGTATCGATAGAATTACCGTGCTCCGACTATACTTGGTTGTGATCATTATTATTATGTCGTTTCATATCGCCATGGTTACATTATTGGTTTTTCCAAATTGAACTTCATGACCTGCCATACAGTAACAGCAGTTTAGGAACTAGCCAGAGCAACAACTCTGAATTGTATGTTCGGATTCGGACCGACCTGACGTAACTTGGCTATTCAGCGATTAGATGTACCGTGTCTCACGTTTACCTGTACCTTTAGTTAAAGTGCCAACTTCTCCCAGTCACCCTTTATTTTATTATTTAAAGAAGTGGAGAAAATTGAGATGCAAGAATATGAGTGTAATCCGTGTTCATCATTTTGATCAGGTCTAATATATCATTCCGTTCAGGGTTAGTTTTGTACTAAGTTCGTTATTGCTGTATATAGTAAATAAATGTCTCAACCACGTCTTTACGCATCACTGTTGCCATTTTAGACATCATGAAACTAACTTATGAAGCTGATAAGGTTTATGCATCACAGCCCCGATGGATTCCTAACTCAAATGGTTAGGCTGTAAAGTATCCGAGGAGACTACCTTCTAACAAGGAAGTCGCCAAACCAGGATTATGGCTAAGGAGGTCCGAGTACTGACCTTGGACGTGATTTGACACTTTGTATTTCTCAATTCAATGTGGCCAAGTCGGGAGTTTAAGGAGTCTTCCTATTGACTGTTGAAGGTATTCATGCGAGGTCTATCTTTTGACATCCCTTTTCACACCATGGCGAGTCTCTTAAAGTTAATTTTGCAACGGCCACAGTTTTGAATTATTAAGTGAAATTTTCTTGTTTTTTGCAGTTATGAAGGACCTCTTATGTGTCATTGTTTGCTTAATAACTAAGTAATTAAGTTTTATGGAAGTCAAGCTGTTTTTGATCTATTGATGTAGCACTCAACGTAACTATTCCCAAGTTTTGTTGTTAAAACCTCCCCTGCAATATGAACCACTGAACAGTACGGTGTCTCGAGTGAAATTAGATATTTGAAATTACCCTTCCACAAACAGACGTCCAAGCATTTAAACTGAGTAACGCAATGATCGATTAATTTGGCCTTTTAGCATGGGGTACACCGTATTATTAACAAATTTAAACATTTACGGTAAATACCAAAGGTATGACAGACAAAGTGACTCGAAATCCCCGACCCCCTTCCCTAACAACGGCTACATAGAAGCATAATTTATAATTAGCTTCACTTTCCGTAATGACTGAGGATGAAGGAGAATTAACCAGAAAATTAAGATGGCTCGATTATTCTGCAATTACAATTTTGTTGTCACAATGGTTATTACCAGACATTTTTCAGGGCTTGGAATGACCAATGGCAAAAAAAGTAAAATTTTACAGGTGATGTATCAGTCCACAAATAAATAGGCTTGCGTGATAGAAATATTTTTGGTGTTGTAGAATCCAAGAGAAATGAACATTTTTTTGTGAATAAAGTCAAAATAATAATGATAAAAAAGATGAAAAAAGAGGAAACTGGAAACCAAATAAGAGGAAAATTCAGTCATGATTTTTGCTCGAAATGTCAGAGCGGTTATGAAATTGAAATGGTATTTTGTCCGATTACTTTTGTCTTGTACTGTATAAAGTACTGTACACCAACTGCTTAGCTGACATTTAAAAGAAAACTAAGTATGGTATTCCCAATATTTGTTATAACAACATTGTGAACCACAGAACCACAATACAGTCATCAAAATGTGCTTTGTACACTTAACTGATATATTGACTGCAAGACTTGATAAATACTTAAAAATACAAACACAGTCAAAATTACAGGCATGATTTTTCGTAAACAACTGCAAACTGTTTCAGTCAATCTGCTAATGCTTCAGGAATACATCTGAAACGTGTCCTCGAACACATGTCAGAATATTACGGATTTCTAAACACGACAAACAATCATTATTCTTAACAAAAGAACTTTTTGAGGGGCATCAAAATAAATAAACTCAAAAATCTTCAATATTCAATAATGCTACTCAGCAACTTCAACACCACAGTTCTCCACATTGCGCTCAAAACTATTTCAACTAATCCACGACATTTCTGCAGCAGCACCATCAATGTCACCAAGAACCAATCTGTACGTAAAACAAAAAAAATTCTCTTCAGGAATCTCGAGCTGAGCCATGAATTCCGCGACAAACGTGCAACTCTTCGGGTACTTGGTGGAAGATCCCATCCCAAGTCGTCGTCGTGGACCAATCGGTATACAACAGGAAACCACCAAAAGGCAATGTGCATCAAACTATGAAATGCTCACAAACATGCAAGTGTTCACGCTGTCTGTGAATTAACAATCAACACAAATAGTCCCATACTGTCTCGGAACACTGTTTCAAACAACAAATTCTTCAGTGAGAGCACTGCTTCAAACACCGAAATGCTCTATAAATGCACACGCACTGGCATAGCCAGAAGTATTCAACGGGGGAGGGGGCAAATGCGAAATTGTTGATGACTGAGGGGGGGGGGATGAGTGGCAACCTGTGGATATAACAATGAACAATGCAATTAATTTGAACTGAGTTTCCATCAAGCAGAGGACTTTTTTACAATGAAGGAGGGGCCGTGGCCTCATTTTGCCCACCTCCCGTGACTATGACAGTGTGCACATGTTTTTGACAGTGAGCTGGCAGAGAAAAAAACAATCTAGCGAAATCTATGTCCCGTGTATGATGGAAGACTATGTCCGTTCTTTCTTGTCTTGTTTCTGCTCGTATTCGCTCATCAGTTCCTGCATGTGTTTTCGTTGAATCATGTACTTGTTTTTGATTTCCTTCACGCACTCGGTCTCTTCTAGCTCCAGGATCTTGAGGAAGTTCTGTAGTTCCGGGATGCTGAAAGCCTCCCACTGAAAATGGAGATCATAATTCCTCTATTAGTGGGAAAACAATATGCGTAAGAGGTAACTAAAATACTACAGGATTCTTGTTGCTTCTTGGAACAGATAGACAATGAACTTACGAGACAGGAATATGATATGTGAACCAGTGTACCTTGAGGGCTGTGAATTTGACTTTGCTAATTAACTGTTACAATTCAAAGTCATTAAAACAGTGGTGTGTCTATGTCACACCTTTAGATCCTGTCGATAGACAGCAATGTTTGAACATGCCGCTAAATAGCTGACCACAGTGAAGCTTATAACACCCAGCTGTGCAGACAGGACACCAATTTGCAATCCCTTAGAAGCAAAGCTGCAGGAATTGTGTTTTATAACTACATGGCAAAATTTGAAAAGAGTAAGAATTCAATACAGATTTTTCTATCAAATGTTTATTACATATACAATACCCTATGACGCCCCCAAAACATTTGCTTATCTGGTCAAAGTTCTCCCTAGAAATGTATGGAAAGCCACCTATATTTGACTTCAAACTAAACTGTACCAGGTCAAACTTTGACAAAGCTTTCACACTTGAATATGTGACTGAATATCCGTTTTATTACTGCAATTAAAACAGATTTTAATTCTGTCGAACATAAATCTTCAACAGTTTTGTTCCTAACTTTTTAATGAACTCTGCCTGAGTGTGGTCCACATTACTGAAATCATGACAACTTAGTATGCTTTGGTCGATGAAACTGCGTTGCTATTTGTTATCCAACCGCAATGGAAATTTCGAGTCGTGCAGGTAGTCACCTTCAATGCTCTTACAAAATTAGGTCAACAGCTCACTTTGAGGCCCAAGACGGAATTATGTTTGGTATTTAAGTTCTTCCCTAACTGAGCTCATGCCTTACAAAATGTAAATGCAACGTGTTCTACCGCAGTAACCTCGATCCCCTCCGTCATACATTCGTCGTCTAATTATTAGAAAATTCCTGTCTCCACTCCTACTACGAATCAATTGACCTATCACCAGAATTTTGAATGACCGCTTAACTGACCAATCAGAACGCAGCATTCTTGACACAGCTTCGTTTCCAAGCCGCCTTTTTACCCGACAAACAACACGTTGCAGGGTAAAACTTAATGTTTGTTTGTTGACATTGAGCAAGAGACGGAGCTTGCGATAAGGTCAATTGCCAGAATGGTAACAATGGACTACAGACAGATGGCCGATACCAACAAAAGTAGAACCGTGTTAGTGCCTTCAATACAGATAAAGAACTGACTCGAAAATGAGTGCGGAAAGTAATCAAATTTCTAGTTCTGAAACCAAATACAAATTAGGATCAACATGAGTTACGAAACAATAAAATGTTACAACAACAGTGTGAAGATCAGCACAGCTTCATGTACATTCTGTGAAAACCTTACTGTGTCTAGCGAGGTGACTTATTGCAATCTGGTTAACAATAAATCCAGGTCATTCAAAAGAAAACACAGAAGCACCTACAAAAACACTGATATTCTACTGTGACTGAAGTTTTATAGCTAAATATCTCTGGCACGAAATGTATCAAAGTTCTGCTGGAGTCTGTCCAACTCATTTCGAAAAATACTATACAGTACTGAAGTCTTTCAACAGTATAAGCAGAATCTGATACATACATTCTAAATTTTAAAGTAAAATAACATTGCCCTTACCATTATCTCCCCTGTTTCGTTCTCCTGCAAGACGAACCTCTTGTGTCCGCTCACTTCATGACCCCAGTTTAAGCACAACATGAGAGGGTGTTCGCTGTCCAGTATCTTCCTCAGGCGAACTACAAAGAGACAAAACTGATTGCATTCTCCCATTTTCCTCAAACGCCTCCGAGTTGCGGCCAAATCAGGATGGGAATAAATAAGGAAATTTACTGTATCAGCAAAATCAGAATAAGATACAAAGTGTTGCTACAGTACACACGTGCACAATACTCGGTCTATCATTTTCTTGCCGTAAGTGCATGAGATCACCAATTGGCGAAAAGTTTTCGAAAACAAGCTTGATTCTTACGGAGTCTTGTTACTGCTCTATTTATTTTCAAAACTTTATTTTGTTACATTTAATTTATTTTCTGTTCAACTCAATGAGGCCACTTAATATAAATACATTCAACACGATTAACGCATTGTAAAAACCAAAAGTTCTATGAATCACAAACTGTCCGATAACTATGCTGCTATTGTGCAAGCAGACGACACAATCAGTCGGCACCGAAGTTTAAATTTTGTAATTAATTACCAGTAGCATTGCCAAAAGTACTCAAGATACCAACACTTCTACTATTGAAAGACTTTGAAAAGCGTTTCAATATCGAATTTATTTATTTTTCGTTGTACTAGACAGTAAAAAGTAGATGCGAGAATTTCCCGTCAAAAAAACTAACCAGAAGCTGCACCAGATAATTTAGGTTAGTGGCGCCTCCTCTTGGATAGCACGGAAGAAAATGTCGGAGTTGCGAATCTGTTGTCTATAATCTATGGTCAAACATGGCCTCAAACAACAACAAAAGTGTAAGTTCCTCTCAAGTACATGAAACACTTGTAATCTGACAAAAAACAAGTCGAGTTTTATAATGCTAAATGGTCACAATTAAAACAACAAATCAAGTTGTATTTTTTTCAAAAGGTGAGTTTATAGGAGCTAAAATGTTTAAACCGACTTTTACGAGCTATAAAACACTACCTTTTTTAAGACACTGGCCGAAATCAGAACTGCAGTGATTACAAACCAGAATAAGAATCATGAAATAATTTAAGAGCAAATATTGGTGGTGCTACCAACAATCCATTCCACCACAAACAATGTACTTGACCTATTTGAAACATCACTGCCCTGCAACCATGGCAACGTGACCTCACAGTATAAAAGGTCAATGTGAACAAATTTAAGCAGCCTAAACAAAATCAAGTAAGTTCAACTTGATCACTTCCTAAAGTGAAAAAATAGCGACAACAGAGAACAACTGGTTCGAAACACAAACTCGAATTGGACATGCGCTTGGTTAATTAAACAAAACTGGCAGACAGTTTTAACACTGTTGAGAACACTCATCTGTTTTAGTCCATGATACAAAATGTGCAGATAAGGGTGGTGAATGTACAGAAAACCACTTTTGCCGATATTATCATTAATGCATGTTTGAAAGAGTCGCTAACCATCAAATATTCAACAATGCATAGTACAGTTATGTTATTAAATACACTGAAAAACACCACGCCAAGCATTTTTCCTGTGAGGCAAACTTAGGGGCTTCAGGGAGTATAAGCTGGTCAGCCGTTATCAGTGATGTGAATAAGCCTTTGTCTGGTCTCCAGCTGCAGGCAATTTGATAATTAGGTCTGACCAATTGTGAACTACTTTCATTCACACTGACCTCATTCAGCATCAAGTTGTCAATAATCTCCCACAAAACTTGACCGATTTTTGTGGGAGAAAATGGTCATAACTCATTTTTTATGAGAAATTCAAATATGGACTCAGTTTTCGTCCACAAAAAGGGCGAAAAACTAAATCAAACGTCCTAATTCTTCAGGCAGCTCCTATCTTAACACCATCAGATTAAAGTGCGACAAAGAGTAACTGAGCAGAAAGACCTGCCGTTTCTGCCCGACCGGACCAGCCTGCCCGATACAGCTGGACGGTCTATCAGAACAATATAACGTTATGTTACGAACAAAAACAGACACTGTTTTTCAGAACAGAGTGCCACCCACCTTCCGAGCTTTTCTCTAGCGTCTGCTCGTAGAGAGCAAATTTGCGCGGATTGTCTGTGATCTTGAACTTGTTAAGTAACACTTCTATCACCTCTTGAGCAGTGGTGCAACTAAATATAAACACACAAACGTTATTTAAAGCAGTATTTCGTCCTGTATGTAGCAGTGGATATCAAATTATTGAAGGAAGCCTTTTGAGGTTGAATAGCATTACAATGCTCACCATGAAATGTACCTATTAGAGTAAATGAACCACCAACTCAAAGCAATGTCAATGCATACAGGAGCCATTTTAGAAGTCACAGTTTTAAAGACCTAATTCAATTTGAGCCATCCAAACAGGGCAAACTGTAGCTTCTCATCAATTTCAACTTCCGTCAGTTTTTATTTCTGTTCACAAAACCTTATCTAGCCAGAAAGAGCAACAGAACAGACTTAATTAGAATACTAAAATCTAAAAGAAATATAAGACATAGGGCATACTCCCACTTCTCACTTTTATTCTTATGCGTAGAATGCATCCACGTATCCATCATTCACAAATGCAGGATCGATCTCACCACTTACTTTATTGCCAATTATAAAGTAATCAGGCTTTGATACACCATGTAATTCTTTGCTCCTGAGCATGTTCAGAGGCAGCGTAAGACAGAGGTGTGTTGCTAACCCCGGAGATAGGGAGTGCTTTGAGCATGCTCAGAGCCACAGTATGAGAGTGGTATGTTGCTCACCTGGAGATACGGAGTGCCTTGAGCATGCCCAGAGACACAGTACGAGAGTGGTATTTTACTTACCTGGAGATATGGAGTGCTTTGAGGGTATCCTTTGGCAAGTAGAATGAGAGAATCTTCGTCTTGAAGTCCTCTTCAGCGAGCTCGTGCTGCATAATGTCATAGATTGAAGGCGGCCGCGGGCTCACTCGCATGTTGATTGGTCGAGACAGGTTCATGTTCACGTGGATGAACCCGTGGAATGTGTTTTCGTCATCAGGCTGAAAGAAGCAGGACGTTTTTGAAACATTGGTGACAATATAAACTGTCCGACGATCCCACCCCGCCTTTTTCAAAAGGACATTTTTATTATGGCCAGTTGCCATCATGAGAAGGATTGTTTATAAAGGCATTAGCAACCAATCTGTAGTCATAGTGTCTTGGTGTCTGACCACCCATTCATTCACATTATCATCTGATGACACGCATACTTGACACTTCCCTTTATTTTTGCCAACACTGGACATTAACGAGTTTCGTCATTTCCAGAAGACAGCTTACAAAATTGATTTCAAGAACTAACCAGGCGAAAGACAACAATTAAACACTGAGGACAGGGACTTAGAATTTGTCCAAACAGAGCAACCTCCTAGGGAAACATGCAGGAATACGAAAATCACAGAAACTTTTTACTTCAGTAGCAACTGACAATTCTTTATTATTGTGGTATTGTTAAAAAAAAATAAACTGAGGTTAAGTTCTGTGGATGCAAGACAATCACCATAAAAATTAGAGTGATCACATGCTTTCTTTCTAATGTCTGGCTGTATCTCCAAGTCGTTCGTGACCTTGCCTTTTTGCGAGTTTCTTGCATATAACAAATTCAGCCCCGTACAGAGAAAAGCTTTCTGAATCAGTAATACATGGTACAAAATCCTTTCTCAATCAAATATTTTCCACATTCTTTCCTCAAGCAAAAAAGTCAGACAAACAATCATTCGAATGGCAAGTTCATAAAGCAGCCTATCACACATTACGCTACTGCATCCAATGATCACCCTTACCATAGTCATGCCCAGATTGGGGAACCGTTCATTGAAAAGCCAGATACTCCTCTTCAAGTCATCCCGGGTCAAGGTCCTCTCGCCCTTACCCCCAGAGCCACTGTAGCCTGAGTCTGTCTCACACTAGTAGGAGAAATAGAAAGAGAATGCGTGGATCAACAAGAAACTCAATGTCACAGAAAAGATCCTTAAGTTTGGTACACACGACATGATTCAGAACCGGGATTTCAGAGGCCGGTTTCATGAAATAGTCCCAAATAGGGATCCAACTAAGGTCCCTAAGTCTTTTTGCGTATTTGCATCTTTATGGACTCGCAGATGCAATATTTTTCAATCATTTCATCTTTATTATGAGCTCCTCTTTGATTAATGACATTTTCTAATAATATAACTAAAAACTGGGCCCAGATTTCATTGAAAAAAAATAGGGACTCAGTTCTTAAATTGGGGGTGTGGCAGGAAAAGTTCTCTAATTATTTTCGATAATATTAACAATTCAACGTAGAGTTCACTTCCGATAAGTATCAAAGTCAAAAGTTGACTTAGTAATGAAACTAAAACAGTACAAGAAAGGCAATCGATGTTTTCAAAAGTCCAAAATTACGCAGGTCTGGCAGACAATGACGAGAATTGGCAATNTCCTCAAGAAAAAAAAGTCAGACAAACAATCATTCGAATGGCAAGTTCATAAAGCAGCCTATCACACATTACGCTACTGCATCCAGTGATCACCCTTACCATAGTCATGCCCAGATTGGGGAACCGTTCATTGAAAAGCCAGATACTCCTCTTCAAGTCATCCCGGGTCAAGGTCCTCTCGCCCTTACCCCCAGAGCCACTGTAGCCTGAGTCTGTCTCACACTAGTAGGAGAAATAGAAAGAGAATGCGTGGATCAACAAGAAACTCAATGTCACAGAAAAGATCCTTAAGTTTGGTACACACGACATGATTCAGAACCGGGATTTCAGAGGCCGGTTTCATGAAATAGTCCCAAATAGGGATCCAACTAAGGTCCCTAAGTCTTTTTGCGTATTTGCGTCTTAATGGACTTGCAGATGCAATATTTTTCAATCATTTCAGTTTTATTATGAGCTCCTCTTTGATCAATGACATTTTCTAATAATAACTAAAACTGGGCCCAGAGTTCATTGAAAATAAATAGGGACTCAGTTCTTAAATTGGGGGTGTTGCAGGAAAAGTTCCCTAATTATTTTCGATAATGTTAACAATTCAACGTAGAGTTCACTTCCGATAAGTATCAAAGTCAAAAGCTGACTTGGTAATGAAACTAAAACAGTACAAGAAAGGGCAATCAATGTTTTCACAAGTCCAAAATTACACAATAGATTTAGGGAGTTGAGTCCCTATTTGGGACACTGGACCCAGAATTAACAACTGTTAAAGTGATATTTCATCTAAAAACAGCCCCAGCAGGGAATCAAACTCATAACTCCAGTGGTTGCAGGTCAATGCTTTGTTACTGGAGCTAAACCGTACTCGATAAATGGGAGAATACTTTAAGTACATTTAACTTGTAAATTCACCTGCCTTTCTTTCCAGGTCTGGCAGACAATGACGAGAATTGGCAATTTGTAATAAAATCACAAAAACCCAACGGATTTTCATGTTATATAGCTTTGGTCAAAGCTAATAAATCAAAGAAACCTATCCTATCCAACAACAATCCCTGAAATGTGTTTTTTGCCCATAAAACGAATTATGTCCCTTTAAGGCCAACAAGCATACGGCAGTAGGTTTTAAGGGCCTTTCATACTAACGTCGACGCATCGATGATTTGGGGAGTTGCGGTCAGTATGAACACTTAACTCTGGTCCTGGGTTTCAGTTAACAGCTCTAGTTAACATCGCAGTTAACAGGTGGATTTAATAGCACAGTGTCGACGCTGCGGTGCAGTATGAACACTTAACTTCGGTCCAATCAAAGTTATCGCCAGGTGCCACTGTTATCGTCAAGAGTTACAAGGTAGTGCCGTCACTAATACCTACTTATTTTTTGCTTTAATGATAACCAATCGATTTAAAAATAAGTTTAATGTCATTTAGCACATTTAAATGTTCCCGAATTGTCACATTGAACAAAATCTTAGTGTGCAGCGCTACCTTACGATAACTTCGATGACGTCAGTGCCACCAACCGTTTACTTCCATGGTCATTAACTACCGAAGCCAGTATGAACAGTCCAGTTAACTGCACTGTTTACATCGACACTCCGCTCAGACTGGAGTTAAGTCAATATGAAAGGGCCCTCAGTATACTCCTTAAGGCAGCTGATACCTGCATCATGCCCAAGAAACTAACTTATGAATTAGACCACTTACCACTATAAGATTGGTTATTAAAAGTTGTTCCTTACTCAGGTGGGAAGTGATTTTAGGGTTTGCAAAGAACTGACTGTTTTTCCTTGGGATCAATTGCTCGCTGAATGAAATGACAAGTCATGATTAGACGACTTATACAGCCTCGGGTCTCAAACAGTAATGGACTGTAAGTTTTTGAAGACTCTAAGTCACCTCCAAATTGGTTAAAGAACAATTTGAAACAAATTTAACTTCAAATTGGTAAATGGCATAAATCAAATGTTAGTTTGTGCGATGGAAGGTATAGTAACTTCACAGAAAAAAAATCATCTGGCCTCATCAATTTCAGTTAAGGCCTCGTACTTTTTTCAAATGCACAAAAGCAAGGATGTTAACCTGTGGTTTGCCAAGTCATTGGTTGTCAATGACCCATGAGTGTCGCCACCCCCACCGCAAGTAAACATAGGCACCAGTACAGGCAATCACCTATTGTAATTCTCCACCACAGTATTTCACACAAAAATATCAAAATTGTGGGTTGTCTATTTTTCAGAGGTTGAACAGTGCGCTGCAAATAATATAAACTTAATCAAATGCTGATCTATGGCATCTACTCACAGTACAATTCAACCTAATAATAGCCTGATATTTTCTTTAATTTCCGCTGAAAATCAAAAATTAAACTCGTCCACCACATTGTGTGAAAATGTTACAAGAAAGAGAAACCTGCATCACATTTGCTCAGTTTCAATGAAAAAGTGGAAAAATAAAAAACAATGTATGGTCACTGCATTTTTGGAATAATATGTTTTAGTTTGGTGCCCCATTCGGTGGTACAGTCAGACGTTATGGTAAAACCTCACCAACTGCGGACAAAAATAATTGAAAATCTTACCTTCTTTTCATTCTTCTAAGGTTTCTAACATTGTTGAGAGGACCCTCAAATTTCTAAAAAATTGTCTGGTGGTAGCAGTGGTACAGAGTTTGAACATGAAAAAACGTAAATTTGGTACTTAATAACGTTTAAAAAAATGAGAAAATAAAACTTGTTACTTGTCTGCCATATTGTGTCCTAAATTGGCGAGACTTTACCATACCTGTCAAACCTCAAGTAAACAGTTGAGAGCAACATATGGTAAATGCAACCTTTTTCATTAAATTTTGGCAAAATGTATAACCCCCAAAAAACGGTAACCATTCTAGCATTCACTTCTCCTGCTTTCAGTTTCTTGTTTGTAAATAATAGGATAAATTATTTTATTCAGACTTCATTTTTAACATTCAACTTAACTCTGCTGTACTATAACATTTAATTACCAAGTTCCTGGATCATTTTAAAAAGCATCAATGGGATTATCCACATACATTAGCATAAAAAACCATTTGGCACAAAATAACATAGTCAAAAAATAGATACGCAGTAAATATCAGCCTACAAAGTCTAAAATGGCACAAATACATTTGTCATCATTAATATCGTATAAGATGTTAGCCAAAGAAAAACCTTCAAAAAATGTGATAGGCGTAAATGCCAGAAAGTGATTATATTACAATTTGACTGTGTGCCTTAGCAACAGTAGCCACGGTGATTCCTGATTGACAGAGAGAGTACTTCAAATTGATGCTAAATTCATAAAGTTGAACTGGATATTACCTGCTACTTACAACTAATTTGTGGACAAACAACAGAGGAAACGAGCAGGTTGGAAGTTAATCTGCATTTATTTAAATTTATTTAAGTGTTCATTTTCTGACAAATAACCGCACAAAACTTTTAACAGCAAGAATCCATGCTTTTTTGCTTTTTGGGACTACCGGAGACAAGGTTACATGATAAGGTTATATACGACCAAAGAAAAGGTTCAAATTTCGGAATGCATCAGAGAAATGGCTGATCGGATTCATATGAAACTTTCAGATAATACAATTTATGTAATGCACTCTTCTTTGAAACGCAGTTAGGAATTGTTTTTAAGATGTTTCGCTTTCGCACGAGGGTTTATAATAATCAGACTTATATAAATTTTATGAAAAGAACTCAAAAGCTGCATAAAACAAAATAATTCTGAAAACTGCAACATCGTTTTTGATACTTCGTCTTGAACATTTAAACAAACAAAATTTGACCACTCCTTGTGAATACGCTATTCATTTTTTTTTCAAAATTTTACTAAAACGACATAGTCACGTGACCTAATTAATGGCAGACTGATATTTAAAAATATGTTTATCATGGAACATATAATGTATAATAGTTAAGCCCACAAAGCGCAAGAATAAATTATACCTGAGCATACCGGTATGAAAATGAAATTTTACAGGCTATCTACTTTGATTACCGGTAATACACTTTAGTTTAATTCAACAGTTCCTATTTACTTGGCTAAATGTACAGACTTACTGATAAGGTTCAAGGTAACCTAACACTTACCAAGGTATCCTTCTAGCAGTGTGGCAAAAATCTTATTTTAGCACACTGGAGTGTACCACCTGGCAAACAGGCTACAGGATTTATGTTTATTTCATCGGGCATCCATTAGAAAACCAGTTTTACAAGCTGACAGAACTTACTAGTAGCAGTTTTAGTCAAGCTTGTGCACATTGGTTATAAGAAACATATGTTGCCACAGTGCGTGCAATGATTAAATTTGGGACACCCAATATTTCCTATTTCTAAAATTTCATACCAGCTCTGACCTTGAGCAAATTAAATTTTCATTCTCAAACTATATGATTTTTACTGTATTGAACATCTTTTGTTAATCTATATTTATCTTACTCATCAGTAGTCATCTTCAAAGCTGACCCAGCTAATTGGTCATTGAGGGACCAATGAAATTCAAGTTTAGAGAAAACTATCAAAAATATCAATCATGCACTATTAACCTTGACAAAGATTGGCTTAAATAAGTGCTCAAAAGCCTCATGAAATCTCAGTATTCCAACAGAACATAAGAGTAGTCATTTCATTCTCATTTCCATCAGGAACATTTTACCAAAACTAGCACAGATGATTAGATTTGCCCGTTGGGACTGCGACCCTGGCGTAAACTGTACTCCACCAGAAAATAGTACGACTGATTAATTTTCACTCAATTTCTGATTCTTTCCAAGAAATATGTATTTAATGTTCGCTATCAATTAGTGAAAATTGATGCACTTCGCCAAATTACACCGCAAACCAGCTAGACGTTATTAGTTGGATTCTTATTTCTGGCTATAGTACATCACAAACCAGCTGCCTGTAGTTAGTTGGATGCCCCTTTCTAGTCTTTATATACAGTTGATTAATTAAATGCCAAATGAGAAAAACATTACTTAAGCACGCCAAAACAATACACTCACGGACTACCATGTGTATAATACACATGACTGGCTGCATTTATTTTTTGCACTGTAAATGAAGTGAAGGAACAGACTTGGAACATGTACGCCAACTTAAAGTGCTAATACATGTTTCTATTTTCATCTTTTAACCAGAGCTGAGTTGTGTAGACCACAAAGCATTAGTTTGCACTTGTGACGTAAAATCTTCACTTATGCAAAAGAAGCAGTGAATTTAAAGTCTCATTTCAACACTTCAACCTCGCTGACCAACCACTTCGGTGGAGGCCATTTTGCTAGTAAGCTCCAGAGTACACTTGCAAAACACTGGCCTTTCACTAGCATGATATTGCAAAGTTTTGTGAGATCTTGCTCTTCTCGCATGAAACCAGATTGGAATGCTTGCTTTGGCCATCAGCTTGAATATTTGCTGTATTTTAATGTATATTTTCATTAAAACAAAATTTATTATACAAACAGAAAGATTGCAGGCTAATGCAACAGATTCCTAGCCAGCATGATGTAACTGTCTGTAGCAACACTCCTAAGCTTGACACTTGCCAGGCTTTTCAGTTTGAACTTATGTAAGCTTCACAGACTGGAAGTGAACCAACTGATGTGTGCTTGTATTTTCGATTTTCAGACAGTGTAAAATGAAACAAATTGAATCTTAACTGATTGACAGAGAAGGTGTTTCACAGACCTCTGAATGCCAAGGTCTAATTAAAATCCGAGACTACTTCTAAATGAAAGACTGAGGAGAGCATTTAGACCCAAATCAATATCTAAACTAAACGTTTACAAGCATCTCAGAGCACTGTAAAACTACACATAAAATATTTAAATCATTGTTATACCACATCGCTGTTCATACGGAACATAAACTAAAATGCTTAGAGTTTTCAGTTCATTGAATATTGTTACAACATTTATAACTCCATTGTAAACATGAACAAATATTATACTGAGCATATAAATCCCACTTAATCTCAAAATGTATGAAAAACTTGAAATTGGCAGGTTACCAGTCACAACAGGGTCCAGGGTCTAATCTCCGAACTCAAAACTAGAAATTTAACCTATCGGCAATGTGTGTACAAACTGGTAAGTTTTCTCGAAACGTGACATGCAACTGGTCAATTTTCCAGACAAGATTTGAGTGCAGGGATTAGACCCTAGGGCCAGGCACCCAAATTTTCTTCGCTATTTTATCAACCAAAGGAATACCAGCCACTGATAAGATATGGGTCAATTTTGGAAAGCGTTGGCCAATTATGAAAATGTTTATAACTTGCATTTTAGCTATTAGAGTCCAATAAGGAGAATACGTGAAATTCTTGAAAAACTCAATGAACATAAAGATTTAAAAACATCAAGACAAAATTCATTCTGGAGAGCATGGAAACTAGCTTTGTTTGTACTATGGAGCGGCCATAAAACAACATTTGATAAAGTTTACATTATATTTGCAGCACAGCAACAAGCCTTTGAAAATGGCAAATGGCTGTTTTGGCAAAGAAAAACAACTGAAAATTACTGTGAATTTCAAGGAAATGCCACTTCGAAAACATTTAGTTTAGATACATGTCTTTTACGTTTTGTTCACAAAAACATCTGGTTTACCTTCGTTTGGTGAAGCTATTAATCAAAAGAAAATATCTAGATTACACTGACTTCGTTTGGTTAAACTATTGAACCAAAGGAACCAGAAGAAGACATCAGTTCCCAGACTTATCATAGCATACCAGAACTCACCTTATCAGTGTGTGAGACAGCCAGGCGATCTTTCTCGTCGGGTGGATCATGTAATGCCGTTTCTTCCTCTGGCGGCAGGCTGCCAGCGCCCCCTGAGCAGTCGAGTGTGACTGACTTCTGACACTTGTGGTGGCATGTGTAGCCACAGTCTGGAACGAAACATGAATGACATCAAAGGCTTTTGTAAAGTCCAAAAATGATAATGGTATACACAAACTGAACAGATCTTCACGAAAAGAACAAAAACCTCAGAGCCTAGGACATGTTTAATGTTCAGTTCAGACAAATGTTGAAAGAATGAGTAAATTTCTCCAGTAAACCAGCTTTCATTACATTACTTATGGCAACAATGCCAAAAAAGCATAGTTGGCTCTGACTCCAAGCGGTTTTAAAATCTAACGTAACGCATAAGTAAACAACTAGAAACAAAATCTCTTTTCAGATAGCTATTGAAGTAAGGATCGGCTTGCTAATATCTGTTGATTCTCGATGTTTTGATTTTTCAAAGCTGCAAACTAGATATTGCTTCCAAGTACCACAAAAGTTCAGACCCTGTCAAGCATGCAAAAAATACTGAAAGCTTTGCAGTCCAAAACATTTCAATTAATCAATTACATTAGAAAACAACTACAGCTCCTAAACTTCAACAATGATAAGTCATGTTTGTTTACCAAAGTCAAGCCCGGATTCAGTGTTGTAGTGGCAATTTTAGAAGTAGGCGCCAAAAGCACACCATATCACCTTGAGCACTGAACGTAACTTACGGTGCTTAGGCGCTATGTTAAAATGCCAAAAGGTTGATGACTGTGCCTACATGCGCCTACGCCCCACTACAGCACTGCCCGGATTCATAAGCACAAAGCAGTTAAAATCAAATAAAACAAAATTTCCACAGTTTGAAGGTGCATTATCTCTACCTCAAAGCTTGCATATAACCATCAACCAAACAAGCTTTCTTTCAGGAGATGATCCATGTAATATCAGAACCAAACCCGCAGGGAGATGAATACATTATTAAATTTGGTATTGACTCGGCCACCATGATTTTATTCACAAGACATTTCATCACTTAGTATTGTCCCAGGTACATATACCACTGACTAGCTATGTATTACATAATGGATTTCTTCAAGTGACACAAAATCCTCTGCCTCAGGTTCAAGAAGTCTATATCAAATACACCCATCACCAAGGCTGTCAATCACTACGATTCCCATCTCATACATGAACAGGGATCAAATGAGATACAGTAATGGATAAAACAGATTCCTTGACCTGTCTATACTTCAAAAGTTTCCCATACTGCTTTTCCAAATGGGAATGAGGAAATTTCCAAATGGGAATGAAGACACTTCCAAATAACGTTCAACTCATGCTACATGTGCAGTGTATAATGTCTCCTCACAATAGCACATGTATCATCACTGACAAGATGTCAGTACACAGTGGGAAAATATGACACTCCATAAGATGCCAATTGTGACGTGTCTATATTTATGATAAGGCCCTAGTTACATGAATAAGCTCATAACTTGAAGCTGGCGATACTTGAGTCTAATACCAAGTGATTTGCAAGAGGGAGAAAAGGATGCAACAGAACAGAAACTTTTTACAGGATCAGTCTTGCAACACTCATGATGATTACAAATGCCCAAGTTTTGGGTTCACGCGAATCACGCCCACACCCATAATTTGCAAAAAAAATTAGGTTTAGGACATAGTGCCTTAGTTTAGTGCCGTTGTGAACGTCCGTCTCCCAAGAATTATAGTTCCCGACAGAAACCGAAACCAATTTCAGGAAGTAAAAACTAACAGACAAGTTCCCGTTCATTGTCAATTTGAAAGCCAATAAGCCATGTAACGTTTGAATCATACAAAAATGCAATTCTTGTTGCACGACGACCCGTGAGGCTAAACCATTAAGATACGATTCCAATTTCTCACTTATGTTTTGTTCAAATATAAGTCTGCAGCCAGTCAAGAAACATCTCTTGAAAACTGAATTGCTAGTAAAGGTGGAAATCATTTCTTCAGAATAAATTAATAGGAAACCATTCTATTCTGATACGGGGCTCGATTCTGAATTGGTTTTGAGTGATGTCACTGAGATGTAGCAAGATTGGTCTCCAAGATAGGTTGCATGACCACAGTCTGAGAATGATAGTCGATCAAAACTCAGATGCTCTGTTTGACTCCAGCTATAACTTTATGCAGTTTTTAAAATTTTTTAGTATAACAGACAAAAATTTGGATGTACTGCTAAGGAGACTTCGCCACATTTATGTAACCCTCAATTTTTTGGCGAGATCACAGAATGAACTTTACCGTTTTGGAAGCTATTTCGATTTTATATTTTCTTCGGCGACGATGTTGGCAACATTAGTTTATGTTCCCTTGACAAATTCATTTACACAAATCAAAGTTTTTATACTAATTTCTTCCGCTATCACGCTTCTAAATCCCACATTGCCTGGTATATACTAACATAAGCCAAACAGCCATATCGCCAGTTGAGTAAGCTTGTCTACTCCGATGAGAAATATCCAGTAGTAGAAAAAAGCAGACGTCAAGGATACCATCACATTCCTTCTCTTTCAGTCTTTTCATCAAAGATGCAACAAGTATGAATCATAGCTATTCAGTTCATCAGGAAGTTTCCCATCAATTCACACCATGTTTGTTTGTGAATAGAAAGGCCAACACATGAAATGAGTCAAACACATACACCCTTCTCTTCACCCTCCTCAATGAGAATCAAATAACCTAAGCTCTTCAATCCAATTAACATTCACGCAGGTAAGAAAGTCTTCACAGCCCACTATGGACTACTAAAGGTATCTGTAACTGCTAGCAATCAGCCAGTCTCTGTTAAAATTCACAGAATCTTCCAATGTAATATCCAATGTGTTGATAACACTGTCATAAAATCACTGACTTGAACCTTGAACACAGAAAACAGATGACTCTTTCTACACAAACTCAATCAAGTGTGAAATAACTGGACTCCAACTCCACTAAATTCAGTAGTATTTGCCACAGTCCATCGAAACTTCTAAATAGAGGAAGACGCACAAAAACTCTCAAAGATTAACGGCCAAACAGATTCGATCCACCTCAACAGGAAACCGGCGATAAACTAGTTTTGTGCCAGCACACTTGAAAGGTCACCCTGCCTGCCAACATGGAGGTGTAATGGCAAGGGGTGCAGACATGAGTAATAAAGGTGAAAGGCCAAAGGTCAAAACTCTTCATCTAACATGGCATGTACATGAAAACCCAACCTCTGCACTCATATCTTAGCAAACATATGCCATATTTATACAGTACTTGGATCAGTCATCATGGGGGTTACTTGGATGCTTTTTCATGGAAGAGGGGGGCATTGCTACTACTATGGAATTATGCATCGCACTAGGGAGTAGACACAAGAAGAGGAAACCCTATTTTAGGCATGTTCTATGAAAATTTAACTGCTCTATATTTAGTAGCTTCAACATTACCTTAGTCCAAGTCAGTTTGACATGTTCAGATTTCAACCAAGACACAAACAGCGCAAATTAACCTCTTATACATAGGTTAATTTGTAGCAAACCTAACCATTTTTGGACAGTTTGCAACTTCTACAAAGCTTACTTTTGAGGCGAAATTTGAATATATTTCTTAAGCAGTGCACATCCTATAACGCATCACCACCAGTGAAGGCGTGGTAAGTCTTCCGAGTATTTAGCACACAATATGACTAGCAAGTGAAGTTATTATTTTGTCAAATTTCTCAAGAAATGAAGAGTAAGACAATAGTTTATGCCCGTGCAGATGTCATGAAACAGCATTTGTTTGAAGTTTCCACCAGTAGTAATCAGCATTTGAAAAATGGAAACATGGCAATTTTAGACAATTGGAGAATTACCTTAAGACTGGGCATATAATTCACAACACAAGGAACAGACAGACTAGCGCAACCCAGATCAAAAATCAACATTACCTCCACATGAACTGCATCAAAATCAATGAGTCCACACAATCACAAAAACAAAAACAACAAAATTTAATTCCTAAGCTATTTCACATTAGACTTCAATTTAATCACGTTTTATGATCGCCATTAAAACTGTGGCTCTTGAGATTGAACAATGCATAATCATAAATCTATCCTCATGTGAAGCAAATATCAATGAGCACTAGCTTTTAACAAGGTTTACAAAACTTCTTCATATAGAAAATTGGTGGAGTTTTAAAGCTAAATTACAAATGATTAGTATTATTTCTCATTTGCTTTCTCCTTGGATTTTACAACTTCCCAGAAGCTAGATGAATTTCAACAAATGCTCTTTTCTTAAAATTTGGCATTCTGGATGAGCAGAAAACAGATACGGTTGAAAACACAGACAGGAAGCGCACACAAAACTGATAGCATGTTTAATTACGGTAAGAGTCTTCAGCTTGAGACAGAACATGGCAGACAGGAGAAATTTCATTTCGTACTGAAAAAATAACTCCTCAGGAAAATAGCTTCTAGCTCGGTTGGTATCACTTGCGTGGAGAAGGTATTACTGAACAACACTAGGTAAAATTTTGAGCACTGCAGTAAGCCTTTAAAAAATAGAAATACGGCAGTTTTAGCAATTATTTTGTCCCAAGTTGAAGAAATTTTACCATAATTCAAAATACCCACGTTTATGTAAGCCAAGGAAGTGTCCTAACTTGTTCCACATATTTTCAAACGACACTTTCACGACCGGAAAACATAACGGAGACCTCCGCGCACGGCAGATGACAGAATTAATTCAATGTTATTGCCAGAAATAACTGTCTCTCCCTGTATAGCGTGACTATTTTTGCAATTCCGCAGCACCACAATCCCAGTTCCATTGAAGTATTTGCTTAGCAACCATATTCCAAAACCAACAAATGTCTACCAGCTGCATGTCCACAACTCTCACCAGGTGCTCAAATACTAGGCACCCACAATTTGGAACATCAAATTAATTTAAGTCTGCAGAAATCCAAGCTGGAAAATAATTCAAACAGAAGTCATAAATCAACCCACTGCTGCTGAACTGAGGCAGACATACTAGAGTCTCTTCTCACTTGTCAGCCCAGCTAAGCACACAGTGTTTTGTGATAAATGGAGGCTTTTCATTTGCTTCCAGCAGGGAACACTGGAGGTCTATATGGAATATTGGCATTATCAAGAGATAAACCTACTTTCCTTATATCGCACTGGTGTTGATAGAAGAAAATACTTCCTTAGTGGAAGATAAAACTATGTTGTTATTTCGCAGGCAAAGTAAATACTATGGACTAACAAACAGAGAAGCAAAAAACAGAACTAATACCTCACTTATAACGCAATTTTTTCACAAGTACGACTTGCATATCGGATATAATTGACACTTCGAAAACAGATGGTGAGTTCACAAGCAAAAAATTTATTGTAAATTAACCCAACCCATCAGAAGGACATCCACAACCACTAGGCCTGACATCTATTGGTTGTTGGTCTAACCGATATGTTTCACCAAATGAATCAATCCCAAAGTCAGCATCAAAGGCTGAGTTCCAGGTAGCATGAACATATAAACCACAAATAAATGTGCGACATTCTTGAGGAGTCATGCTTAGGAAATGATAACCAATGACCTGTTATGAGGAAAAACATCCAGACTAAGAGCACGATGGTTTAAGTACAAGACATAGGAAGCCAATTCCTTTTGAACACGAATTACGATGAAGTCGAATGTTACACAGACATTTTAAATATCACATAACTCCTCAGCAGACAGAAAGTCACTTCAAGGTGTTTTATTCTGAAACATAAGTTTCTACTGTGTAAGTTCTATGCTATTTGAATTCCAGTGGTCATTAGAAGATTCGGAATTCGTTAGGTGGCTTTAGTGAAAGAGGACTCACCACTCGAAATGCATGGTTTTAGAACGTTTGGACTACACTCTGTGGAGGCATTGGCTCCGGCCTTGAGCACTGCAAACTCCACCGAAGCATTAATTTTGTGTGTAAACCTATTGTAATCACATGCACTGATTGTTAAGCATGGTGATATGTTGCAAACGAATGCCTCCATTGAAGGCAGGCCTACTGTCAGTCTATGTTAAATGGATACCAAACCTGGCTTTGGCCTCTTAACAGATAGTAAAAATAACTTTCCCATCAAGTTCTCTGAAACAAAATAATGGTCTGTAACCCTCAACACTCAAAAATTTGGAGGAACTTTTGAAAACTTCTTTCTAAGTCTGCTAAATGGGTAAACGAGACCTACCCTTTTAGCAAATTACAGCAAACTGAAGTAAAAATCCACCCACCAAGGACCATAATGTGCAAGCTGTGACATAGAAGTACCAGTTTTAGTTGATTCTTGGAAGATTGGTGTCATGGTGCACTAGCTGGTGACAGGAGGATTGGTTGAAATCATGAAAACAGGGTTTAGTATCCTTTTAAAGTGTGCTTTATACGCTAGCTGCTATTCCAATGGTCAACAAGAGAACCCTTTACCCACAACAAATAGGATGCATTCAGGTGATGGAAATTACATCTACAGGTGGAGAGATCAAGAATTGACTAGTACGGTCAATTAGGTACAGGTATTTGGTATAACATTAAGTTATTTCCTGCATCATTCTCACTTTAAAAGATGAATTAGGTGTGAACGAATTATAGACCATGTTGTTTACATTGTTCTCAGTTCAGTTTTGAGCAATGACTCACCTTGCATACCAACACTGGTTGTTCACACTAGAAAAAAGAACTAAGAAATTCAAAGACTATTAGCGACACCTATAGTAGACTCTTTGCAATGGAGTTATGGACTTTTCTTGAGATCACAAACGACAAAGAAATGCTTAAATTATGAACAAAACAAGCCATATTATAAGAAAACAATTAATGTCGGTAACTGATGTAACTGTTCCAAGCAGACACCACTTAAATGTCCAAAATAAAACCATTTGAGTTGTTTACAATACTAGACAAAATACAGGATGTAGGTCAGTTACAGTTCAACATAATTCTCCAGTTGTAACATTATCTACTTATGACTGTGCTTTGGTGAATCAGGTGTAGGTTAATATGTTCCCTTTGGCTAAATCATGTATATGTGTACTTTGAGCAATAAAAGAATACCAATGTTTGGAAATCACAACTATCTATAGGGCCTTTCATACTAACATCGACGCATCAATGTTTTGCGGAGTTGCGGTCAGTATGAACGGTTAACTTCGGCCTGGATCCAGTTAACTTTGCACGAAACAGGTGGATTTAACAGCGGAGCGTCGATGCTGCGGTGCAGTATGAACGGTCAACTTCAGTCCCATCAACGTTATCGCCATGTGCACTCATCGTCCACAATTAAAGGGTATCGTAGTCGCTAATACTTATTATATTTTGCTCCAATAATCACCAATCGAATTAAAAATAAGTTTTATGTCAATGAGCGCAGGTAAATGTTTCCAAATTGTCACATTAAGAAAAACCTTGTCGTGCAGCACTACCTTGCCATAACTTCGATGACAACAGCGTCCCCTACCGTTTACTTCGATGACCATTAACGACTGAAACCAGTATGAACGGTTTAGTTAACTTCGCTGTTTACTTCGACGCTCCGCTCAGACCGGAATTGGAGTTAAGTCAGTATGATAAGACCTTATTACTCATGTCTGACATGAAAATCTAATCCCGCTGTCTTCTGTTTGAACCACCTCCTCTCACAGAAAACTTATACAGTACACCGTTATGAGACGGTACACAGTTATGAGACGGTACACAGTTATGAAACTGTACACAATTATGAGACGGTACACAGTTATGAGACAGTACACAGTTATGAGACGATACACAGTTATGAGACGGTACACTGTTATGAGATGGTACACAATCATGAGACGGTACACAGTTATGAGACGAAAATATTAATAACAAATCATATGACAACTATTTTCCGTAACTTCTAGGATGTTATGAGTTGCAGGGCCTCTTGATTAAGACAACCTACCATCCAATTACAGACATTTGACTGAAAATAGACAAGCACATATGCCTGGCATAGTTACCCGGCTTAATTACAGGGCCATAATTGGGTTGCCAGGTCCAATTAACTTTCCATGTCTGATTAATTGAGCTTGAGTCTACAAACAAACACATCTATTTTTACATAATCGGCATTAATAGATAGAGTAACTGAACACTGAGTGTCATACTTCTAAGGACAGAAATAGAGGAAGAATGTCAGGACTCATCAAGGCCTTGGCTGTAGGCCATGTGGAAATGTTAGGTGTGGCTTCATCATTTTTGTTTATAATGCATATATACAAGGCGCTGAATGTTACCCATCATTACAATTAAGGCCCAGGGGCTTACATGAAAAACATTCAAGAAAAACAGTCACAGTTGCATAGGCGGATCCAGGGGGGTCAATGGGGTGCAGACCTCCCTTTTCCCTTGATTTTATTGATATCAAATCTAGACTTTTCAAATTGTTGACTTGGGCCCCCCTTTTCAAAAAATCCTTATCCATATAGTCTGTGTGAAAACTACTTTATACAGTACTCCATCTTTGCACTGTATTTCCTACTAAATTTTTGGGTCACAGGATCCCTGTTGACCTTTTCCAATATAAGAACTAAGGGTAAAGAGGCTACACTCTCAGTTAAAATATTTATTGAAATTGTTGTTTTTCAAAAGCTAACTCTCCTCCATGCTACACTTAATCAGATGTACTGATCTGGAACGTCCTGTCATCCCGGATGGGCACAAGATCCCCCCCCTCCCACCGTCATGGTGGCTGTTTTCATGCAGAATTCATTATCAGAGAAGAAGTAAGAACAACTTGAGGTTATGAGTCACAACAAAGAAGAAACTGTATTTTGTCTACTTGCTTTTGGCATGCACCAGCTGTTTCATACTATTACAAAACATTTACCACAGTTGGCAAAGTAATATTTTTCTAGATGTAATTTCGCTAGTTACAAATTTTCGACAAAATAAATTCTCTTTCGTGTAAAACACCGATGTAACTCAAACTTTTATCTGCAGCAGCTGACATGCTACCTCATTTTCACAAAAATAATGCAAAAATTGTCAATTTTCTTTCTTACAATTGTCACTACTTTTCTGCCACTTTGCGCTCAAATGGTCACGAATTCCTGAAAACGCCATGTGCATTTTTTGACACAGGTCAAACTAACGCTGGCCCTAATATTTGTGCAGGCAGACCGCGACAGTATCCCAATTGTCACCCCAGAGTGCAGTTATTTTTTCGGGTACTGTAAGTTGCATCTGATAATCTTATTAAACATCAACTGAACTGTAAGGTGGCACTGAATAGTTAGGCTGCGAATGCGGCCAATTTGCACTCCCAAAATATTAAAATTTTGTGGTAGGCCAAGTTTGGGGG
Source organism: Phoronis australis (assembly GCA_002633005.1). Classification (NCBI taxonomy): domain Eukaryota; kingdom Metazoa; phylum Phoronida; family Phoronidae; genus Phoronis; species Phoronis australis. Next base: position 524,140 of record NMRA01000066.1, on the reverse strand, counting down.
CATTTTGTAGGTAGGCATTGCATGTAGGCTCAGTGAATGTGGTTTGTTTGTATTTGTGAACAAGCTGAGAATGAAAAAGGCCACTTTCTCGGCTGTAGCTGCACTCTTCTTCAAGATGGTGGCCCCCTGTTGCAATTGTGATTGCTGTGTAGTAACTGAGAAATTGGCCGCGATTTCAGGTAGCCCTCAAACAAGCCAGATTTGCAAAAAACTAGTTGGTTGACAGTACTTTTGGACCACATTTTTGGAATCCGTAAGAAATTTGCTTTCGCAATCTAATGTTGGCTTTAGTCGAGCATCGGCAGGGAAGTGGTGGTCTTGGGGTGAAAAAGTGCCGATTTTGCATTTTTTGCCCTTATTTTTCTTCGTTCAGCTTAGTTTTCACTGGGAGCGAAAGGGTCAAAAATACAAAAGAGTACAAAGTTTCTGTCCTCATCTGTAGGGCTTGAGATGTGAAATGACTCAAAACATTTCTTTATTTGGATGCAGTTTTTGACGGAGTGAAGAAAGGATGAAGGGCCCATTGACGTGTGTTCTGATAGGCAAATCCCTGTGAGAACTGTTCAGTGCCTCCTAAACCTCAGCAATTTAGGACACAATATGGCCGACAAAACTTACTTCCTCATTATTCCTATGAAAGATAGATACAACCAAATTACTACTTCCCTATGTTCATGTTCTGTTCAAAAACTACCACCAGACTTAATGTTTTGAAAAATTAAGCAAATTCCCAGCATTATCAGGTGCCCTTGAAAAATGAGAAAAGAACAATTTTAATATTATTTTTTGTCCGCAATTGGCGAGATCTCACCCTAATCCTGAAAAAGTGAAAGTGACAGTCTCCAAATGTTTTTGATGGAGCACTTCCACCATTCCAGTGTCTAAGCAGATCCTCAACAAACAGCCTCAAGTGATGCCTCTGTTTGCAACTAGCCAAAGCTACGTAACAGTTGTCTAACACACCAACATACACACTCTTGTGAATCCCAAGGCACCAATCCCAATCCTCTTTGTCTACATCTAAGACAACAAACTGCCATATCACTATCATTCTCTCACAATTGCTCCCCATAGAATGTCACATTAGTTCCAGACAAAACAATGGGATGCAAACAATGGCATGTAAACCTAGGTTTCAATACAGTAAAATTATTAGGAATTAAACTTTAATTTGTCCAGCTGTTCTTGATTGGCAAACACTGCATGCAGTATCAAGCTGTTGTAGTACTGTTGTAGGTTCTCATCTGAAGGGAATATCAATATCTTAATGGATCCAATGACTGTCTGCCAACAAAGGACACAGATAGCTGGCTGGACACTTAAGAGCACTTCAAATACAAAACGAAAGGTGGAATGAATACTCGTCAATTGACTTTATTCAACTTCAAACAAAGAAACAGCAAGATGATAAGTTTGTTGTCAGGGGCATACAACAGGCATTCTTCTTGCGGCTTTGACTTTTGTTTTCAAACTGACCCCAGTGCAATTATTTTTCAAATTCCATGATTAAAAAATATGCAAAGAATTGTAATGTTTCACGAAACGCAATGCTGAAACCACTTGTTAAAAACATAATTGTTTTGAAAGACATACAGTTTTAAAATTTCATTTAGCTACATTAACCCACTTTAAATTTCACATTGACATTTTTTTGTTTTTTTATTAAAAATAATTGCGCTCTATTATAGTTTCGGGATTAACTGTAAGCAATGTCGCATATCAACCAAACACAAGTCTTTAAAAAAAATTGAACAAAATGGTCTCTTTCACCAGATGAATAATTGTAATTTAGCACGCTCTGCGAATCTTAACTGAATGATTATGTTAAATGTTTCAGAACAAGTGCTGGACACATTAGATTTGTAACCGGGTATGATTTTCTATGAACATGCTCAGTTATGAAAATCTGTGACTTTCCACAACCCTGTGTTTAATGGTTTATTTAGCCTGTGGCTTTGGCCCTGAATGTCAATGCCAAAAAAACACCATTTTGCAATGATTAATTCCAACACAAATCATTGCCAGTCATTTCCTAAAGCTCGTTATGCACGTTAAAAACGTGGCTAGTGTCTGTTGATGAAAGTTGTACAATATAAACAGTGAAACTGGTGAAGTAAAGTTTCTTCCTCATTATTTTTATTGGAAATCTTGATTTAATAAAATTTCACGAATCCACTATATTAAGTTCTAAATCAAAATAATTCATAATCATGCCTCATGTTGGGCTTGAAGTTACCAATGAACAGTTTGTTGAGAATAAGTGATTTCTGGGAAAACTCTGGCCTCAAATTCTTCACTAATTGTTCATTTGCATACACTCCAGTGGTCTTGAAAGGAATATTCATTTTCATTAGCACACTGTCCACACATTAGACATTCTCTGATGAGCCCAGATCAATACTAATTACAACATTGTCTGGTACAAGGTGATCACAGACATTCACAGTGGACTGAAGACATACAGTGCATGACAAAAGTAATCAAACAAACTATAGTTTCCCTGTCACAGGGCCCTCAATCCTTCAATTTTGAGTCCCAACATTAGCCCCAATCTAAAAAATATTGAAAAGTCATGTGAAGTTCCCTTCATGAGGCCCAAAAATTTCCCTCAAGTGATTGAAAAATTCCTCTCAAGAATCTAATCACTTGTAACTTACACAGCTAACATAGAAGCACAAAAAGTTACTTCTGGNATGCCTCATGTTGGGCTTGAAGTTACCAATGAACAGTTTGTTGAGAATAGGTGATTTCTGGGAAAACTCTGGCCTCAAATTCTTCACTAATTGTTCATTTGCATACACTCCAGTGGTCTTGAAAGGAATATTCATTTTCATTAGCACACTGTCCACACATTAGACATTCTCTGATGAGCCCAGATCAATACTAATTACAACATTGTCTGGTACAAGGTGATCACAGACATTCACAGTGGACTGAAGACATACAGTGCATGACAAAAGTAATCAAACAAACTATAGTTTCCCTGTCACAGGGCCCTCAATCCTTCAATTTTGAGGCCCAATATTAGCCCCAATCTAAAAAATATTGAAAAATCACGTGAAATTCCCCTCATGAGGCCCAAAAATTTCCCTCAAGTGATTGAAAAATTCCTCTCAAGAATCTAATCACTTGTAACTTACACAGCTAACATAGAAGCACAAAAAGTTACTTCAGGTTGCTTAAGCGCTTGAGGCAGAGCTTATTAAGAACTTGACGACAGGGTGAGGTGTTATAGAGGATGAGCGGGAGGTACAATTTTCCCCTCACTCCAAAAAAATTCCATCTCAAAAGGCACCGGCACCTTTCTCCATTGATGAACTAGTGCCCTGCTGTCATGACACCTAAACGGATTATTTTGTTAAAAGTAAAAAGACTGGTACTGAAAATCAGGGCAACACAATTCTACTTACACAACGACTGGGGCACCTAACTAACTTCTCTGTTACAATTAATCTCTACACGTTTCACACAAGAATAACTATCAGACTGGACGTTTTCCACTTTCAAAGACTCGTTGCCTTGTGGAAACTTCACCAAATGCTGCTTTATGACATCTACACATTAAACGACAATAGTCTGAGAACCAGTTTGATGCCCGCTATTCAGTGGAGAAAACTGGTTCTCAAAATTCAAGCATGTTAATTGGTGAAAGACTTAAAATGTTATTTGTCTTAACATTTGTGGAAAATTTTTACAAAATAGAATTTTACCTGTCGTTCGTATAGTGAGCTAAAACAAATGAAGAATTATCGCAATTCCTTTCAAACTTGCTCACGAGGTAAGACTACTCTGACTAAGAATTCGACTTCCAATCAGCCGTCATGACGGAGAATTGTGCGTCATTTTGTCTCAATACCTTTAATATGTGCCTACTGTAATCACTATCAGCCAGTTAAAGTTTCCTAAACACTAACCTAATCAATACACAAGACCTTGTGTGATACACAGTCAGGCAAACTACTGCAATCTCTCCTTTGCCTCTTCAGATATTCAGTTTGTTCCCCAACACCTGAGGCAGTAGAGTGTTTGCCATAACGTTACATTTTCGAAGACAGATAATAGCAAAAATGAATGTTTATATCATTTCGAAGTTTTCATGTGCGGTAGCTGCCTATACCATTTGCAAATTGTGTGCATATACAGCAATGAATGTTATCGGGTCTTTAATTTCACACAAAATAATTTACAATTTTATGCTTTTCAAATGTTGCTTTATTTAAAATTCTTCACTTTTGCTTCATGGCAGCTGCAAACTACAAACATCATAGGTAACGGTTGAGAATTGTTTACTTTTGTGGAGAAAGTTGATGAAGTAGAATGTCCCCAATGCACATGGTGTTTGTTGTATACTTTTCTCATTCACCAGTGATAATTTTAGAATCCTACAAAAATGAATAGGACGATTTTGACAATATCTTGGTCCAATACTGTTCAGATTTTATATCTTGACCAAGTTAACATAAAACTTGATATGAATTAAAAAACATAAGGAACCCAAGAATGTGGGTCAATTTATCTTAGCCATTTGCACTGTTCACACAAGGAAGTCTAAAATTAATCTGCATTGCAACATTCCATTTCCAAATATTAGGCCCACTTCAGAACAACCCTTTGCCCCAGTCGTGAATAAGTATCAATTTACTATGTACTGCAATTTCCCCACACTCAACATAAATCACAGGTTCAGTCTAAGATTTCATTTTTTGATCCCATTACTAATGCTGATCAAGTTCTATGCAAGTCCAGGCTCTTGTGTAGTGAACAATGCAAAAATGTGCAATCCAAGAACTCCAATGTGTCTTAGATGTAGAGTCTGGCTAGTTCCAAGCACATACAGTAAGTACATCAGCCAAGAGGATACCAGCTAAAATGACCCAGAATTCCCCGACATGACAGGTGGGTAGAACCCAACTCGTCATCTTAGGTCTTCCCTCATGATCGAGAATGAAGGGTACAACTAACTGAAAAATTAGCAAAGTTTCTAAGCCATTTTGCAATTGGAGTTTTGCAACCAAACTAGTTATTAGCACTCATTTTTACTATTAAAATAATCAGCCACCATGACTCCATTTTGTCCGATTACTTTTGTCTTGTATTGTAGCATGAACAATAAATAGAACTGTTTACAAAGCATATTTTTAGATACACGCCATGAACTCTCTTACAACTGTTTTGATAAGAACAGCATGTTTGACTAAGGATACCTAAAGGTCAGAAAAGCATTGGGAGCAAAACAACCCTTCTAGTTCAGAAAACGAGATTTTTTTAAGGATCTTGTAAGTCGCGGTAGCATTTGAAGCTACCCTATTGGTTTAGAAGTCTAACTTGATTTGTTTCAGGACTAATTTCCAGCCTTGTTTGCAGAGCTGGGAACAGTCACTTTCAATATAGCAGCGATGCGATCTATTTAAATGTACCCTTTCTCACTAAATGGCAATGGAGTACTGTATTTGAAGTCCAGGTATTAACTGCAAAACAGAGTTCACCTGTGTCCTGTCCAACGTATTATTACACAGCTTCACCATCATCGAATTATTCAAATGATTTGTGGAAAAAAGATCCAATGTTGGAAAGTATTTTTTAATGAAAGAAAATTGTGTTTCATCTTTGTCAACTTTCCTCACTAACACACGCAATTTGGTGTCTGGTCCACCATAAATTGCTTTCGTACTCTCACACTGCTTATAAAAGAAATAAACCCGCCTTCTTAAAAACACAATTTTGATTTAGAAAGCCTTATAAGAAGTCACTATTCATCTGGGTAAGGAACAACTTGAGACCAATTTTATATCAGAAAGTGGTCTAAATCAAAAAATGACTTGTTGCACAGAGTACAGGTATACAACCACTTTAAAGGTATGCCTGGTTTTGAATGTTCACCCAGAGCACTTGAGCTGTCCATAAATTTTCTTTGGACCATGAATATTGCACTATATACTTAAACCTTAACAAATGCCATGCAGTGCTAATTCTTTCAAAGCCGTTCAAACCTAATGACCACACAGATGGCATTTTCAAGCTAAAATGTACATGCATTACCCTGGGCCCGGTCTCTAATCTTTGTACTCAAAATGAACTCGAAACTATTTTTGGCAATTTCTCTGCTCCTTTTGTGCGAACTTAAGATAATTGGTTATCAGACTGTGCTCGAATGCATTATAATTTATGCATAGGAGTTTCTAGTTCAAGTTTGCCCTTGAAGACCCTTATATTTGTGCTACAAACTCGAGTAAAAACTCTAAATTTCGAGTTCAAACTCAAACTTATTGCTTTAATATTGGGTTTACAAACTGTGAACTAAGGGCAATAAATTATCTACATAAGTTATTGTGTACTCGAGCATAGAATAATAGACACTTATCTTGATTTTGCCCAAAAGTAGAGTAGAAAATGCCAAACCTAATTTCGAGTTCCATTTCGAGTAAAAAGATTGGAGACCGGGCCCTGGTCACCAAATGGCTCTTTAACTAGAAGCAAGAACAAAAAGTTACGTATGTGAATGGTTGTAAGAGTCACTTTTCCAGGTGCTTTACTGACGGTTTAAGTTAACCCAAAATTGTTAACAAGTTCCCTACCTCACCTTTGTAGTGAGATCAATTACTTCAAAGGACACATGCGCAGGGGATAGAAGGCTATAGTCCCGTTTAGACATCAACTTTTGGCCTGGCGCAACTGACACGGAGCAAATTGATTGATGTCAAGCGTCCCTCAGTTTGCACACACAACTCCTAATTGTGGCAAGACGAATGTTGTAGGCTGGAGAGTGGATCACACATGCACAGGTTTACAAATGACGGGAGTTGAAGAGACAGAGAACCTGTATTTAGGTCATTCCACAAGCGCAGTAGAGATGATCCTTTCCGTCTTGCCACAGTTTCGCGTTTAGACACATAATTGACATAGAGCAAGATGTTCTAGCGCAAATTGCTCTGCCTCACAAATGGGTGTCACCGCAATGTCAATTTGCTCCAGTTCAGTCACATTTACACACATACTTGCGCTGGGACAACTCGTTCCGTGTCAGCTGATACGAGTCAACTTTTGTAGTGTAAACGGCACATATGTTATTCCGATGTGTTAACTAAAAAATATTTTTTCCTTGGGAGATCAAAGAACGGCTGTTTTTATTAAAAACTCCATAGCACCTCTCACTATTTCTAAAACCATCATCAAAAGCTAAAGCACAAAACTTTATCACAGGACAAGTTACAACTGGGTGAGAGGTTTCTTACCTCACCACTCAAATCACTTTTAAACAAAAAATCTCCTATATCATTGAAAACGAAGCGTTCTTTGCAAAATTGATTGTGAAAACTGCAGTGAACTTTATATACACTGACCTGTTGAAGGTGGTTGGCAAGCCACATGAGGAGCATCATTCAATTTATTTAGGCAATGTCAATCTAATCAGCTTTAGGCCATATCTAACAACAGGGCTTACAAAGAAAGGTTGTGTATAAAGGAGTCAATTGCCATTCAGGAAAGGCAGAGCTTACACTTGGCTGAATCAGCAGGTGCCTAATGTTGTCCAACCTTGGTATGTGATAGAAAATCAGAGTTATGTTGGTAAAAATTACTCCAATGTGGACCACACAACTACAGTATTTTCCTCTACTCATGTATTCAGACAAAACGACCCACAATTCCATAATGATGATTTGCCGGAAGCCGAATTCATCACAAGAGTAGTCTCCCCTGATGACCGAGAATGAAGGGGAATTAACAGGAAAATTAATTAAGTTGTTTCGTAATAAGAAGTTTTCAACCATAACAGTTATTACCAGTAATTTTTGCTATCAACAGAATCCCTGGTCATTACAGGTGGGGAGGATATTTGGCGGATTACTTTTGTCTATCACTGAGAGCAAAGTATCTTTGCTGTAAGTTCAAAGCCAACACCCAAATCACAAGAAGTCTGCTATTTGACCCCTGACCTCCAGGATTATCCAAGCTATGTGTATTACACAATATCACTTGGCTCTGAGTAATCTGGCAGAATACCTAGCTGTCAGTCACAGTCAATTCAAAACAGACAATGCTGATGGACTGTTTAGTCAACAAACAGCAATTTGAAGATTCTTGCCCTAATCAAAACAAGGCAGAGAATATTTAACATGGACCAGGATATCTAAATATCACCTCTGTATTTTATGAAAGCAGCTTATCACCACCTATCTAACTTTACTATAAACCAAATCCCACTGAAGAAACAAACCACTGATGTTTGCCATTTAAAATTAAGATGTCCACATCTCCTCCTGGAGAAAAACTTAAGTAGCAAAAGATTATAAAATGCCTGTAAACATGAACAACTTCTGAATCAATTTACTAAAAGTTTTGATTCCATTATCCATAGCCAAGTTTACAAATAGTTATAGCTGCTAAAACCCCACACTCTGATAAAGAGGCAAACTTATGATTTGAGTCAAAAGCAGATTTAGAGGAGGATGGACTTTGGCTGCAGAAACTACCACGAAAAGGAAAAAACAATGGCATGCTGTTTTGGGCTTATACCGGCATTTTCCTTAAGGAAATTGTAATAGGAGCTCCTCCTTACACTGTTGCATGACTAGGAATAAGTTTGGTCTGAATGTGTTCCTTACCCTGAGAAATGATTTTAAACTTGGAAAGAATTGACAGTTCATTTTGCTCGAGACTATGCAGCCACAAAGTCTCACGAGATCACGCTTTTCTTGCAAGTAACTTGGTGCGAGTGACTGCTCTCCCTGGGCTCTTTCCAAGCCAAGAAAATTCGGACAAGGAACAACTTAAGACCCATTTCTTAAGTAGTCCAAGTCAAAAAAATGTTTTATTCAACAGAAGACGGATTTATAGCAGCTTTAACATTACACAGAACGCAGTTTCCTATGACAGAACTCATGCCTTCCAGAAGACATGGTCCAAATTTTCAAGTTACACGTGGTTCCATAAACTTCCCTGAAAACTTTTCAGGGTTTTCCAAGACAGTGCCAGAAATACTGATGGCACACCCAAAGGTCTGGTTTGGGAGCATTTTGAATTTTCGAAAAATTAGCTAAAATTAACAATATAAACTTAAAATGTTTCTCTAATACTTAGCTACAAACCAAGACTTTTTATCTCTTAGGACTTTTCTAAGACTTCCATTCCACGACTTATACATACTTACCACAAAACTTTACAGGCAGCATAAGTTAATGGTAGCAAGAAGGTAGGACACCATTTTTTATGACCCCATAAGCCATTAGGCACTGTTTATTCATGTCACATTGTTTATTTATGTTGAACACCCCCAGAGGTATGGAAACCAATTGGATGGGATGTCAAATGGTTTTTGATTACAGACACAAAGGGCAAAAACCTGAACCAGTGAACACAGCCATTGCCTCTAAACATGTTGCAGATTTGGTCTGGGTCACTACAGATAAGTAAGGTGTGGATTTTGTAGATTTATGGCACCAAGATGACGCCTGAACACAGACTCAAAGTCTTCACAGAACCATGGATAAAAATAGTGCCCAAACAACAGACATATCTTAGAAATCAAAAAATATTCAAACTGTGAGGGCTTGCTATGTATTTTTTAAAAACATTCATTAGTAGTTCTGTGATACACATTAATCAATAAACTATCAGAAGTAGCCAATACGCAGGCTTTCAGTTGATATTCAAATCAGTTTGACGCATACAGGTTAAGACCAGCCATTTTCTAGAACAGCAATGCAAATGATATGAAATGGCAGAAGTGTAGCTGTTGGCCGGGACAGTATTCAGCATACGCAGGATTTCCCATCGTGTTTGCCCCATAAATTCTTTGCCAACTTCAAACCATCAAAATTAACACCATTGTTCGCTGGGATACTCGAATGAATCGAACAAAAATGATCAACGTCTCAAAATGTCCACAAATGAAAGAGCTTGCATTTCATTCCCCTCAAATTGACCCGCCTTGTACGCCAAAGTTTAAATGGTGTCAAGAGAACACACATTTTTGTGCTTTTACAATAAGTAAGAGTTGCTTGTAGACTGCTTCGGACTCCAACCCCATAACAAGCTTGCTTCAAGACATGCACAACGACAACACCTGCAATGCCTTGGCACAGTAGTTGCTAGTTGGTATATTGATAACACAACAGTTCAACCGTAACATTACAGGTAACCAAAAATATTAGTAAAACTTACTGAAATGAATATTCTTAAAATATTTTCTTGGTCAACATCTGTGACGCTCATTCAGGGATATTCATTTCATTACATGCCATTGCAAAAATTGAACAGAACCATATTAGCCAACAACCAATGAACAACCTTGCAGGCAGCAGACCATCTTTTTTAAGGCAAGGCAAAAGCAACTCACCTGCACAAGAGTCTGTTAAGTACCCAGTTGTGTTCGAATTCTCATCTTCGTCTGGAGACGAGCTCAACTTTGACGTGGACACCTTTGATTTATAAGGTTCATCATCTGTCTGTTCACCTCGTGCTGTTAGTAAATCATCACACCATTTGTTCAAAAACATTTCGTCCAATTCTTGTTCATCAAGTTTTAGACGTTCAGCCTTCTTTTTGAGCGCGGCAAATTTGTCTTTATCAAACTGCACTTGTTTGTCGGGAACAAGCACGGCCGAATGTTCTGACGGTATCATATCGGCCTTCAAATCCGTGCAATGATATGTGTCGCTGCCACAAGCTTTATCTCCGCTGTTTTTGATACTACCAGGGGGAGCGGTGCGGTACCAGCTGAAATCAGCCATATCCTCCGAAACATCATCATGTAATCGAGAACACAATGTGTCTTCCTCGGATTTGCTCTTACGGAAAGGCTTCAGCAGCGTACGGTTACGCCGCCTGTTGTCGAGCGAAATGTTTTCTTCACATGCACTAGCAATGCAGTCAAAAGCACTAGAGTTAGTTCTTCCCTCATTGAGGTCAAGGTCAAGTTCAAGGTCACCGATACCATCATGCATGTACTTACAATAGTCTATCGAGGGTTCATCAGTAGACTCGCCATCTAATTCCGTGTGGAACTGGCTCTTCAATTTCTGCAATCGCTCTTTCAGCACTCGCAACTTCTCCGTATGCGTCATGCCACAATCCTCCTCTAAATAATCGTCAGAAAACAACCTACCTCCTTTCCCTGTTGCTTTCTTGACGGCATCTGTCTTCCGAGTTGACTGCGGCGAATTCGAGGGTGATGATATTGTCAAGATATAACTCTGCTTGGAATCATCCGAAAACTTTTCAAACATCTTCTCAAAGTCAGCAAAGGCTGAAGAATAGCCACTATCCCGACATCCTTCACTGGAAGCAGAACTGCTAGCCTCTTGACGTTGAGTTGTTACCGTCTGTTTTTCATTGTCATGATGTTTGATTGGTATCTTATAAGAAACATTAGTTCCACTTCCTGTACGAACCAAGGGGGTAGCCATTTTATTCCCACGGTTTTCAAAGTGGATTCTCGTCGAACCATCAGTATTGTGAATAACCGAAGAATGTGAAGAGCCTTTGGATGCCATGACAACACTGCCTTCCCCAGGAGATGAATTTGGCAATTTTTTCACATGTATACTTCCATCTCTTGGCAAATCAAATGTCTGACCATTAAAACTCACCTTTAAAATCGGGCTTGCAGGTGAGCACTGGGGATGACTGCTCGCACCAGCAGAAATCTGACGCCTGACTAGTATGCGAGGAACGTGCTGGCCTAAACTAAACTCCTTTTTCTCAGCCATTCAGTTTACATACGTGTGGAGTGGTGTAAAAATAGCTCATCTAGTCCAATAACTCCTCACCGCACCTGAAGTAATGGAATTGCTTGCTACTGGCTGCCCACTCTCATGTTCACATAGTCTCCACCACCAATGTCTAATTGCTGAAGGCTGCAAGTTGAAACACTTGAAAATCACTCAAGTGTAAAACATCACAAGGACTTCAATGGACGCAAGATCCAATTTCAGTTGATTCCAGAAAGCAATAAAATGTTCTTGTACTGTGTTTGACTCTTGCAAATCAGACTGTGCTCAAGTGAGTTAGCTTCTAGCGGGATTCCCAGATGGCTTGTCTACAGGCTTGATGGCTCCCCTGATGAATGTTTTAATAACTGATGCAATTAACGAACCTCTTAATACCCAGCTGAGATATATTTCCTGATACCAGCGCAGGGTTTCAGTGCCGAATGTTGGCTGGTTACTACCAATGAATATAAGAGTTCAAAACACTCCGCAATTTGCGAACAAAACCATCTTCTTCTGGTTCAACTGTTTCCAAGAAGAAAAACCTTTTCCAAGATTACAGTCAGGTCTTGATACACACTCCGAAAAGCTTTTTAGTTGTGTATAACATAGATATCGAACCACATATACCATCCAGAATTTCAATCCATCAACTCAAAGCGAAACGAAACCTTGTGGGAGAGTTTCAAGGCAATACCTATAAATACGGTAAGTCTGGACATTCACCACTGGTAATGTTAGTCACTGGCTTATTGCGTTGTAACAGACGTCTACATGGTCTCAGTCATGATGCAAAATTCCTGATTAACAGCCAGCTTCTGCAAAGGTGAGACAACATCCAGGTATGGTGTATACCTAAAACCATGTGGCATAAGCAAATCAGATCCTCATTGGCGTAGCGGCCACTGAATTACTCAGCTGATGAAAATCCTGGCTTCAATCAGTGTTGCTCAAGAGCTCAATGTTAACCTCCAGGTTTAGGTACTTTACATCAGTGAAATACATGAAAACCAGCAGCACAGAGAATTGCAACAATACGTCAATACTTCCCTGCTGATTCTGTGGCAACTAATAAATCCACTTACTAATAACTAGGTTTTCCTGTTCAGTCTTCAACCTTGTTAACCTTCTGGTAGTGAGTTATGTAATAAACTGAATCCAGTGGTTTCTAAGGCAACGATGGGGTTTCCTTAACATCAGCCAAGGCTGGCAATCCAAAAACCAACAGCAGGTTACAGCTAATGTACACCCAATTAGTTACCAAAGTGTACAAAACAGAGGTTTGACATTAAAGTGTCAAAATAATCCCAACAAATCTGTGTATCCACTTTAGGAAGTATGACCAGGAGTCTCCACCAACTTCCACTGACTATCCTTCACTTCCCAACATGTAGTCATAAGGAACCCTTGAGGTGTGAAATATTTTGTTATGTATTAAACCTGGGACAAGTAATGAAACAGAAACTGGACTGACTCAACATTTCTGCTCGATTGAACAAGCCTGGAATTTACCTTAGGAAAAATAAATCGTCCACTGAATCGGAAAATTCGGGTCAAAATCTGAGGGACAATGCTGCTCCAGAGCCAATGAAAACGGGTGCTTATTTATCCAATAGAAACTAGGCATTTATTTGTCCTGAAGTGCCATGTTATCATTGCAACATTCCACAGAATGTCCAGAAATAAACTTGTGTATCACTGGTGGGTACTTCTTCATAGCTAGTATACCTCCCATAATCCAGTATGCAGCCAACCACAAATCCGCCAAGTCACTCAGAGGTTCTTCCTCACATGCTAGAGTCATCAACAGCAGAACACAATAGCCTGATCCTTGCGACACTATCAAGCCCGTTGCTTCAAAATAATTAAACTGTATCAAACAAAAAACATGCGGTGCAATCAACAACTCTTCAGTCTTTGATGGCTGGATCACGCCTCGGCCANCAAAGCGAAACGAAACCTTGTGGGAGAGTTTCAAGGCAATACCTATAAATAAGGTAAGTCTGGACATTCACCACTGGTAATGTTAGTCACTGGCTTATTGCGTTGTAACAGACGTCTACATGGTCTCAGTCATGATGCAAAATTCCTGATTAACAGCCAGCTTCTGCAAAGGTGAGACAACATCCAGGTATGGTATATACCTAAAACCATGTGTCATAAGCTAATCAGATCCTCATTGGCGTAGCGGCCACTGAATTACTCAGCTGATGAAAATCCTGGCTTCAATCAGTGTTGCTCAAGAGCTCAATGTTAACCTCCAGGTTTAGTTACTGTACTTCAGTGAAATACATGAAAACCAGCAGCACAGAGTATTGCAACAATACGTCAATACTTCCCTGCTGATTCTGTGGCAACTAATAAATCCACTTACTAATAACTAGGTTTTCCTGTTTAGTCTTCAACCTTGTTAACCTTCTGGTAGTGAGTTATGTAATAAACTGAATCCAGTGGTTTCTAAGGCAACGATGGGGTTTCCTTAACATCAGCCAAGGCTGGCAATCCAAAAACCAACAGCAGGTTACAGCTAATGTACACCCAATTAGTTACCAAAGTGTACAAAACAGAGGTTTGACATTAAAGTGTCAAAATAATCCCAACAAATCTGTGTATCCACTTTAGGAAGTATGATCAGGAGTCTCCACCAACTTCCACTGACTATCCTTCACTTCCCAACATGTAGTTATAAGGAACCCTTGAGGTGTGAAATATTTTGTTATGTATTAAACTTGGGACAAGCAATGAAACAGAAACTGGACTGACTCAACATTTCTGCTCGATTGAACAAGCCTGGAATTTACCTTAGGAAAAATAAATCGTCCACTGAATCGGAAAATTCGGGTCAAAATCTGAGGGACAATGCTGCTCCAGAGCCAATGAAAACGGGTGCTTATTTATCCAATAGAAACTAGGCATTTATTTGTCCTGAAGTGCCATGTTATCATTGCAACATTCCACAGAATGTCCAGAAATAAACTTGTGTATCACTGGTGGGTACTTCTTCATAGGCGGTATGCCTCCCATAATCCAGTATGCAGCCAACCACAAATCCGCCAAGTCACTCAGAGGTTCTTCTTCACATGCTAAAGAGTCACCAACAGCAGAACACAATAGCCTGATCCTTGCGACACTATCAAGCCCGTTGCTTCAAAATAATTAAACTGTATCAAACAAAAAACATGCGGTGCAATCAACAACTCTTCAGTCTTTGATGGCTGGATCACGCCTCGGCCAATGATTTGTGACACAATTCTGAACAGCTGACACAAATGGATCAATCAAGACCACCTTTACTGCCACCTCTCTCTATTTTTTTGCTTAGACAGTAGCAGTCTACCTGAAAAGGCGAATCACCGCAGACAACAATACAGTACCATTACATTCCCAAGACTTAAATCACTATTCCGATTCCGCTCCACCGAGATTCAAAGTGATAAATGCCAGCATAATAACAGCCTAGCAATATATGATCAATGATCGGATATGGCAGGTTACATCTGTCGCAGGCATTGATTTCTTCGTCCGTTACACTCTGAATCTTCCTTCAGAATTGTAAGACATGTAAAACAATGACTCAGATAGGAGTTGAAATGAAGTTGCTGGTCATGACTTTCTCATGTCAACTGACATGTGGTCATTGTGCCTCACAATCTCTGTTGACATATATGCATGTTGTGAATAAGGATACCAAAATGGATCAGCCCATGAGACAAAGAATAGGGGTGGCAGGTTAGAGCACCTTTTATTGGTGCATAAAACATGATATGAGGTGTCCAGCTACTGTACTTATATGTGACATGTGCCAAAGGTTTCACATTTATGAACTTCCAGTGATAAAATCCAAGTTATCACTAAGAAAAGGTCAGTCAGACGCCTTCTAAACAAGGCGTCTTTATTTATATCCACTCGAGAATTTATATATCTCCGAAACTTTAACTGCAACCAAAAATCTGACTAATTAGCTCGTTCAGGTTAGATAATTTCATAATTACTACGAAAAAAAAGTTTGTAACACAAAATGACATTGGTAACCATGGCAGCACTAAAAGATATAACATTATACATTACATAATTAGCATATTATGTAAATCATGCAATGTAACACCAACTGATACACTTCATTAAACTTAAGTCCTAAGCTGTGAGTTATATTTTCAACTAAGACACAATTAAAATGACTAACCATCATGTTCACACAAACTAATCGCAAAAGCAACAACATATTAAGGTCACACAAGTTTCCACACCTTTTCCCTCTATTAATCACATGTAACAGGAAACCATCTCACAAACAAAAACTCAAAGTGTGGACACTCCCTATGAGATAATACAGCCAAGTTCGCTTTTCATCACTGTGAATGCTACAGATACAAAACATCAACTCACCCATGAAAAAACATCAGAACAGAGTTGAAAAATGGGTCAAAAGAATCCCATTACAGACTGTGGACTGTGTGGACTTCACATTGAAGAAATGGTCAAATGAATAATTAGTAGAAGACCATGTTTAAAAAGCTGTTTCTATCTTGATTAAAATTTAGAGGTTCTTAACTGAAGAAAATAATCCTATTTTCTTTATATTTTGAACTGAGTGAAATTCACTGATTGCTTATGAGGGCAGATTTGCCAGGCCTCGCTAAGTGGTTTTCATTTATTTGTAGTCCCTGGTTTAAACATGACCTTTGTGTGGCAAAATCCAGAGTCTTGGCAAAATTTCCTGCATTGGAAACCAACACCCCCACTTTAAAACCAAATCAAACTTTGAAGTGCGACGCAGGTCAATATGAACTACCAAACTTCAAACTAGAACAAACAAGTTCCTTTCAGGTGAAGCAATCACTGAACTCCAATAAGTACGACTTTATCATGTGTAATTAGGGATGCTAATTAGCCATATTAAAAACAAAACAGCGTGTCCAACTCCAAAACATGAACTAAAAATGGTTTTTAAAGCAGGCACTGCATCAGACTTTTACGTATATGTGTTCAGGCATAAAATAGGTCAAGACACTAAAAATCAAGTGATATCAGGCACTCAAGACCCAGGGCTCGACATAACGAGCTGCAGGTCGCATTTGCGACCTGAAATTTGGAAATGCGAGCTGAGATTTTTGTCAGCTCGTATAAAGTCGCAAAATGCGACCTGGAATTTCCAACGAATGCGAGCTGAGTTTTTACACTTCTAAACAGATACCTGGCAAATACACAGCAGCTCTTGTTAATCCGACCGTTATTTGGTTGTTGCCAAATACAAGTTCAAAAGAACCCTAACCGAGAACATGCCTCGATCCCGATGACTTGTAAGCAAGTCGCGTGAACATGGGATATGCAGAATCGATCTTTGACGCGTTTCATTGGCTAACACTTTCGGCCACTTTTGTAAATTCACGGATTCGCCGAAGAAAGTTCGGGCCACTGCTTACACGTGATAAAACTTCACAAAACAATGGTGTTTCTATTAATTCTTAAGCGATCAACTTACCAAACTTTGTG
>NMRA01000066.1:465305-505028 GCA_002633005.1 Phoronis australis | reverse complement strand
AAAATTAATCGCTCAGACCATTTGAGTCTCATTTACCTGCAATTGTACTGCTATCAAATGACCGAGCCAGCAATGTTGATACTACGACCGCTCATCGAAATAATGTACACCCACGAAATTCGGACACTAGCGGAAACCCAAATTTGGAGGTCCGCCAAATTCGGACATCACAAAATGATATTTCGCGAGATTCGTCCAAGAATGAATTTTTTCTATTGGAATTAATTTTCAGTGTCCGAAAATCACGCGACTTTACCGTAAGCACACCCTGTCCTCCTCAATTTACTGCATTATTGCTTAAAGCTGGGCAGCTGGAACACTTGTAAATGGTCAATAGAGGAAAGGTCTTGGAAATAACTACAAGTGTAAGCACATGAACCATGCCTGCAAATTTCTAATGCCCATGCTTTGATGTTCAAGTTAGTTTTTAGGGCGATTTCAGCTAAACCCTCCGTCCATCACCATAGTTCGAGTTGAACAAACCTAGTCAACCACCCTGGTGGAACCATTGACCTTTGAACCCGACTGTATTTCTTGCTGTTTTTCTTTTCATTTTAATAATCTATTTTAACAAAATAAGATTAACAAAACTGAAACACAGTCAATTTCACATTCACACTTCGCACTGCCATATCTGCTGAACTTAAATTTACAGTGAATCTAAAGTTAGTGTGGCTCACGGATGGTGGCCTCGCAGAGTTGAAAACTGAACCAGTTCTTTGAATAATATGTACATATTCCCCAAGGTAATCAACAAATTGCAGCTAAATATGCAAAGTAAGCATTTATATAAATAATAATAAGTGTTTCAATTGTTTATTAAATCATGTACGCTGCTTCATTGTGTTGCTCGGTTTATTTGATTCTTAATTTATTCAAAATTACGGTCTGTATCCACTCGATTGCTTCAAAGGATAAACATAGTCAGTGATGCGATATTGGACAATATTTAAGAATTCGATTTTTTCATATCATTATTGTGTAACAACCCACATTTTGAGCCAAAATCACATCAACGCATGAATAATTTCAAGTCATACGGGTCCAAACATAAACATTATTGTACAATGCAGTTTAAGCCAACAGCACCACAACTTCGTTGGTTTTCCATCCTCTCATTAAATTCATTGCATGCGATCTCTCCAGGCCTTCCTTACAAGTTCAAAAAAGAAAGCTCCGACAGACTGATAAAAACTCTGCTTTAAAAACCTAATTCATCAAGGGACAAGAGACTAAACACTGGCTTCAGGGCTTTTAAAACATCAAAACCAAGAGCAAGAAAAGATGGAAGCCATGCCTGCTGCTGCCACCTATTGATAAAATCAAACAGCATCATTCCAACTGAACCATAACCCACATCCAGTCACAACAATGAGTCATCCCTGACTGCTCATAAAACAACACCACTTAACCTTAAGATTACATTTCATTTCATTTACAACTGATGGTTTCATTTCCTGAAACAGAACCATGTTCTGATCTGAACTGGTTAGCACACACAGACCAACAGCCTTGGTGAACCAGCTGGATAAATCTGTTGATTTGTTCATTTATTTGTGTGCACTCCTTCACAGTGCACCAGGCAATCCACTAAGCTAACAACACAGCCATGGGTTTCAGTGCTTCAAACATGCAAGGCAAACTTGCAGTCATTATCAGGAGGTGGCATGACCAGTGGAGAGTGAGTCACTGCTGGGGTCAAGGGTGACACTTCACAAGTAGGGGGTTGACAGTTGACAATAAACACACTACAAGAAGAGTGAGTCTCAAAACAAGAACTAAAAACACAAACCACTGGACATATAAAGTGCAATGTACAATAGCCCTTAGGTTTAAATCAGGAACTCTCAACCACATGTGTACCCAAGAACAGCTTTCCTGTTGATTATCACAGTGCCCTGTCTGAATCAGCAGTGTTTTACCCACAATGCTGCCCATCAGTGGAGCACTTACCAAAGATTTTGTAGTATCTTTGCACTTACCCCACAGCTGTACACATTTGATCACTACTTTACAAGATAAGTTTGCCATTTGTCATTCTGATACCCTCTAAAGGAGCATTTCCTTGCTGTTTAGCTGTCAACCTTAAATTCTTAACCAAAGTGCATTGATTTTTAAAATGTTTCCATGCTAACCAGTTTCTAAATTGTTAGTGAATGAGACACAAGACACAGGCAATGAGCACATGCACCATTTGAAGAATTCGCAATTTCAGGGTTGTCCAAACCCAATAAAAACTGAAGCCTTTCCTTGTGTTGCTGATGGTTTTGATCGATGTTTTTGATGGTAAAGGAAACAGAATCCTATTATAGTAAGGCACAATATGAGACCAATGTTATGAAAGTAAAAGGCCTAATTCGATTTTTGCTAGCTATCAGGGCAGCTCTAACTTTAAATGTTGCAAAGTGAAATGCAATCCAGACATGAGCAACTGTAGCGTAATAAATCATTATTTATCCAACTGGTAAAAAACTAGGTCAATCATGCATTGTGCTTTCTACCACAGTCAAATGCCGTAGGTAGCAAGTAAAAATTGACCCAACCAGATATCAGACTCTGAATTACATAAAGTAGTTTAAAACTATTCAATACTAACACAGGAGTTCACAGAAAACATTCCAAGTTTAAATTAAAGCAATCTGAAGACCGCTGATGGCAATAAGTCACAAAGACTACACCAGTAATCTCACCAACAGGCAAAATTTTACCTCGGACAATAAAGAATTACACCAGAACTACAACACCTGTGCAGATAAATGTCCAGGGTACTCGAGACACTTAAAAATAAGGGTGAGGTATTGCGGTAAAATCTCAACAATTTAATACACTATATGGTGGACAGGTGAAATTTAGTTGCTCACTTTTTCGTAAAAGATCATTACACCAAATAAACGTTCCATCAGTCTTAAGTTCAAAACTATGACATGGTGATACAATGTTCCACGAAACAGTGGACATACATAACAATATTTAATCAGCGTTTGAAAAATGTAAGAAAGACAATTTCGGCAATCACTTTTTTGAGAAACTGATATCTTACCAAGAAATTTTTTTTAGTGGTGAACATTTGCCCAAACTACCAATATGAGTTGATGCCCAGAGAATTAAATTTATGACAATCACTTGTTGTGCTATCAGTCATGAAATAAAACACTGTGAGTATTGACCAGCACTTTTAACGAGAAGAAAGTTTGGGGGTGGCCATGTAATCAAACAGTGGTAGTTACAGGTGAAAATGGCATACCTGTTGGCTGGGCATTCACCCTGACAAGTATGGTACATTTAACCATATATCAATAAAGCATAAAAATATTATTTCCAGGTGATCAGTGCAATGGGCCCACATGCGAGGCCTGCGCACGTCTGGTACAATGTGTATCAGACCGCCTGCAATTATTTTTAATATTATATGGTACATTGTGAAACTGAAACTTGTGTTTAAAATATTGTTAAAAAACAGTCTGCATGAATTTATTCATCATGGCTTATTTCAAATTCAAAATTGGAGGTATTTTAGTCTTAGAAAAAATGACATTAGCGTGCAATCTCAACAGGAACTTCTCAGGTAACATTTCAGTTAAAACACACTTAAATTTCCACTTGAAATTCAAAAGCTTGTGTCAGATATTGTCGGCTGACATGTTGAGCAACTTAACACTGTTGCATTCATACAAGCGTGAGCTTCGATGACAAATGACATGACAATCAAAAATATTATGACGGAAATCTTGGGAAATTCATCACAGGTCAAACCACCAGATCTGGACACAGCAACGGAACTATAAATATTCATATGAATCGGGATTTTGTTGTACTTGTGAAAAGCATCTAATACAACATTTTCTTAACATTTGCTGAAACAAAAAAAAACGGCATGCAATGTACCATACAACAAACTCTGGATAGTAAAGCTTACAACTGCAAAAATTGTTTAATCATGTATTAGCCCAAATTCCTTGGTAAGTTCTTTACCCCCCCCCCTCCCAGCCACTGAATTCTCAGAAGGCAGAGGCACGTCTCCTCTGAGCGAGGGGCGAGGGCTCCAGTCAATGAACGCACTCAATCTGCTCACGTCAATCAAAACTTGCGCAAAGATGAGCAAACTCACAAGGTGGCGTTAATAAATCAAAGTCCTTCTACCGTACAAGACAAAAGTAATCAGACATCGCTCTCACGCCAGCTAATTCTGTTAATAGCAAAAATGATCCAAATGAACGCCCAAGCACTAATCTGGCAGGACTGTGGACACCACTTGCACTGGGGCAACTTACCCCATCTTATCAAGGTAAGGTAATTCGCTCAGTGGGATCTTGCCCCAGTACAAGTCGTTATGTATAGACCCATTACCACCTGTGCGCTTACTCAGTTACACGCATAGGGGCGTCTCATTTTTATGCCATTGGTTGGATAATGCAGGGCATATACAGCGGACACGCTGGAATAAACAGGGACAAGCTGTACCTTAGGCATGACATCAGTTTGAAGTTGACAGATTTTATGGGACAACAGAAGCACATGCACAATTAGTTGTCACAGTTATAATATTACCTGCATCCCCACATGTTGGTTCATGGAGTAGTCTCTCATCAAGATGGCTGTGCATGAAATCACCGGCGACATTTTGTAATGTTTCTAATGATGCCCCCATGGTGAGGCTTCCAAACCTCACTGGGAAATCCCAAAAATTATACACTGGTGTCTGTATTTTTGATTACTCATATATCCCTTCCAAAGTATTCAAGTGGTACAAACACAAGCAGACTACATCACCAAATAACAAGTCTCTGTGCCAATTTATCCTTAAGCAAAATCCATGGTAAACAAAAAAATGATAGTTCAGTACTTCAGAAGAAGGCCTTAAACGTTGACCTGTTTTAACAACACCACGACAAACACAAATTCCTGTGTTTATGTGCAAACAGTTCAGGTATGTCACCTTCTAATCCACACACCTATGACCTCTGAAAAGGGTTACCAGCAGAATACACACATGCACACAGCAGTAAAACTCAAGCTTGTCAGTTGACGTCTGCTTTTTAGAACTGGCAAAATCAACTGCGGCACATTAGTGTACGTCCTAACAATGGAACATCACTCCTCCAAATTTAGTCAGTTCGGGAATCCTTTGCCAATGTGACCGATAAAACCTGTAATTTCAATCAGGTATCGATGCCAACACCTCCACAGCTGAATCTTCAATTCTCATGTCACGACTAATTCCCACTGATTATGCTGGCGACTAAACTTGAGCTCAACTGCTAGGTCACATCAGAGATAAAATGTCGAGGATCACAGCCCGCAGCAAATTTTCCCGCAGCAGAAGACTTCCTGTTTCATAAAAGCATCAAAAGGAAGACCAGGCTTGGCCCCAACAACAAGTTGTCACAGCCTCATGCACCCCAGCATGGCTGAACATGGCAATAGATGGAGTAAAGGTCACAACAGGGGTCAACAAGATGTCAATCAATGACACAAATCAAAGCCAATGAGTCTTTTCACTAGGTGATAATAGTTTCTGTTTGGTAAGAAAACTTGATGTGTTGTTGCCTTTTATAACACAAAGGCAGTTACACAACTAATGACAACTTAGAGACTCTAGTACAGAATCCAATGAAGGTGTTATCTCAGAATAGAGAAGATTAATTGATGACTGATCAAAACAGCTGTTTGGAAAACTGGACACCAACATTCCACAAACCGTCAAATAAGCCCTAGTGGAAATCCGACACAAATACCTTGAACGTCACAATCCACAGATATCCATAAAGATCCACACAAACTCAGGATTTTGGCACAGCAGTCTGACCTTTGAACCAAAACCAGCTTCTTTGTTGTTTCCCCTTAGGTTGGTCTATTCTTCACCACACCACGACTCCTACACACATGTATTTCACCAAAACGTGAGGTACAGAACTTAACCTTGACAATTTTCAACTGACAACGTCCACAACACAACACCACGAAGCATGAATTATGCCGTTAACTTTTAAATTTTCTTCTACTCAGAAGGATTACATCACCACATGGACGAAAAAAACATATGGCAGAGCAAACACACCAGTCAAAATGGTGGATGGCTTAAGTAACACAAACAATGTCTGCTAAGTTGGGTCTATTTTTAGAACTAGTCATTACCACGGAAACTGAGAGATAGGACAAGCACACCACCCAGTGTTAAATATGAGAGTCCAAATCTACAGATGAACATGTTAATCATCTCGAGAGTCATGGTCATTTTAATCACTACCATTTAATGTATATAACAAACGTTAAAGACTAAATCAGCGATGTTAGATAAGTGAGGGAGACAAATCCTATATAAACCAAAGTTCATCGCAGCATCAACAATTTCATTTCTTCAAAAATTGATCATGCAGAAATACTGCATGAAAATATGATTGTTGTCAAGTGCCTGCCTAAAGTGCGAGAGTTAAAAGTACACTTGGTATCAAACAAAAGTTAATTTCCACATAATTGTATGTTTAGCATCAATTTTGTCTAGATTCCTCCTCAACTTTCACCATAACTATGACAGTGCCAGAGGAATTGCCATGAAATTTGATACCTTTTTACAAAAAATTGTTTAACGAATAACTTTTAATTTTTCAGTTGTATTGTACAAAAATAATTACATGTTAACGAATAATTAGGACCTTGTTAGTTGTTACAAATAATCAGTGTTGCTGAGCTGTGCAGCAAAGTGAACATGAAACTACACTTGAGACCAACACATAAAGAAAAGCACCCATCCACATCGCTTTCAGCCAAAATCTTTTTTGACAAGCTACACAAACACATGTAAACAAGGTATTTTAAAATTAAGAATGATTTAGTTAGCCAAGTCAATCACAATCACCTCATAATCAGTCGTCAATGACTCACACCGTCTCATGCACAAGGGTCATCAGATACTCCGTCCTCCGACCAAGAAACAATTGAAAACAAAAGAAATTAGAATCACCCAACACATCTACAAAAAATACGCCTTTGGTAATGCACATATCAAGTTAAAAAATGCACCTTTTTATAGTTCGGTTGCCTCAAATGCCACAAAAACGTAGCCCCAGTCAAATATCAAATAAAAGCAAAGCTAACAAACAGTAAAATGTCAATGTTAAGTTAATTTCATTGTAAAATTTGTCAGTTGAAATTGTATTCCATTGTTCAGCACACCACAATTGGAAGAAGACCAGGTGTGAAAAATAAGGTAGGATAAGCAGTACACAAAATCATCTGGAACGGAATTTGTTTTTTGTTTAACAGGCATGCCCGCAAATCAAACACATTCTATGCAGACAGAGGTATGGTTAAGATAAAAATATAGATATAAACATAATCACAGATACAAATATCAAAAAATCAATGTTAATACACACATGTTAATACACACTTATTTTCACCAAACGACACAATAAGTATAGATATAGAAAAAGTTTCAACACAATTTCCACATCGAAGACCTACCAGTACTTTGGCATAGTTCATTTTATCTTAAGTAAATAAGCCAGAGATATGAATTATATGAATAAATAGACATATTGACATTATTAGAGTCCACTTCAGTCAGAACTAATGCACTCTGCTAGTGGCACTATTGACAATGGTCAGAACTATGGAGTCAAATATCATTTCCTAACATGTCTAAGATTATTTTGACAAAGATTTCAAAACTAAAAGAAGATATAATTTTTACCAAAATGGCTGCTTTCCATTACAAAAGAAAAAATCAACAGATCTTTTTATAGCAAACAGTAGCTAAAGGAAGCAACAAAACAACAGTTCAAACATGGCCAAGAGTCATGTGCCCAAGGCCCTCACATGACTGGAAAAGTGTGACCTTCCAGTAAAATGTTGCACTGAGTAATGAGCAGCAAACAAGAAGGCATACCAGGGCTTTATTCAGGATTTCGAAAATATGGTGTCCAAAATGGGGTTCCCAATATTCCAGGGCATCCATGATTCCAACGATGCAATACCCCCACTCCCCACCACCATTCACTAGTAGCCCTTCCCCCCACACACAGATGTAAAAGCCTTGTTCAATGCATTTTTGTAAAAAACCTCACTGTGTGTTTACAAAAGCAGTTCCCTTGTGAGCTTTTTTACCAAAAAAAATGTTAGGATCAGGACTTTTCAAAATTTCGATAAAATTTGGAAAAGTTAAAAACAACACCTTAAGTTTTGTAGGACTTTATCATCAAGACTATATTTAACCAAATATCAACAAATCTGTGGATTTTTACTCAAAAGACTACGGTATATTTTCTAAAAGCAGATATTGATATTTTACCAATCTGGCTGTCAGATTCTGACATTCACTGGATCATTCCACCTTGGTGTTTTAGTAAAATTTAGCAAAAACGAAAGATACATTGACAGCAAAACAATATCCATAACATCACCAAATTTCACACGATATAAAGGTTCAAGATGAAATCGCAAAATAGTTTTTTTAAAGTATCATTTCATTTTCCATTTAGGAAACTTGAAAATCCTAAAAGAGCTATTTTGGCAGCCCGTTATGCAAAACTGTATCCCTTTAAAAACAGTTCCTAAAGAACTGTGCATTAAGGTTATCTAGGACCTTAATAAACAGCCTCAACAATGTCCACCATTAAAAGTTTATATTTGCTGAAAGGGGAAAGATCAAGGATTCTAAAGATATGCTTCTTACTACTGTGTCTTTATCATTGTCATGTGACCATGGTTTTTAAGTCGAATTTTCATATGCAAGAAAGGTATATTCATAGCAAAATAACCCCCGGCAGTTTTTATTAAAACTTTCTTTAAATAAAAGCTTTAGGTTATGTGTCAAAAACGCTGCTAGGATTTTGTTTTAAAATGCCTAGTTTTCCCGTACTGAGTGATATACGAAGACCCGTTGTTTGTTTACAAAACAGCCTTGTGTTTTGTAAGTTAATATGGCAAAAAAAACAAACTGAGTGAATACTTAAAAATTCCTAACAGTGATTTTGAGACATAACGTTTTCATTAGAAAAGATTTACTAAAATCGGATGGGAGGCTATTTTGCTATGAATGTACATTTCTTGCACATGAACATTTGAATGTGGTCACGTGACAATAACAAAGACATAGTAGTAAGAAGCATATTTTTAGAATCCTCGATCTTTCTGCTTTCAGAAAACAAATACTTTTAATGGTAGACAAGGCAAAGTTTTCTCGATATTTGACTAAGTTAGGATCGTTTACATGATAACCATAGCATCTGAAAATTTCACACGAATCCAATTGGACCATGTTTTAATTTTTGCTGAGGGACACGCCCTGTGAAGCCTGCACTTATAATAAATCTGCACTGAAGCTGTTACAAAATTGCGCTCATATTTAACTCTGGGTATGTAATTAAATATAGTAAACTATAAGGTTGCTTTGCAATATATTCCGAGACACTCTCAGGAGCTTAATGGTTTTAGTGCTGCAACAAATAACATAATATGATTAATGCACAAAATGCCCAATATCAGAAATTTTCATTCTTGTCTCAGAAAGTAACTTCACCTTGGAGGAAGTGTGTGAGTTCTGATATCAGCCAACACCAGGAAGTGCTGTTTTCTTTACCGGAGTCCCATCACATGGCTTGTGGTGAGTCACAGTTGACTAAAGTCAGTCAGGCACAGTAGTTTTTCTAATGATGAGGCCAGACCAAACAACTAAGTAATTAAATGGCTGTCCACAGCATAACTGAGACCATGTGTTTGATTAAGCTGTGATTTGGGGCACAGGGTGCAAAATGGGTTCTGAGGATGTGCTCCAGAAATGGTAACTTTTTTAATGATTTTGGGTCACTTACAAGAGATGCGGGCTTTTGAAAACCAGTTTCCTCCACTACATAACAAGAATCAAACTTGTTCCCAAAATTTGAGGACCCTGTGAGTGTTAATTGCCGGTTTAAGTACAATAATGGTGAGGTAAAGCGTCCTCAAATAAGGATATACTTTTTCCATGCAACATGTGCAGACCGAATAAAATGCATTTCAATGTTTAACTTTTGCGACATATCACGTTAAATTTTGAAAAACAGTAGACATTCATGACAGTCTGTTAGTAGCCAATGAAAAATGAAAGAAGGGGAATTTTAGCGATTTCTTTTTACTTTTTTCTGAAATTAGTTACATCTGCTCAAACATGGAATAAAAACCATGCATTTTTTCAGCCGCCGGACACAAATACGGGTGCAGGACATAAATATTGGTGTAGGAATATAAATATGGGTGCAGGATAGAAATATGGGTGCAGGATAGAAATATGAGGGCATAATTGTCATATCTACATTACAATTTATTCAATTTAGAGCAGTACATGAATCATTTCAAAAATAAAGCAGGAAGAAACTTTAATTTCATTATTTGCACAGTTCATATTGCAGAGCTGCCATCAACAAAGAAACATAGATGATAAAAATTTAGACATCTTAAACAATGTGGTGAGTGTCTAAGAGATGGTAAACTGGCTACTTTGGCCATTGTTTTGTTCAAATTTGACAAAAATTTACTCTAGTATTTGAATTTAACATCAGTTGGAAAGTATATGAGCAAATACTATATACCACTTAAAGAAAAAATTTCCGTCACTGCATCCAGTTACAGTGTTGGTAATCGTGTGTGACATGAGAAAAACTGAAGTTAGGATTAGACCATTCCTTGTTTCGAGGACGATATCAAGATTTGTCTCGTTTTTAAGGTTTCAGTATCATCACTATTTAACACCTTTTCGTATAGGACGTACAATACTGACCCAAACTGTAACATTTCATTTTGTGTTTTGAGAGGACACACATAAATATCGGTTGCAACTTTAGTGTACTTAATAAGTGATCGTTTTTGTCATTCTCCCACCACATCTAAATTTGAGTCTCTCATGAGGACTCGGATATCCTACTTCTAAAATTCGTCCATCATGCTTTCAAGTGTCACAATTTATTATCCAGTTTGTAATGCATCTGACAATGTTCTGTCTCATACATGTTATACTTTGGGCCTATGGCCATACGTATATATTTCAATAAATCACTCTCTGTTGCTAGACCGCGCCTTTGCTCCATCAGCACATAAAAAGACGCAAATACATTACAGCAGTGACCCCCTCTTCCCCGGGCACATCATTTATAATGTAACACTCTTCCAAAAATGCAAGATTCTAGGTAACTTACAGCCGCTGGGGTATTATAATAGGTCGTAGATTTCAATAAAATGAGACGAAATTAACACGTCATTTAGGTTTTCCAATATTTGACCGTCAATTACCATAAATAAAAAGGCAACTTTACATGAACCTGACTGTTCCTATTTCGATTGCCCTTGGGGTTTCTGTTTCATATGTTACCACTTTGTAATTAAAATTGCAGTCTGCTGGGCACAACATTTTGAAAAAGGCACACATTTTACCATCAGGTATGCCCAAAGGGCACAGGTTCAAACCTGGTCAGGAATATCCCTGTTAGAACGTTTAAATACAGAAGTCATTTTCAAGGCTTAACGGCATCCCCTGTGTGTGTTCCTCTCCTCGGGACAGAACTAAACTGGAGAAATTAGCACAAATCCTTGCTGAACATTGTGTCATTGCGAATGAAGATTTTGAAGTATGAAGCATACTAGTACATCTACAAACACATCAATTCACACGAGACATTGAAAGTTGAATGTGAATCCTACCAGTTATTTTGCTGGAAAAAATTCTCCAGTTTGGGACTGTCTGTAAATTTGGGACCCATGAAATTCAAGCTGACTTGACAGTTCTTAGATTGTTGAAATTAGCTCCTGACATAACATTTTCATTTGTCCCCACAGTGCATAACATCCAGGTGAATGACTGTTTGTTTACTTGACATAATCTCTCTTTGAACTGAAACCAATGGGCGTAAAAATAGGTAATAACTTCTCTTCAATGCAAATCAAAGCAGCAATATACCTAACATTACCATAGAAGGCATTTATGTACACTATGCCTAACCACAATAATTCAAAAAATTTTAGGTTCACTCTTTGGTGATTTCCCCAGGAAACTTTTCCAGAAAGCAAAGGAGCTCTTTGAACAGTACAACTGAACAGCCATTGATGTTACACAACAGTGCTGAGCTCCAAAACAAAGCACCACTGGTTCTCTGCACTCAATAACTACAGTCTTGCATTGAAGTCAACAGAGGCACATAAAAAGTATGAGTCATAGGCAGAACTTTGCATGCATGCCTGTAGGAACTTGCATAGGAAGTATTCAAAATGTGCCGCTGACATGATTGGGTTTTCCACAACCAAGAAAAAAGGTGCCTTTTGCGAAACCTCCTCACTTTTGAGAGGCTATAAACTCACTGAACGCAAAAAGTAACTTTTGCTTTGGGCCATTATGAGTTATGAAGGTTTCTTCTAAATGGAGTGATTTTAAGACTTCCAAAGAATGGACAGTCGCAGCCAAGAATTTCATGCACTGATTGCATGGCCACAAGGTCAATAATAAACAGACACTTCTTTGCAAGCCTAGAAATCCCTTCACCTGAGAAAGGAGCAAGTCCAGACCAGATTTATAGTTGCAACTAAATCAAAGATACGCTTCTTTGACTCATCATGGGTTTAGTCACTTTAAAAGTTAGGAACTCTGCAAATGGGTTCGATGTACAACAGAACACTGCAGGAGAGTTTCAAAACACAGCAATCCAAAGACTTGCTTTCAATTTCATGATGATAAATAAAAGTTTTGTAACAAAAATTAGAGAAAGAAATAAGGGTGACTTTTTGTACTTACTTCCGTGCAAACGGGTCCCTATTAATCATCACTTCACCCTTCCACTCTCTAAACGGCTAGTGCTGGGATTTTCCAAAAGTAAGCCCAAAAGCTTATCTTTAGTAAATGGAATATGTTTACCTTTCTAGTACCCCATATATTCAGAAAATGAGCCTATATCTGGGGGTCTGTTAGCTGGAAATCCTCTTATCCATCCTAATTTCTAGACAGTGCCACCTTTCAAAGGGTGTCAGACTAATTCACATACTGTATCGCACTTGTCTGGTTTAATTACCACATTCGCCTTAATTCCCATCCCTGAAATTTACAAACTTCCATTTTTAAACATCCTTGCTCATCTTAGCGCTCATACCCAACTTATACGATCGAGGCCATTTAAAAGTGCCAGTTTCTTTGTGAACAGGTTTCTTACGCAATTAGCTCCCAAAAATACACGCAACTCGCTTATTATCGGGCAATAAACAGTCAGTTTCAGCGGCAACTTGATGTATTTGGGCATGGAAATACCCGCTTTTTACTTAAGGTGGCATGAACTAGTTCTCTTGACTTGTGCATATTCTAATATCATCGCAGCTGTGTGCAAAAGTGGTTAGGACATTTGCGTGAGCATATCAACCATTCAGGTATATGTCGATCACCGACTTCTTGAAATTGTTGTTTTCTGACACCCGTGCTCAGTTTATCATCCATCCCTCCCCGACTTCTTAATTTCACAATGTAGGTGCCTAAGGCGTTAACCAGGGCAAGTCTAGTTAATAACAATCACAGCACAGATGAAGAACTTTATAACTTGATGGATGTGTAGCAATAGGGCAAATGTAGAGTACACATCAGATTGGTAATTAAAAACAGTATGGTGAAATTTCACCAATTTAGGACACAGTGTGGCAGACAAGTGAAATTTCATTTTCTCATTTTCTATAAAAGACATGTACCGGTAGCATCAAATCAATGCTTTTAGCACGTTCAAGTCATGTACTTGTGCATCATTAGCTGCCATTTAGGAAATATGTTGGAAAAATTGTGGGCATTGAAAAATAATAAAATGATAATTTGGTAATTATTTTTGTCTGAAATTGGTGAGATTTTATTGCTGTAGAAATACAGTTCAACTTGCATGAGCCAGAACCAAAAGAACCACGAAATTTCACCCCACTATGGCCAAGTCCGGTTTATAAATCTGAAGGGCCGACTGCACGAATTGGAAAAACACCATCGCTAAATTTTGTTGTTGACTTAAAAATGAAAATCCAAATTACGCATGTCTGACTTACATGACTTTTAATGAAAGTACCTTTTTACCCTGCATAAATAAAAAAGAAGACAGTATCCCTGAAGGTTAAATATACCATTACCGAAGAGCTGTCTGTGTAAGCTGATATTGATCGCTAAGGACAAGTTGTATAGAGTGAAAACAAATGCTTTCAGTATCGAATTTGCCTAATACCAAATATTTCACTACACTTAAGAGGGTTTGGTATTAGGTTAACTTCGAAACAACTGGAGTTTATGAAATAGGTACTTGTGATTGAAGCTTAAGTTTTTTGCACATATAATGACCCAACTTGATAAACTTAAGCAGACGTGCTTGAGCTTATAAAATAACTAAGGCATGTGTTTGAAGCATCACTTGGCAACAGAAACACGAAATTATCACAGCTTCAAATTTACTCTCACCTGATTATTAAGTATCTGAAATCCTGCAATTGACATTTGTTTGAACAGTCAAGTTTGTGACAAAGACCAAAAAGAAGATTGATTTACGTACAACTCAAGTTCTTAACATAGATTCTGAGCAAATTAAGTTTTACTGTTAACAGGTGTATATACAGTTGTGAATCAATAGTTTATGTTGAGTCAGAAATAAGGTAGATGAGC
Organism: Phoronis australis; assembly: GCA_002633005.1. Classification (NCBI taxonomy): domain Eukaryota; kingdom Metazoa; phylum Phoronida; family Phoronidae; genus Phoronis; species Phoronis australis. Next base: position 490,393 of record NMRA01000066.1, on the reverse strand, counting down.
CAGAGTGCTTCTTCCTCACCTTTACACACGGCAGAGAAATGTGATGTGATAACAAAAATCAACCAAGACTTTAACGTTTTGATTCAACCAGGCAACCAGTTCACTGAGAATGCTTTGTTAGCTAAAACCCTTCTCCTCCTCACCTCACTGAAGAAACGCTTACAAGAAAAGAGATGCTCTTCAAATCTCCGCCCACAAATTATCATATTTATGACATGTCAACAAGTTATCAGTTACCAAACATCACTGTAAATGTAAGAACTTTGTTGGTTAGGGTCAATCGCAAAGGACAGCATAATTCTCATGGGAATCGGGTCACTAATTTCCAGAGGAAGGAACCTTGCAGCTCTGCACCAATGGGATAAATTTCCAACAGATTTGATCTAGTGTGTGCATAAGAATTAAGTAGTACTCACGCCAACATCTCAAACACTGTTTCCGTAGACCCCAGATGAAATCACCGCACTGATCACACCACGTCGGTCGCTGAACCTTATACAACAGGAACTTATGCTTCTGGTTGGTTAAAGTTTCTTCAGGCATGTGTTTCAACTCCATGTGAATCATCCGGCGTGATCGGACTTTTGTGTTTGTAATGACTTCATTTACGGAGACTTTTGTACGCGTCTCGCTGGCCATCCCACGACGTCTGAGGTTTGCACCTTGCACAAGATTTTCCATTTTTTGACGTACCGAATGTATGAAGTCGGTAGTCGGTGATGTTGCGCCATATTCTTTCTTGGCCTTTCTGTTGAGACTTTCCTGAAATTCTCGATCATCGATGTTGTTGTGCAGTTCTGACAGCTGTTCATAGTAGAAACGTTCTATTCGCTCGCGCATTTCATCCGCCATGATTATCTTAAAATGTGAACCAATTTGGTTTTCTGAAATTGGAATAATTTGTATTTGTATAATCAAATAACTAATTGTGTCATTTACACATACAGAATCATTTTGTTTCAATCAACATATTACAAAAGATTTGTTTAAAAGACGTTCATGTGAAAAAATATAGCATTAGTAATAATCAAATGTTTTTCTTACTTTCTACAAGAAGAATTCCAAATGGCGTTAACGTGACACTCAAATAATATTCAATGCTGCAGAAAAAGAAAATTTAAAGCAAGGAAATTGATATGAAGACTTCGACGGACATAACCATGTACAAGTTGCTCAACTTAACATTAAGCAAGCTGAAACTCAAAATGTTTATAGAACTACCTTCTATCACAGAAAAAGAACTGATTTAGACCAGTTTCCATTGTTAAATTGGTCACAAATTGTTGCTCGGTCAAATTGGAGGTGAGTTCAGGGCTTCAGTAGAGCTGACTTATCACTATTGATGGACACCTGGAAGCTCAATGATTTGACTTGTCACAACGGAGTGTCATTTTTCTGTCTTGAGAATGGTCTCGAGGAAAAACGAACTCTCAGTTCTTTGGAAACCTAGAAATCATCTAAGAAACGAGTTGAGAACAATTGTAGTAAAGTGGTTTAAATCAAAAGTTCAGTTCTTGGATGGAACGAGAGTTTGTGAATGCTTTAGAGGTGTATAAATAAAAAGCATGTGGTGTAATTTGCCCTGGATCATTTTAACATTCCTATAAATAATGCAGTTGATAGCATCTGGTTTCAGTTTTGAAAAGCCAGGGCATGAAGCTGCTGAGTTAAAAAATAAACAAGGATGTTTTTAAAACAGGATTGGTCTGATTGATGTGCAGCATTAAAAAAGTGTCAGCACGGTATCCAATGTAACCATGAACAAGACAAGTGGTCAACATTTTATAAATAAAAAATAAACACACAATTACAATTCATAGCTAACAAACAATAACTTGGACTCTCAACCGTGAATGGAATATTGAACTTAAATACGCCAGTAACAATAAGGCACTGAGCTTTCACAAGGATTCTTTTCCGCTAATGTTCTTAATGATAACGACCTTCCTAACGCTGTTCAGTTCAAAACAATTTCAAAGCACACCATTCTGAAGAAAATCACAAATACTGATAGAAAATCGGATGTCACTTGCCAACAGGAAATCCCGGAAGAGCCAACACATGGATATAACAGGGGAGACCACCACGTATACAAACAACAGCACATCCTTGTGGCGATATGGCGAACTATAAGCCCAAATATAATAACATTTCTCTTCAGTGTCCGCATTTCTTGGGGCGTCTTTGGAGTTGAAAATATACCGTGAATGTATTTATAAGAATTTGAAACAAGTCTAGCAACGGATTAGTTTTCTGTACAAGGGACTCAGAAATATTTTAAGCTTACTTAATTTATCCACTAGAAGCGCCTGTGTATAAAATGGCGGCGCCCATATTGTGATTCGTTTCTATACGATGAGTTCATAATTTACTGAATAGTTCTCGCAAAGAACTTCACGCAAAAGCTTTTGGAATGGGCGACACAAACGTACTAGCCAGTGCAGCAACTTCAGCGTCATATAACATGATATTACAGGTGACTGTTTTAAAAATAGTTGATTTTCTCATTCTGGCTCCGATCAAAGTCGAATCGAAGTCGATGAAGAAGAACAAGATGTACTTTCAACTCGAATGAAATACTGCCTTGGTTTGTGCTTTGCCGGCGAACACATTCCGTGCAATTAGTCCATCCTTGTAAGAGATAATGTGCGTGTGTGTGAACACTGATCTCGTTTCTCGATAAAGTCGTGAACTTTATTACCTCGAGCAAATACCCGGGCAAAGACTGAACTCGCTGTTATGTCATTTTAATAGTTTTATAAAATTCATTTCATAGCCAGCTGTAAAAGCTCAGTTGCTGAGCTTAGAACGTAAGTTTCCTTGAGTTTGATTCTCGTGTTGGTTAATCAGTTTGTTTAGAATTGATTTCAACATTTTATTTTTAAAGGCTTTGAATTCAACAATTTAATTTTATCTTTGCAGTTGGCATTTCGAGTACTTACCTTTATACTAAATGCATTCACCTTGCGTTATGTTACCAAGGAAATGTTAGGAGTTGTTAATGTCAGGTAAGTTACACTAAGCATTTTCATTACATGGATGTGGCTACTAAAATGGTTTAAAAGTATTAGAGATAATTACCTTTGATTTACCTGCATTTTGATGCAGTGTGAGTGACATTTTTCAGAGTTTTTAATGAATTTTATGTGGTCATCACGCTATCAAATTGCCACTGTTGGGCGGTGAGGTAATGAAATGATACCCCAAAAATGTTGTCCTTCAGCCAATTTAGCGTATCTTGCATAATGGAATCAGAAATGTGGCCAAGTGAACGCTGCTTAAAGTGATATCGCAATGCTAAAGAGCTTTACGTCAAGAGTTCCCTATGGGGGATAATACGGGATCTGGACTGAAGATTGTATGTTCAGTTTTGTCCCTAGAAGAACAGTGTTCTTTATGTTGCACTGTGTGTGTCATTTGTTCGTGCTCATGATTGAACATGAACTTTTTTATTTGTGCGGCAATCATCCGGTTTTTAGTAAGTAACTTGTAAAGTAGCTTTTAAGGTATTAGTAAGTAAAATGCAAGTAACCTGTAAATAACTAGTAAATAGATTATGAGTAATCAGTAAGTATCTTGCAAATATCTTGTAAGTAACTTGTAAGTAGCTTGTAAGTAACTAGTAAGTAAGCTCATGTCTTTCAGACTGACCCTGCTCTACAGTACAGTACTGCTCATAGTCCACGAAGCTTTCTTCCGAGCCTGCACAAGTAAGCTGGAGAAGAGGAATTGGCCGCAGATTATTAACCTACTGTGGTGCACGTAAGATTAGTAACATCTTGTAATAGTAAGAAATTAATGCCCCTAAATTTTTTCGGAAATTATCAAAAATGTGCTTGTCTTTTTACTGAATGTTCAGTGATTGACTTCCGGAAGGCTGGCTTGGAAGTAACGAACTTTGAGCATAATTTTATAGAGAAGAAAAAGTTGATCGATGCGTAATTCAATTTTTTAGGTTATTTATTGGAAACACTGATCAAAACAGTTCTCCGTTTTTCAAGATTTTTTAACATAGTCATTTTACATTCGTAATTTTATGCTTATGTTACGAAGTCTGTAAGTGTCCATTGATTGCTTCATGGGCTAGATTGGTCATGAATGCTGTCTCCCTCACATCGCTGATTTTCACTGGACAACGTGATTATTTTTGCCGTTTCCAAAATTTAATCTTCAATTACAGGCTGCCTATTGGAGTTGTCTGTGCGTCTTTGCTCAGCTATGTTTGGATATACGTCCTTGAACCACCCAACCCTGACTTGGTATCCAACTACCATATTGGGGTGTTGTCCTTCGCAGTGTCTACTGTAATTGAGTTACTGTCAGAGAATGTATTTGTTGCCAGTCAGGTGCTTCTATTTGTGAGACTAAAGGTACTTGTGAGATATTGCATTTGTTTATCTTGTGTATGGCTATGCAAAACCTGTTAAGTACACGACACTTGCATATAGAGTGGGAATGTCAACATCGCGTGTCTGGTGCACTGAGACAAGACGAGGTATAACATTAGGTTAGAATTTTCCTCGTTTAACATTTTCATGATATTGTAAATACAAACTTGTGATTGACAACTGCAATGACACACAACTCTACACATGTTATGTGGCATAAAGCTTTTGTGTTATGGACCTATTTAAATTCTTATTCCTACACCCTTTTATTGTTTAATATTCTTTACTCTACCTGTATATACATGAAGTTATCGTTTTGCAAAAATTGTTAAACACACGACACTTTTCATTGTTGATTATCTTTATTCCAGTCTGTTCGTTTCCTCGGAACAAAGTTCGACATTCAACAGAACATTAGTATTAAAAGTAAATGACCAACAGACATAATTAAAAGACACACAGTATTTCGAAACGCACTAGTTTCATTCTCAAGTGGAAATAAAATGACACAGTACTATCACAACAGAGCAAAAGCTAGTAACATACACACTGGGACACGGCAGCTGTGAAATACTGTGAAGAATGACAAATGGGGGGTAATAGGAAACTCATGCATACAAGTGCAGCGTGCAGTGTGACCCTGTTTGCTTCTCATTCAAAATAGGCTTCTCGAATGCAATCAAAGAGTACTCTCATTCGCATCAAATCGTGCGCTACATGTAGAATTAACATATTTTCCACAATTTATTGACGGGTGATTTTACATTCAGTGTGTCTTTTAATCATGTCTCTTGGTCAGTTACTTTATCAGTGTTCTGTTGAATGTCGAACTTAGTTTTGAGGATACAAACGGAATGGAGTAAAGAAAGTCGACAACGGCAAATTTTGTGTCTTTAACAAGTTTTGCATAACGGAAAACATGCTACCCAAGTACAGCTTATGAACTGCACAAAACGTTTACATTTATTAACTAGTCTCATTAAAAGCTGCTAAAATTCCTCAATTTTGCATGAGAAATAATTCCCTTCACAATATTGCTTACAAGCACCAGAAGTGTTTACATTTTGTTTTGAATTTTCCAGTTCGAACAGGTGTATGAAATTTTGTTACCTTTATTTTACGCTATAAATATCGAAGTTTGCGCCGGCTTACTGATGTATCATGCAATACAAACCATAGTTTGGTAAAATTTCTTGAAAGTTTCATATGTAGTTAGGAAATAAGGCAGTGGTTGGATAAGTGCAATTTTTTTGCATGCCCACATGTCAAAACAGACTTTTTAACCCTTGTTTCCAATTTTGACTTTTTAATTTAATCCAATTAATCGCGCTAAGTAGTTTTTGAAAAAGGCATTTATTATCTTTCCATCGAATAGTCAATAAATGTTTTTGATCATTCTTTACCTGTTAACACCTACTGTTATTTTTTCTGCAGATTTCTTTCATGATTGCTGCTATAATTTTGTTGAAACTGCCCTCTTTTTACAGCTCTTGTCCCTCCATAGGTTAATTGCAAACTTTTTTTACTTTATAATAGTTTATTGTCACTGCGAACATATTATGAATGCCCCTGCCTATATCACTGCCTTCAGGAGCCTTGATGATCTACTGTCAAATTTCTTGTATTATGTTTTGCAGGTGGTTGCGGAAAGTTGCGCTATAGCCACGCGTTGTGTGTTGACAGTGGCCTTGTTAGTATGGGCGCCACATCTGGGTATGTGGATATTCTGCATAGCTCAGGTAATTCAACGGGGGGGGGTACATTTTATCGAAGGTCGTACACCCTGTGATATCTGCAAAAATCGTAGCCACGTCATTTCGAATGCGATGTTGTGTTTTTACAAAAACAGATTGTGGTAAAATCTCACACATTTTGAACAAAAATTATTGCTAAATTTGTTGCTCTGCACTTTTACGAAGCTTCTGACATTGTTGTGAGTGCCCACGGAAAGAATACGAGATGTTGATATATTTACTGGACATGATTAATTTATGCACTAAACGCTAATAGTCAGATATAACATTCCTACATTTCGAGAAACGGTTTCCTCCATTGAATAACGGGCTCCAAACTGGTTCTCAAAATACGGGCTCCTTGTATCCGACTATTGCCCACTAAACTGTATGTGCAGGAATTCTTCTACTTGGCGCATAGTATGGGTGACGAGTGAAATTCTATTTTTTGTCAAATTTGACCACAAGATTAAGAAAATCTTTTGTTTATTGCTATCATGGTTTTTCTTTGTAGATGTCATAAAACAAATATAAATCGGTAAATAAAACAACAAGAATGGATCAACTGAAATTTGAAATTTTCGGAGGTAACAACTTCCTTTATCAACAAAAACAGATAAAGGAAGTTGTTACCTCCGAAAATTTCAAATTTCAGTTGATCCATTCTTGTTGTTTTATTTACCAATTTATATTCTTCATTTCACGAAACAATAGTATCCTTGGGAGGATCTGGATCGCCTTATTTAGTTTCAGATATATTTTCTACGTCATAAAACAACTTATGGTAATTTTTCATTATTTGCAGTAAAGTAATCAATCTTTGAACAATGGAAAAATATTATGGCCAATTATTTGTGTCGGAAGTAAGTGGAGAATTGTCATATATGAAGGCCATTGTTACCTGGTTTTCATATAAGAATCATGGTTGTTGGTTATTTTGTATTACTACCAGAAAAAGCGACAAATAAAGTCCATTTGAATCTGTCTTCATATCCTCATTTTTGTAACTACAGACGCATAATGCTAGCAGCAATTATCAACAATTCGCCTCATCTAGAGGGCATGTTATAATAGTGAACAGCCCCTTAGTGATTGTAGAAACTCTGCCATCTTTCCATTGACCTGTTTATGCAGAGCACAAATCAATGCCTGTGCATTCCTGAGCATAGATTTATGGGGTATGAATTGTGTAAGTGTCAAGTAGGCCGGCTTTGGATGACCAGTATTTCACAATCCTTTGTGTGTGTGACTTCTCATGAAATTGCATGTTATTCGTAAAATAGTCAAATGCTGGCAGTGTATGAACACTAACTGTTGGTTTCAGTTGCTGTACAGTTGTGTCAAGTCTGCGTGTTTCTACAGTTACTTCGTTTTGTACGTGAATTCTTCACACAAAAAAGACGATAATTTTCCGTACAAAAGTGTACGAGATTTCTTCCCCAGGAAACTTGATGGACAGGCAAGTATCTGATTCAAGAACTATAAAGTACCTTTTATACTAATAGTGATAATTTGCTGTTAAAAGCATTAATTTTGACCTGGGGGGACTGCAGCTGCCTCTGATCCCCACTTGGTCATGTTCTTATGTTCTTATTGGTGCAATGGGGAAATATGAAGTGTCTCCCATGTCTGTCTATTGTCACAACCGCTCTGGCCCTGATCCTGGACATGTGCTTTCCTCGTTGTATAGTCATTGGTGCAAAAACTAAAATTAGTAAGATTTTCAGTCATCTTAAATTTTGTAAGTAAGATAAATTTGCTCAACTGATTTGTGACATCTAATCTGCTGACACTTTTGATAGTAATGATAAATAATTTATTTTATTTAAGTGTACACATAATTTTTCAATAAGCAACGCAGCTTAGTTACCTCTGAATGGTCTGCATATTTTGAACTAAATTTCCTTTTCCAGTCATGGATAAGCTGGCCTCTTGCGGGACTGACATGGAGTTTCTTCAAGCAATCATTTCTAAAACAGATTCTTACAGAGGGTCTGTATTATCACTTGTGGCTCAAAGTGAATAACATTGATGATACAACTGTTCTAGACACTGCTAATAGTTATAATACTTTGAAAAATTTTAGGAGAGTAGGCAGTGTGGCCTAGTGTGATAGGTGTCCTCTTTCTTTACTCGAGGTCGTGGGTTCGAGTCTCACTGGGCCACACTGCTAGACCCTTGAGTCAGGTTTCTAGTTCCTCAGCTCGATTTTAGCGATGTATTTATAAAGCACAAAAATGGTTCCATTTGATCAGTGCAATGGACCCACATGTGCGGCCTGTGCACGTCTGGTACAATGTGTACAAGACCGCCTGCAATTATTTTTAAAAATTCTAGGATCTGTTATAAAATTACTCCTGTTTTATTAAAAAAATCTCCTGTTTGGGACGCTTTCTAAAATTTAGGACACTAAATTCAAGCCGCAATTGAATTTTCTTCATTCTGAAAGTAAGGCTCTTTTGGTGTTTATCAAATATCAGACACTGCATTTCGTGTCAACACAGTCTGAAAAAGACTTGGTAGTTCATAAAATCTTAGAAGGTGACCGCTTACGCAACATTTTCATACGATCCCACAGTGTGTGGCTTCAATGTTGATCATTTGCCCTTGATCACATTTTTTGATTTTGACACTGCCAATTGTTCATTTCTAAAATTTGGTACAAGCCTTCAGCAAACTAATTGATTTTAAATTCGTTAAAATCTTTGCCTCTATGATTCTGGGTGGAGCCAAAGCTCAAATTTGCGTAGTGTACTTAACTGTTCAGTAACAATAACAACTAAGAACACTTAAATGGCAATTATATCAATAAGGGCAATTTCTGGAGGGTGAAAGTTCTATTGTAGGTAAGACATAGCAAAAATTATACGTCTGGTATAGGCTTGAATACACCTACAGGTCATTCAATTATTGGTTTAGTGTTGGGAAAGGAAGGTTTTGCTTGAAGCATGTGCAAATAAATATTCTGTTCTAAACAGAGAGTTTGTTTTGTGTGGCTGGTTGGCAATGATTTGAAATTTTTAACCTTATGCTTTCTAGGAGAGCGATATGTAATGACTGTCTTTGATGTGCTCAGCTTTGGTGATCAAGGTAAATCCACTGGTGTAAAGGAATCTTATTCCTATGCAGCTTAATGATCAATCCTACAGTTTTCGCGCTTACGATTTTTTAAAACATTTTTAGTTGACATTTTACAAACTCTAAAACTGTTTGTAGTTGATTGTATTCACACAGTTAAAGGAGAATGCCACCCGATTTAATTAGTCTTTTTGCCGTCTTAATTGGTCTATATCCACATCGCCTCGCATACGGTCGATCTTACCTTGCCAAGAGGTGTCGCGTTAACCTGTGAGGAAGGTGAGAAACGACGCTAGCGACGTCAGTGGTTCATATGCAGAGTGAATGCCGCTGTGTTGCGGTGCATAAGTTCCCGCTTGTCCGAACTAAGCAGCTGCGAGGAAAGCGGGTATATTGTTTTTTTTTTACTTCCTCGAGAATCCGAAATGCTTAGGAAGTGGCTCATGGTAGTGAAGAATGAAATGTACGCTGTAAATACCAAGTATGAGGCCATGAAACATCTCCGTGTCTGTGGCCTGCAGACGTCGCAGTGCCTGATGAATGCCGGCTTACCAAATAACTCCATATGTTCCATTGTCTGAGCTTGTTCACGGCGCCTCTCTAGTATTTCTTCATCACTGTATTCCTGTTTGAATTGATAGCCTGTAAAACTTAACGATCCACCTGCGAAGTTGGGACTGATGAGCTCTAGCTCGTCCTGAGTCGGGATTGCGAGTTGCCATGTTGGTGTTTATTATTGAGCGTTCTGTTTCAAAATATATTATTCTCACCCTAACCAATACTTATATAAAACTGAAACAACGTCTGTCTCATTAGATGCAGTTTGTAATGCCTTTGGAGTGTTCGTGAGTGCAAAGGATTTGAAAAGCCAACAATGAATAAATCACCCGGCTTTAGGTGTAATAAAACTAATTGACGGGACACCTAGGCCGTGTGAGCTCATGAATGCTAATTTCGTGTTTGCTGACAGAAACTGTTGTGAAACAACTCGATTTCCACCCACAGCCAGGTGTTAAGGGAATCTTTACTTACATTTACATTACTCAAATAATGATTGTCAATGTACAATTTCTGCCCTGACAGTGCTGTGGCCAACTGCGGAACTGAATTCGCGGCCCCCGACGAGTAAATAGATTTGCAGTTTCGTGGCTAATTCTCCAACATAATCAGGTGCACATTACTTTGGCTCACTAGTATAGTATTTTCTTGGCTGAAAGTTTAGTTTCCACTGAACTTTGGCTGGTTTATGTTCGTGATGTCTGATCAGTTTCCAAGACACTGGCCGGGATAACGACTCGGGAGTCAATCCGGCCGCGACGGGCATGATCGGGCTCCGAGCCACTGGCCAAGCTAACAAGCGCTTTGTGTTTAGAACTCAAAATATCGCAAGTCTAAACAACACAGATCTAGGTTCTCCTGTCAGTATCTCAAGGAAAATACTTCGAAATTATCTCCGAACAGATCCCAAACACCTGCTACGGACCTTATTGGCCTGCCGAACTTTGTAGGCTACGGTGTGTCCAAATACCAATAAATATCCGTAAGAGCGAAATAAAACAACATGTTTTTATAAGAACTCGGTGTATTTTTAAAGATTTTACATCGAAGTTTGAGGATTTATTGGTGTGAAACGATGACTTCAAGCGATTAGCTGACACCAGTAACCCGTGTTGTGAACTGCTGAACAGACAGCATGTAAAACCGATGACGTTACTCGATAATTTCAACACCTCCGTCTGCCGTCAGGTGTCTGGTAACGCAACAGTACGTGTCGTTATGGAGTAGAACTACTCGATCTAAATTGATACAAATTAGGTTGTTTTTTGGGTGGCATGCTCCTTTAATTGTACTTTTTGCATTTTGATATTGCAACTGTTGTTTCCAACCTCTAGAAAACATTGAGCAATATGGGTGCAGTGTACACTCTGTATCAGAGCTGTACTTCATCCTGTTGAGATGGCTAAAATGAAAACCACATTGAGCCTTTTACTCTCCTAAATTTTGTCTCATAATATTCTTTTCTTTGGTAAGATTTTGTTTCTATTATCAACAAGAATATGGTGATCATTTGTGGCTCGACAAGTAAACACTTCAGACTTTTCGGAGTTGGCCAACCCTAAAATTGCGAATTCAAAAATGGCACATCTACTCATTTCCTGTGACTTGAGTTGCTGACTCATTTGGCAACAATTCAATATAAGAAGAGCTTAGTAATGTTTTTAAACTCCAAAGCTTTTTGGTTAAAAATTCAACAGTGACTGCTAAACAGGCAGCATCAAAACGCCCCTTTTAGTGACGTGATAGCAATAATACGAAGGAATAAGCTCAGAGTTTGTGAGAAAGCTATTTCTATTTTCAGGAGTATATGATGTGATAAACAACCTGGGATCTCTGGCCGCTCGTTTTATCTTCCTTCCAATAGAAGAGAGTGGTTATTTGTTCTTTTCCCATTCACTCACTAGAGGACTCCATGTGTCTGAGCAAAAGAAGGTCAGTTTAGCTGTTCAAAGATCTTGATTGTTTAGTTTGAATTCAAATTTCGTTAATAGCACACTTTCTGTATGTTAATTTATAAATTATGAAACTCTGGAGGCTAGTGAAATGTGCTATAATTTGCTGATAAAATTAAAATTTTGGTTCCCAACTCATCGGCATGTGTGCTTGGCAACTTCAAAATCTCAATTTGTCCAATATTTTTGTAGCATACTTCAATTTATTGGAGTACTTTCTCACACTGTTTTCTGTGAAAGACATTTGACAGTAATTAAAGTGTGATTTTAGGGACAAAATAATGTACAAAAGAGCATACCAGTTGCATGCATATTCTGATATCTATGTATATTTATGTTCTTTAGTTGTGTTTAAAAATTGATGATTTGCTGGGCAACATGTCTGTATTTTCTCTCATTACTCACTGTCTCATTATCAGTATATTTATACTCTCAAATAAGTTTATTCTCATAAAAAACAGAGCAGGTGGCCTGATGTCGTTTGCGGGCATCAGACGCGCACAGGCCTCATGGTTCGGCCCATTGCATCAAACACCTGAGCTAAAAGCACTAAGAGCCCGTTACTGTTCTTCGATCATTGTTCTTGTACCATATACACGCATTTTTAGGCTAATTTGTGTCTTCAAAAAATATGCCCAAGTGCTTCACATGTGCTTCTAGCATTATAGGCGTGGGTGGGTGCCTTTTGTACGTGCAAGTAACATGAACTGCTTTTTCTGACCTTTTCTCGTTCTTAAATTCCGTTCGTAACGGATTTGTTAACCTATGCTCACCTTAAACGTTGGTCTTACTCAAATGTTTCACTTGATGTGTACCTCAGTTTGCACTTAAGTGTAACTGAAGAAGGGACGACAAATATGCACAAATGAATGGCAACTGAAATTTAAAAATAATTACGTATTAATAATTAAGGGATATGTAAGACACGAGAAAAATTACAAATTTAGCCAACTTTGTAACAGCATATATTAGAAATGGCTGATCAGATTCCTATGAAGCTTTCAGATACTATGTTCAAGGCTCTGTTAGGATTTGTTTTTAAAATGATTCAGTTTTGTACGATGAGCTATCAAAAATTATAGGAAAATATCAAAAATTGTATGAAATGATGAAATGAGAACGAAATGACACCTTAGAAAATTGTAACTTCGTTGTCAAACAAAATTTGGTCTTGCCATGATACCGTTGTTTTGGTATCAACTTTCTCCCTTAATTTTTCTGAAAGACATAGTTACGTGAGTCATTTAATGACAGATTGTTAAAAAGTTTATGTAATTTTACGGAGTTAATTAAAATCTATAGTTTTGTAGATATTTGGCTAAATACCCCAACTTGCCAAATAAGGTAAACTTTATTTTGTTGTCTTTTTACTTATTCAGATGTGGAATGTTGTGAGATGGTGGATAGGACATTTAATCGGAAGATTTGAACAGCTGCTTAAGCCGAGCGTTCAGAAAAGCATTGTATCTGCCATCTTACGAGTAATTTATGTGTCGTTAAAGTGAAAAATGCTAATATTTTGTGCGATCACCATGGCTGAACAAAGCCTAACGTATACCATTGGAATGTAGCCTTTTCAAGATAAGAAGGCAGATCTGCCGTCTGATTTGAAGCAGACGATAAGAAGGCAGATCTGTCATCTAATTTGGAGGCAGACGATAAGTAAGCAGATCAGACGTCTGACTAGCTAGCATTCTTGATGAAGTTTTTGAGGCAGCAAATCACACCTCCGATCTGTCTTTTAATCAGACGGGAGGTGGACACTCAATGTACTGAGTTATTATAAATTATTCGCTACTACCATCCTATTGCAGGAGTCTCTTGATCTAGCGACGCAAGTTCTTGAATCTCTACTAAAGATTGTGACTCTGATTGGCTGTATCATCCTGGTGTTCGGCCACTCCTACTCCCATCTGCTGTTAGATATTTATGGAGGAACACTTCTCAGCTCAGGCACAGGTAATCCCAGTATTCCGAGACACTGTGTGACGTGGCGAATCACTTGTCGTGGAAAATGACAAAAATACTTTCTATGAAAAAAAATTAAAAAACGGGGAAAGGAAGACACAACATTGTTTTGATCCTGATGGAGTTGTGTGTCTGCGTGCATACGACTGTTGAGTACAAATGCTACGAGTGGCCTCATGCTTGTGCGACTTTGTGTTCATGATTACGGCAAGTTGTGAAAAGAGATAAATCCTCACCCAAATTCCTGAATTCAGGTAATTGGACATTTCGCTGTTTCGATCTCATGCTCACGACGTGCTTTGACCACCGACTCGATTACTGTTATCCATTTTGTACTTGGTTTTCATATCAGTCTCCCAGTGCATGGTGTGTCTAACAATGAACTATTGACCTACTTCAAAGTGGACCACAATGTACCAGCCTGACCCACATAATATGTTGGCTCCACCCGTGAACCAGTTGGACTCGATGGGCTGGAATTCGACAGAACGTTTTTGTGATAATTAAGTTAATTTCGCACTGCAAATTCTGATGACTTTACTCGTGAATGTTGAAATAATGAATGTGGCTAAGGTGTAGAGGTTGTATTGTAAGTTTTCACCGAATAATTAACCAAAGTCCTTGAGACTTTCACCTCTCATGACTTAATCGGCCTTTTTCTCAGCTTCGGCAAATTGACTTAATTTGAACTTAGGAACTCGAGTTCTCGAAAACAGCTCTGTGGATTTCGCAGAGACTTTCCAAACTTAAAATGAAGGTGAACTCTTCAGTGATAGCACTGCTTTCCAAGAGTGCGCTCAAAAACGCTGTTAGGATTTATGATATAAAGGCCTAGCTGTTGCGTAATGTGAATACGGCTGCTCGTTTTTATAAATATACCTTTTGTTTTATCTGGTGAATTTGAAGTTTTCGTTTAAAAAGTTTCATTAAAATCAACTGAAGGGTTATTTTCAATAAATACCTTTCTTAAAAATGAAATTTTTACTTAAAAAAGGTGTTAACGTAATAATAATAATGTAACATTTTTATATTCCCTGATCTTTTTTCTTTCAGAAAATATATACTTTCACTAGTTGACAAAACTTAGATTTTTTGATATACGCGTTAGAATGGAGGCTACTAAGCAAGGTTTGAGATAACCTTAAATAGACAACGCCTTCTCATTTTTGGGTGGGTTTGACGTATTCTCTGCCAACACCTTTATTTTTGTGATGGATCTGATGTATTCTGCCCCATTTTAATTATTTTTAGTCTGTTTTTGTCGCCTGCTTCTGTATCTGGCAGACGTGTTCTTACTGACAAGAGCATGACTGACTAGGATTTTCAATCGGGTCCAACCACTGTGATGCCCCCTATTGACATTTTTTGCATCTACGACTGTATCTTTTAAACCGCTTGTAAGATGTTTTTAAAATTTTTCATGTGTATTGCTTTTAACTTGCCAGCTGATGGACAGATTCATCTACTGCTACGGTTCCTAATGGCAGTTTGTTTTTTTTTACATTAGCCTTTGTATCTTTGGAGTTCTCAGGTGGATTTTCATGAAATTTGGCAAATAGTTTTGAGATACGAAGACACCTTTCCATTTTTGGATAGGTTCAATGCATTCTGTTCCATCTAATGGCCATTTTTAATGATACAAATAAACGCCCCTAGAAGCACACCATTTGCGGTGCAGTAGTGGGCGCATTTTAATGCTCCGCGTTGTTCTTGTTGTAATTGTCAGGAGCTTGAAATGTGGCTGTAGATGCTCAAAACTTTATAAAATGATTTCATAAGTGACATCTGTACTATCCTCACCAAGCTGAATAGATGCTTTTGATGACATGTGACAAAATAAATCAGATTGAACTTGCTCACCGTATTTTCTCTACATGGGCTTGGCTATTCCAACTCCTTAGGGGATAATAAAATAATTATCGTCTAAGCCAGGACCATAAACCCTTTGATAAGCTGTGTTTACTTGTACAGTCCATCTGGGACAGTCGTGTGACTAAGAGCAAGGTTCACAAAGAACTACCTCCCATGTCAATTTCAAAAAGCCTTTGATGTGTGAAGTACACCCATCATTTACAACTGTCCCTAAAATTCTAAGCCACTATTCGGAGTAGTTAACACCTGGAAGCCAAAAATGGGAACTGAAGAATTTGTACCGTATCCTGAATTTGAAATCGCTCGTCTTTGGAAAGTATGTTATTTAATACAAACAAATTAGTTTGTACCATAATATTTTGTAGTGCTACACTGCAGCGTTGTTCTTAGAATAAACACAGAAATTGTGACATTTCACAGTAAATGGGTATTACTTATGTGACATATGGTGCACGCTATTAAGCAAGGTGCTGAATAATGTTTGAGGACCGTCATACTGATAAGATTGATTGGCAATGCTCGTGATTGCTCTAAAATAAACAAATGTTATAACATCTGTCTGGATCATCAATCTGGCCTTTTATCCAATTGTTCACATTTCGTAATAATACATGACTTGGTGTTTAGTTGCTAGTTGTGACACAGAAAAGTCAATATAAAAAACTTTTAGGATTCTCTTTCTCGTCCTATGCCATAAAATTCATAAAATGCAGCTACTGGTGAGCCCCCCCNCCCCCCAATAAAAAATTTCCCCGTGAAATCTCAATTCTGTCCATTTTTAGGTTTTTCACAAATCCTTTCTCTTGGCACACATCAATTACTGCCACACACTGATATCATTTACTGATTTGTTAATGTTTCAAACATCTGAAAGAAAATTATTGTTGAGCTGCATTAGCGATGACCAGGGCACATGTGGGCTCGAGTGCAATAAATGTACTCAATTACATAATTGTGCTGTTAAAGTCAGTTGATATGGCATAAGTAAGACTTATTAGTCAGGACAGAAATCTCTTCAGATTTAACTATTAACTGATATGACCAACATATGGTGTGTACGAAGTCTCATAATTCTTACCCGATGTACTTAATTGTTTGAATTGTGCCAAATTATCAATCAGACGGAACTTCATATGTTGAATTATAAAATCAGCAAT
The DNA here is from genome assembly GCA_002633005.1 of Phoronis australis. Lineage (NCBI taxonomy): Eukaryota > Metazoa > Phoronida > Phoronidae > Phoronis > Phoronis australis. The sequence goes on along the minus strand of NMRA01000066.1, from coordinate 473,687 downwards.
GTTTCAAACAAATTGCTCTTGTGGACAGATTTTCTGACATTAACCTTGACCTGATGTTGTGAAACGTGACAAACCTTACCTAGACTGATTTATAGACAAAAGCCAATTACAATAAACTCTTCTTGAAACGGTATCCCAAACTAGTGAGCTAGTAGAACACAATACAATTCGACCATCATACAGTCAATCCTTTAGGAGATCCATGGTTATTGCATGCGTCAACAACTGGAATTCACAGTTTTGCAATATATAAAAATCATGAATTGATTTCTGCTTTGGCCATTTACAAAATAATGCTTTTTTGTAATTTGGATTTACCAAAACCTCTAAACAAGTTTCTCCATCCAAGACATGAGATGGCTATTCAAAAATCAATATGCAGATTGTTTTTCACTACAGACAATTGTGGCTCAGTTTTTATGCGCCCACACATTTATATGTGGACGCATTATGCTGTCATCTCCCTCCGTCCATCCGGCATCCGCTGCTTTATCTCTAAAACCCTTTGACATATGTTCATGAAATTTGGCACATATGTTCCATTCATGAATGGGACGGCATGTGCGAACTTTCGGATGGATCCGAGTACCGGTGTGTCCCCTAGTGGCAATTTTAGTTTTTTACGCTTACCTTTGCATCTTCAAAAGTCCTGAACGGATTTTCATGAAATTTGGTATGTAGGCACCTATTAGTGAGATGACGCTATCCTCCCGTTTTCAGATGGATTCGACATAGTTTGCGCCACCTAGTGGCCATTTTTACTGTTTTCGAGTCTGAATTTTTGTGTCCACCCCTCTATCAACCAAACCGCTCAAAGGATGATTGTGAAAATTGGCATGTATGTGCTTACTATAAGGAAGACAGTTGACAATGATTTTCAGACGATTTGGACTACTGTGGCGCCTCCTAGTGGCAGTTTTTTTTTTTTTGCGCCTATGGCTGTATCTCCTAAACCGTTCGCAGGATCTTTACGAAATTTAATAAGTGTATTTATATGATGTTAACAACAGACGATGACGACTTTTGGACGGATCCGCCTACCAGTGTGCCCCCTAGTGGCAATTTTATTTTTTTACGTTTACCTCTGTATCTTCACAAGTCCTTAACGGATTTTCATGAAATTTGGTATGTAGGCACCTATTAGTGCGATGACGCTATCCTCCCGTTTTCGGATGGATTCGACCTAGTTTGCGACACCCAGTGGCCATTTTTACTGTTTTTGAGTCTGTTTTTTGGCGTCCACCCCTCTATCAACCAAACCGCTCTAAGTATGATTGTGAAAATTGGCATGTATGTTCTTACTATGAAGAGGACGGTTGACGCTGAATTTCCCATGACTTTGATTACTGTGGCGCCTCCTAGTGGCAGGTTTTTTTTTGCGCCCATGGCTGTATCTCCCAAACCGTTTGCAGGATCTTTACTAAATTTAGCAAGTGTATTTATGTGATGTTGACAACGGACGATGACGACTTTAGGATGATTCTGACTACCGGTATGCCTCTAGTGGCAATTTTAGTATTTTACATTGACCTCTGTATTTTCATAGGTCTTCAGGTGTATACTTTGTGTTACTTCGTGACTATGAAGGAAAAGTTCCAAGTAGAAATTTGTTTCTGGCATTCTAATGCTGTGCTAATCTCGTATGTTGGTAAATTTGTTTTTAATTCTATGTTTCTGTGGTGCTTTAAGCAACTGATGTATAGGATGTGCTTGTATTATGAAGATCACTCACATTTTGCCCCTAGCCTATTGAGGAGACAATGACCATGCCTTTCCATTTTGCAAAGTACAACATACTACATATAGGCCCTCTACTGGCCACTTTATGGTACCAATAAACAACCCTAGAAGGATACCGTATACGGTGCAATTGTGGGCGCATTTCAACGCTCTGCGTTGCTCTTGTTTTAAATGAAATCCAGTATTTCTTTTTACTGTGTTGAATAAGCATGCAAATGTTCATGTCCAGATAAAATACCTGCACGTGATTTCTGGCCTACAGGTATTTTACTGAACAATAGTACTTTGTGGTAGATTTCCTACAAAAAACATAGACCTCTAAGAGTGTGTTAACTTCCTACGGTCGCATGACATATGTCAAAACTATGCAATGCTACTGTACAGTAAAAATTTACCCAATTCAAAAATTAGCAATTGCCAAAATTTCCTATTTCTCATTTTAGGGTGTTTTAGTATTATGAGTGTCCACCATTTTTTCAAAATATTATTTGATGGCTGCTATGATACAAGACGTTTATGCAAAATCAATTTTCACTAGTCTACCATATTTTTTTCTTAAATTGGTAATATTTTGGCATAAATACTAGAAGTTTTAATAAAACTCATATGGATGCTGAAAATAAAAAAAGCAATGCTTGTTGGTCAAACTCATATTAATTGGGATTCAGTACTTTAAAAACCAAAGCTTTTGTCGCTTTATCTGTTGCCTCATTTCTATCAATTGGGAAAATCGGTGAAATTTTATCTCGTCAAAATGAGTCATCGAATTTAAATCTTAATTCATTATTGTGATGGTTTATACACTGACACAGTTGCTACAAATGTCATTTTATGAACATTCTGTTATTTATAGCTTCAAGGTAGTGAGTCATTTGTAATGTATTTTTACTGGACATAATTATTTGAAACATAAATGAATTTTATTGTGATGAGTATTGGTTTTTCTTTCATACTGGTACTTTAACACAAAAATCTATAAAAACTTAGAAAGACCGTTGTTTTTTTCTTACAGGACCGTTGTTACTCAAGTGGTATTGTGTCTACGTACTCTTGATTGCTGTCAATGGGGTCACTGAGTGCTTTGTGTTTGCCTCCATGAGTCGACAGGATGTTGATAGGTTGGTACACTTGAATGGACAATCAAAATCTTTAATTTTATGTTATTTACGACCCTGTTAGCAAAATGTTGTTTGGAATTGTTTGTAAAATCTTTTTTGCTTGACGAGTTGTCAAAAATAGGACTTTTATGGTTTTTATAAAGAAATGAGGTTGCATAAAATGTAAACAAAACATTATTGTAGAAAATTGAAACAGCTCTTTTGTGGAGCTGGTAAAAGTTCACTTACTGTGAACTTGTTTGTAGTGGATGAGTTGAACGTTTCCAATGTCATCTGAGAGTCTTTTTCAACAAATGGATTACTGCATTTCCATTTGTTATAAAGACCCTTAGATGATGGTGGAAAGGTTTGAATTATCCACTATAAACGAGTTCATTGTAAGTGAATTTTTACCGGCTCAACATCGTCACGAACTATAAAAAACCTATTTTATGTTTTTTTGTGACCTCTTGAACATTTATGTCAAGTAAAATGTGATCATGTTATTGGTATTGTTGTTTTTTTCTACCAATGCTTTTTTCTAAATTTTACTAAAAACGCTTGGTCATGTAAACCAATTAAAGGTAGATTGGTAAAAAGTCAAAAGTCAATTTTTACAGGCTGTCTGCTTTCAGAAAATATGTATCCTTAAACGTTTAAAGTGCACGGTTTTGTAAACATTGGCTAAATACTTAGATCTGTCATGAGGTTTTACGTAACCTTAAGTGGGTGATTTGAATGTAATCCCTTATGTTTTACATTAACATATCAACTCAGGTCAATTAGCCAACATTCTGCATATGGGTTTTGTCTTGTAGTACACACATTACAGTATTGTATGAAGACTGATTAGACTTCATTCTCACGAGACTTTCAAATTTGTCACTGAAAACACAAAGTAGGGTAATTGTCCACATATTTTGCGCAAAAATGATTGCAATAGTTTTGTCATTTTTCCATTTTTCGATGTCTGATTACTTTCATACTGCAAATAAGGGAAAACTTACCAGATATTATTTTATTACATTTCCATAGTACAAACTACGCTAGTAATTGACAAAACTTTTCTTAGTCTCTATTTTTGTGGATAAATTTGACAATAGTCAGCGTCAGCCATATTGTGGTTTAAATTAGTGAATAATTATTGAAGGTATCATAACTAAAACAGCTGGATCCAAAATTGATAGCAGCATGAAATTCGACAAAGTTTCGATGTAGAAAACCACAAAAATATTCGTTCTTTTTTGACAAGATTACATTTCAATTCTGACAAAATCTTGGCTTGTGGTGCTCTAGCACTTTGTGAAATGTAAGAACTTGTCATGCAAATTCATTCACAAATAAGCAGTTATAGGCGAGGCTGAATGTTGAACTCTGACAATGTTCGATTGAACTGCGAAATAATTCCAAATTTGGCAGTTCTGTCAAATTTTGTCCAGATGATTTTGAAAACTACTTGAGGGTATAATTTCCCTTGTAATAGTAATTGTTGTGTATTTTCTTTTTTTTACATTTTGTACATGTTATGAGCCTGTTTATAATCCTGTATTTTCTGTGATGAGAACTAATTAAAACTTATGATCACGTTCCACTTACTGTGGTTCACTTTGACCTTGAACTAGTGGTGTGGTTGTTGAGAAAACTATGGGATTAGGAAGACACCTGATCATGAAGAAAATCACACATAAGCCAACGGAACGGAATCACTTCATAATTAAAGATTTTGCACAGTGGGATACATCACTGCTTCAAATCATAAACAAATATCATGATTGTTGGTTTTATCTATTCAGTGAAAATCTTTGTGTGACCCATCATTGGCTGACATAAGATAAGGGGACTTCTTCTGTCCACGTCTGCTCTTGACTTCACCTTCAGTCATTACGCAGCAGTTATGTTCTGAAGTATCGATGCGATATCCAAACACTTCGTGTAAAATGACCTTCATGCAGTCTTTACAGACTTCGGAGACCTTGAACTGGACACACTATACACAAATTTGAATAGGCTTGCATATTAAAACCCCAGGGGTCACTTATATTGGCAAGGTGCCTGCAGGCGTGTACCAAAACTTGAGGGTTGGCGGTACCTTTTCAGTAGGTTTTGCGGGACCCGCACGGGGTGCTATAGGTCCCTAAATTTCATTCTATACAGTAGGCTTACTGTGGACATACTGCTGTTGACGTAAGCCACCTTTCACATGCACTGGTAAGTAAAGCTTACCAACAACGGAATTGATTGTAGACGAACCCTGCATAAGGGGGTGAGGCAGAAAAATCTAGCCCTCAAAAGGGGGTGGGAATTAGCAGACCTGGCACCCGCAATTGGGGGGTCTCTCAGCAATTTTTGGTACACGCCTGCGGGCATCTTGTCGATATGAGTGAACCCCCGCGATTAAAAGATTTCATGCTTGAACACATCAAGTTGATAAACTGTAGCATTATCTGTTTAATGCTTATGTCACCCACCAAAAAAGAATTGCCGATTGTTCCAGAATTTTGACAGTTTGCCTACTCGGGATGGTCTATCACAGCAAAATTGCATTATGGACATTACATCCATCAACAAAGTCAAATGCCTGTTCTTGTGGTGTTGAAACATTGCACAAAATCCAGTGCAATGTTCTACCCTCACCCGACCAGTTTGGATAACTTCTCCTTTCAGGTACAACCACAAGATGTTGCTATTCTCTGTCTTATTCCTGTGTTCTTCCTGGTATCTGACTACCTTGTTGGGGAGTGTTGGCTTCATACTGGCTAACTGTCTCAACATGATGGCACGCATCTCTCATAGGTAACAGGTCGATTTGATTCAGATCACAGATTTTTTTTGCAAATCTACAACTTTAATTCCATATTTCAGAGTGTTATTACTGCAAAAAGGTTTCAATTCTGACTGGTAACATATCAGACAGGTTATCTGAACACAAGAAGGTACATTTGCTCACATTGAGATTTTGTTCAAGTCGAAAATTGACCAATCACATCATGTGAATTTTGGAAATTTACTCGGTGTTCCAAGCAATTGGACAAGCCTCTGGTTGCAGTATGTGGTCTCTTAAACATTTGTGATGGCGAAACAAAATATTCTACGGGAAAATCTCAGCTACCATCTGACAATGTTTGGCGTAAGTGTTGACATTCCCAGCCATGTAAGAAGAATTAAAAAATCACGACTATTTTTGTCCAAAAGAGGCACATTTTACCATTCTTTGATTTCATTGGCTTTTGAGATTTATAATTGCCTCTGGAGAAGAGTTATGTGTTTTGAGAACCAGTTTGATGCCCATTATTTATTGGAGAAAACTGGTTCTCAAAATGCGGGACCTCTGTAAGTGACTGTTACTGGACAATATGACACCATGCAGCTCAAACTGCAATCTCTGTCCTGCACAATCAGCCATGTGTTCTTCTATGTATTCTTGTTGAAATTTGGCAAAGTTTCAAAGCAAAATAACGAGTTCTACGAGACGGTGATTAGTGTGTTGGTTATGTGTTAAGATTACTGACTAACACTCTGATGATTTCCTTGTTTTGGTTTACAGTATATACTACATCCTGAAGTATTTCAAGGACACCGGTTACAGACCATTATATGGTCTTCTGCCTTCAGCTTCAGTTGTGGCAGTACTGGGCATTTCTTTCCTTGTCACATTTTGTTCAGAGGTGAGTGGTAGTGAGAACGAGGGTGTTTTGGATAAAGTTGGCCACTTATAAGACGCTTGTTACAAGACATCTTGACTTGTACAATGGAGATGTCAAGTACTTTGAGTGTTTATCTTCTACTTTCTCCCTTGGGTCAACATTATGACTGAGCCATTGTTTGAACTTCTTTCTGTGGCGGCTATTTTGCTAGTGTACGCAAGTAAGATCTCGAACTTTGAGGCGCATCTAGGGTCGACGGCACCATGCCACTTTGGAGCTCTGTTGATTCTAGAATATAGAATATTGACATTCACAGCTGTATATTGTGTGTGACTGCCATACAGTTAACTGAAAAGAAGGGTATTATAAAAAGATAACTTTTGAAGAAGTCAGTTTTGGACCCAAATTTAAGTGAGTTAGCACCAAGGCTCGCATTATATTTGGCTTCGTCCTGTGTAGGAGCCTTACAAGATGTTGCCCGAGTACACAAAGTGCAATTTGAGTTAATCACAATAAGGCAATTTTGTGGGTTTTGATTGATGAACTTTTGTGCCTATGGGTTTCTACAAGGGCATTGGTGAAAGTCACAAATTTATAAATTGTGGGTAGGTGTAATACTGAGCATAGATGTTTAAAATTGAAATTTTTGGAAATTTAGAGGTGTGCTTTTAGCTGAACTGAGATGTTATCTGATAGAAGTTAATTGTTAGTTTTCAAAATAATGCCATTTTAATTGTTATTTTATTGCGACAAATGTTAGACCAAAACTGCCGAATAATTCTGGTATGATGGTTGTCAAAGCTCTGTCAACATCTGTCTAGTTTTATTTTGAATGCTGCCCGTCTTTTCAACCTCTGTGCATCTTAAGAGAAGATTTTATTACATAAGGTGTTTGCCCCATCATGGGCAGCATGAATGGGTCCAATTTTTTAACTAATTAGCATGGCTTACACTAAGGGATAAGTAATGACGGTCTGTTGCACTCATCAGATTTTGCAGTGACTTGGTTTTTTGTAACTTTCACAGCATCTGAAGTTGTTGATCATCACAAGGGATCCTACGGTGCCATGGGCCCCTTGCTCATTGTAAAAAAGCTTTCTCTTTGGTTGAAACTCATTTTGCATCCCCCCCACCATTGTTCATTGCAAAGTGCTCCCGAGTTGGCACTCTTTTCAGACCCATCCCCGGTCACCCCCACCAGTTTCCGTAAGTCATGTACTGTCACCAACATATGTTTCACATTAATTGTTAGTCTTATTCACATAAAATACTACACGTCTAGATGAGAACATATTTTGGACTTGTTAAGGTTTGTTTATACTGAACCGTGGTCCCAGGCTTATAATTAGCTGATTGTGAAATCTACCAGTTGCCCCAATATCCTGGTTCATTCTCAGTAAATCTTTGATCTACACTGTAAGTGTCCCAAAAGCATCTCTGATACTTTTGTTAACAATGAATGTTTGTGGGCCAAGATGGGGAATAATCATTGTTTACATTTTACATTGCCCTGATTGGTTGGAATAAACAGGCTTGCCCTGATTGGTTGGAATTAACAGGCTTGGCCTGATTGGTTGGAATTAACAGGCCTTGCCTGATTGGTTGGAATTAACAGGCTAAGCTTGATTAACATGTTGTAACTATTAGATTTGTCACGTTTTTCCCCGTGTGTGGGTGGGCGCAGGTTGTTACAGACCGGTGCTAATAGCTTTCGGTGCGAAGATTGATTGAAGACTGGTTCGAGTTAATCCTTTATTAATCCCGACCGTACGTTCACAAGCCTACTCAAACAAAACGTCCGACGTAATGTCTGTTTATGCTCCAGCCAGTGCTGCGAAGCCTTGACTTGTATTGAACTTCTGAGATATTTCCAGCAACTGTTACACTCGTTGATTCAATAA